>OY735200.1:79768423-79978423 GCA_963457665.1 Thysanoteuthis rhombus
GTATATCTTTTGGCATTAGAAAATATCTCCTTCTGTATTTCAAAAAAATTGCTTTTTTGGATGTCTATGGTCATTTTCAACCAACGATGCACATATCTTGGGCTAGCATTCTTTTTTTTATCATTCTAGATAGGAGATCTATTTTTTGGTAGATAATTTCAGATAATTTTCTATGATAATCAGTTCTTGTACACGAGTGGGCTATGGTGATTCATTCATGCAAGATAAAGATATTTTTTTCTCTCCTTCTCTAGAAGTATGCTATCAGTAATGACAATCATCAAGGGGAGAGAAGAAGAAAATAAAGGCCTCCTCGATAGACTCTTTCATAACTTTGATAATAAATACTGTAATAATATGGCAGAGTGATGACAGTTACATTAATGATAAGGCTAACAATAATAATGATAATGATGTATTGCTGTCATGAACTGGATTGTAATTTGAACCACTTTTAGATTAATCCTATTCCTCGTTGGATTGCTTTCCAGTAAAAAGTGAAGAAGTTCCTGCAATTTTGAACCCACTCCTACACTATTGCTTTCTTTCTGATCCTTTTTGATTTGAACAGTCGGAAAGGAAGAGTCACTGAACAAAAACAATATTAACCATCCATATAAAACCAGACCTGTTTAGTTCTATCCTCTTCTCTCTGTAGAGTGGACCGCTGGCTGGCTTTAAGCTAAACTGTCCAGGGTTTTTGAGCGCACTGTCCTCTCTCAGGTGCAAGGTCGTGCCGGACATTAATATGTTCTCTTTTTGGGGGTCAGACTGAAAAACGTATTCAAATCACCTCAAATAAACTTGAAACAGTGGGAAGTGAAAGCCATAGAACAGTGGGAAGTGAAAGCCAGTAGCAACTAAAATAGATATATGTTAACATTAGTTAAATGTTAATGTGTTTTTATTACATGTTGTTACTGTTATCGACACTGTAGATGAGCCACAGTGTAGGGTCACATGGTCAATAAGTAGGATAATGTCAGTCAGTCGTACAAGAGAATCTATCAATCCAAGGACTTCTTTTCAGTCTGCAATATCTTTCTTTTGGGAAATGTATCCCTCCTTTCCGGACTCCCAGGGGTTTGTGGAGCCCAGGTTGAGAACCCCAATCTAGAGTGTCTTCCTTTTTGGATGCTTGGAGATGGTGACACTCACTTGGTGGTCGTCTATGGCAGTCAGCCCCCTTTAAGATTTTCATGCTATCACCTACTTTGTGATTGTTATGTAAACTTTGCAAATGTTTCTTGGTGAGAATTTGCTAGTTTGTTTGTTGGTAGGTTCTTTTCTTTCTTTCTTTTTCTTCTTTCTTTCTTTCATTCTCCTTTTCTTTCTCTCTTTCTCTTCTTCTTTTTTCTCTCTTTCTCTATTTCTTTCTCTTTTTCTCTCTTTCTTTCTTCCACTCTTTCTCCTCCTTCCTCCCTTTCTTTCTTTTTTCTTTCCTTCTTCTGCTCTCCCTTTTTTTCATTTCTGTCTTTCTCCCTTTTTTTATTTCTTTCTCTCTTTCTTTCTTTCTTTCTTTCCTTCATTCCTTCTTTTTCACAAGTTTTTTTCATTCACTTCTGTATGTGATTTGATACTTTTCATCTTTATGATTACATCTAGAATATCTGTCAGCTTTTCTCTCCTCAGAGTCCTCTGTCTTCTATCTCCCTAGTCCACCATGCAACTCTTCCTTACCCCCACTCCCAACAAATTCTGTTATCACTTGGGGGGGGGGGGTAACTACCCAACCCCAACATTAATCTATCTAAGTTAGCTGTCACTTTTCACACAGTCAAAAACTTCTGCATGATAGAAGCAGAAAAACTTGAGGTGATGAGGGGGGTGAAAAAATAACTTTTTCCTGCCACTGGGGGTGGGGCCAGTTTTATTTAAAGTATTAAAAAAGGTGTGTGGATGTGACGCTAGTTGGGAAGTGTTGGGGGTCTTCTTAATTCTATCACTTTACCTGATCCGCCTGTCCATCCTCCTCCCCGGTCCATCCCCTCCCCTGTCACTCAACGACAAAGGAATGCAAAAGAGAAATTCAGAAGAAAAAAAAAATCTCCTAGCCTCTACTGCACCAAAGTCTGATTTTTTTTTTAAAAGCAAAAGACACCTTCAAAGGTATTGTGCATTTAATGCAATTTAGCCGCTGCAGTCAACAAGCTGGTATTTCAAAAATTCTTTGCACCTACCCAGTCATCTTTCGAGTTAAACGACCATCCCCTGCTCGTCCACCCCCACCTGGAATGGAATTGAATTCCATCAGGAGTGGTTGGTGCCACCAATAACATTGCTATCATTAAGCGTTATAATTAGTGGCATCATTAGCTATGCTATAATCATCCACCATGAATTATTACTGTCATCACTATAGTTATCCACACTCTATCATTTTTTTTAACGGTCGCATAGACACTTGGGAGTTGGGCTTAAATGATGGAAGAAAGGGAGAAAAATTGTTGAGTTTGGGTTTTCTTTCCAAGATTCAGATTGGTTAGACTCATTCCCCTCACTTTAATGAGGGAGAATTGAAAAAAAAATTCTTAACTGTAAAAATATATTACATTTTCCTTTTTCTAATAAACTCTGTACTCTTAAAATCTATAATATCTCAGTATAAGAGTCATCATTTAATTTGGATCCTCCCTAAATGATATCAAATCACTCTAGCCCAACAAGCCAAGTGGTCAACAGTTTCTAGGGTGTGTCTGTGCATGTGTGTGTATGGGTATGTGCATGTGTGTGTGTGTGTGTGACTCCTTGTCACATTTTTAGAGCTATAACCATGAAGATCTCTATGAATACACCATTAGGTACTATTTGAAAACTCTAATTTTTATTTTTAAAGTGCCTTTTGGTTCTCTATGGTCATATTGGGACCAACAAGTTTCAGTTATTTTGCCAGTATTTTTCTTAGATAATTTTAAGATAAAAAATGAGAATATTTGAATAATTTTCATGTAAAAGATCTATTTCTCCAGTTAGTTTTATATAATTTTTTTAGATAATTAGTTCTGGTACATGTGTGGGCTATAGTGATTCATTTATACGAGGTACGAATATCTTCATTCATGTTTATCATCTTTGTTATTGGTGCCAGTGTTATCATGACTGTGCAGTTAATGGAAACCTTTTTGTGACCAATGACTTTCAACAGTATGCCATGTTGGAGAGATCAATTGAAAGATTGGAAAAAGAGGTGATCAATGAATAAGTTACCTCTCTCACCTTTTGGTGGATCACTAAAAAAAAAAGCATGAATGCTGCTGGACACAAACTAAAGGACCGATTTAGCTTAAACTTACATCGTAAATTGGGCTTCCTTTCCCCCACCCCCCACCGTCGGGGGGAGGGTTTGCAAAAGGCAATAAAAATATTTCTTCTTGACATAATAAGGAGTAAATGTTTCAATTGTACATCCCTCTAGTACCATTGGTACAGCCTTTGAGAATGCCAAGTACTCAGATTGTAGTCCAAAAATCAATTATAAAACTGAAGAGACCATTGTTGACTGTGTTGACATTTTTGAAAAATGACTTTTCATATCTTGGTATTTTTTTATTAGTATTTATTGATTTTGACACAAAGATCGAACCTTGTCAATTTTGAACTCAACACTGAGGTTACTCTTTCACACTGTGTGAATAACTGGTTACAAAATGTCTGTGCTAGGTTATAATTCACTACAAAAATGATACCTATCAATCAATGCTTGACAAATTGTTCATTGAAAATAAATGTGTTTTTCTTGTTTCCTTTCATCATTATGGGGAAATTCTGTAAATTCATTTCCTTAGAATGAAAAATAATTGAGCCTTTTAGTGAATTGACAAAAGAAAATAATCTGTTAAATTCACTTAATGATCAAGGAGAGATGATTTTAATCAGAAGTTATTTCCCTTGATAGTGACATTCATTTTTTATATGAACTCAAGATCTAGTACATCCCTGATTTTGAATAGTCACCAAATGAGATTTTTTACCATTTATACTCAAAAACATACATTTTGTTCCTCTTTTTTTAGATGGATACTGACAGTGACGTAGATAGATAGATAGATACTGATAAATGGATAGATAGATGGATATATAGATGGATATACTGATAGATACTGACTGTGAGATTCATAGATATTGACAATGAGATAGATACATATATACTGACGGTGAGATAGGTAGATAAATGGATAGATAGATACTGACAGTGACATAGATGGATTGATAGAAATTGATAATACGATAGATAGATGGATAAATAGATAGATATTGACATTGAGATAGATAGATATATACTGACAGTGAGATAGATAAATAGATAGATAGATACTAACAATAAGATATGTAAATAGACTTATAGATACTGATAAATAGATTGATGAATGTCAAATTTTCTGGCCCTTAAAGATTCCTGCTTTGAGACACAGGGGTATTTTAGGGTATTAAAAAAGAATTTTCAACATTTATCTATTCTACAGCTTGACATCCATAACTCGAATGCATTGAATGAAGTTTAATGATAGGATAGTGTTAGGGAAAAGACTTCATTAAAGCCAAACAAAAGTGGTACATACTTGGATACATGTGTGTGTGTGTGTGTGTGTGTGTGTGTGTGTGGCTGTCATTTTCTGAATTCATGTTGAGAATTTCGTAATTAAAATAACATTCATAATCCTTTCAAGAGAAGAACAGATAAAATATTTCTACTCTTAAGATTCATAGATCACTTGTAACCACTGCAGAACTCTTCAATGAATAGGATTTTTTTTCAAAGAATGGAATTTGTGAGAATTGAATTAAAGAGAAATAAAAACAAGTCTCGTTAGTCACTGTATAGAGACCATCATGAGACCAAAGTCTTTTTGCAAGATGCTGTGTTGGGGGTGATTGATTAAATAATGAGGAAAAATGATGATCAATAAATGCATTATTTCTTTTGCATTTGGAAGGCAATGATGACTAAAAAAGTCTGAACTTTCAAAAAAAAGCACATGAATGCTGCTGGACCAAAACTAAGGGATCGATTCAGCATAAACTTACGATACAAATTGAACCCCTACTAAATACCTAATTATGAAGTGAATTTTAAAAAAAACATAAGGAGTAAATGTAGAACTTTTCAGACCTCTAGCTCCATTGGGGCAGCTCGTACATCTGATTCATGCATACATAGTCAGCCAGACTGCAAGACAGACCAGCTTAATAACTGAAGAAACCTATGTTGACAGTTTTGTACACGGTTTTTGTTGGCAGTTTCTCATACTTAGCAAAAAGTGCAATGAATTAACTTTAATCAGAAGTTATCCCCTTGAATCATTTTTTGAATTCCCCAGTATGACTTTAAGAGTTAATCTTCAACAATCACTCATAAGAGAATATGAAAAAAAGTTAGTGATGATCCAAATAACTAAACTAGCCATTTGGGACCCTTGGATATTTTTGTGTGAAATCATATCAGCAAAATATCATCTCAGCTAATTCTGGACTATGTCTTTATCTCGATCTAAAACTTCACTGCCTGAGAAAGTTGACCCAAGAGATAAAAATTTGCGAGATATCTTGTCAGCCGCTCCCAAGTGATTAATACAGTCACAAGTAAAAATATTATAAAAATATCCATATCTTATAGAAATGAATTACTATAGCTTGCATGTGTTCAAGAACTTACTATCTAAAATTATCTAAAAGAATAGATCTTTTATCTAAAATTATCTAAAAAAACATACTAGCACCAGACTTGGGCATTGTTGGTTCAAAATGACTTTAGAGACCAAGAAAGCACTTTTTTTGAGAAAGACAAAAACAATCCTCCTTGGATGGTGCCTAGTGGTGTACTCATACAAATCTCCAAGGTTGTGGTCCCAAAAATGAGACCAGGAGCGCCCAGACACTACACTCACACACACATTCATAGACGCAGGCACTCAAAGAGAGAAGAATCTGTTGCTCATTTGACTGGTTGGTCATGCCATTTGGGGAGCTATGGTGATTTGATATATAATGAACAATGAATGATACATACTGCACACACATGTTAGCATACATGCATGAAAAATACAGTTATTTGAAAGTTCTTGGGTAGTTTCACATTGTTCATAAGTTCAGTTGTACACATGCTAGAAGTTACCTCTGAGGAGCATTTAGAAATATTAGAAGATAAAGGAGAGTAAGAAAAAGAAAAAAATCTTTATTCAGAAGAAAAGGTACATTAAAAACTCATGCACTGTGAGGGGGTGGTGCTGTCTTACTTGAAAAGTACTCTTCTACCCAACTCAATCCTAAAAATATTAGAAGTAAAAACTAAATAATAATTGATAATTACATAGATTTATGCAAACAAACTAAATTATTAATATTTAAATAAAGGCAGTATATGGTATAAATATAGAAGCACCATTCAAACTGTATTCTTATTGTTTTTAATGAGAATGAAGGATATTCCTAGCACTTCGGAGACTATGTATGACCCGATTTGTAGTGTATACTTACTTTTGTTCCATCCTGTATAATCTCAAGATATGTAAGTCATGTTCAGATGTGTCAGCTTAAAAAAACAGCATTTGACTCTTTGTATAAGTTGAATGATATTATTCTCTTCCTGCAAGCTGAAATGCTGTTAATTAAGATAATGAAAACTCTTCTTCAAAAATCGAGAGGAAAAAAATCAAAACCATCCGTTGAATATTTGCTTTCAATTAATTAACTTTTAATTAAGTTATGACTTGATTAATCAGAGCTTTTTGATCTGAAAAATTGGATTCATTTATGATTGATTTATTTTTTGCCAAGGATTCACTGCGTCACGAGCAGAAGTTATAAAAAAACATCTGCATCATTTCTATTTCATATTATATTTTCATTTTATCTATTCATTATTGGAAACCGTCTATGAAACCTACCAACCAAAACTGTCAACATAAGTTTTTTTCAGTTTTCAAGTCAGTCTGGCTATGTATGTATTTATCATGTACACAGGCCGCACCAGCAGATTTAGAGAGATGGAAATTTCAAATTTAAGTCCAGAAAAACGTTTTGTTTTTATTTTTTTTACTTCCAGCCCCAGTGTTATATAAGTGAGAAATTCAATTTACAATGTAAGTTTACAATAAATTGGTTCCTTGATTAGTGTCCAACAGCATTCATGCTCATTTTTAGTGATCCAACTGAGGGTGAAAGAAGTGACCGATTTTTTCACCCCCTCCCTTGTAATTTTTCATAGGGGTTCAGTTTGTAATTCAACTTCATGCTAAATTGATCCCTTCTTCTTTGACCACACCTTTTTCTTTCAAATTCAGACTCCTAATGATCACTGCTCAACAAAAGGCGAGAGAAGTTATTTATTTATTGATCACTCTTTTCTCCAAATTTTTTGATTGATTACCCCTAACACGGCATGCTGCCAAAAGTCGTTGATGACGTTGCATGTTGGTTTCTATTGAGTGACAAACCTGACCTGTCTTTATTTTTATCTATTCGTTTATTTATTCTCAGATTAAACTAGATTATACTCGTTTTCACATGAGTTTCACAATCATCGTAAATAAGTCATGTCACCTGCTTAGAAAGACTCAAGGTCATATTGTACAGAAGATAAATTACACCATTCAACCATTTGTTTACTTGTTTTCTCGTTCCTGGGTAATAAGTGTTATTTTCTGATCGATTATGTCTACAAAGTATAAAATATGTCAATTAACCCTTCAGACTTTGCTCTTGCGACTAGGACAGAAATAATTTGAAATCGACTTATTTAATTAGACAACAGGTAAATTTGCACATGTTAATCACATAGAGTAAGACAAACTATTACGTATTAACATTGCTGTCCTGGACATAAGAAATGGCCATTCTCTCTGCATTTTACGCACAAGCAATCAGAGATTAACACTGCCCTGGTCACAAAAAGCAAAATTTAAAGGGAATAATAGCCATTATCTACACTTTTTACACGTGAGCAATTAGAAAATAACACTCACTACCCAAGAACTAAAATTGCGTTGTATGGTGTTATTTATTAGATTCCGTTCGATGAGGTACAGGTCTTGAGCAAATTTTAAAGGCTTAATGTTAACCTTCAGTAAAACTACTCTCACAACTAAAATTCACTTGAGTTGAAAAGAAAAAAACTAATAAACCTCTACGTCTAACTTATACCAAACTATAAGGCAAATGGTTCACAAGGGTATTTGCTGGGCTACCGCTCACTATAACTCATTCAACCATCATAACATAGGCGTTCAATCGGGGAGTAAATGGGGCATCTGACCCCCTCCCTCAAGATCTCAAACGGCAAGGTGCGTTTGAAAGTTAGATAATCGTGCAGTACAACTGATTTATGAAAACATAACTTCGAGAACGACCGTCTTATTATTCACATTCCAGAAATAAGCTATTGCACTCTCCCCTGAAAATAAATTCCATTGTCCCCCCCCCCTGGAAAGGGGGCTATGGACGCCTGTGTCCCATAACTGTCTATATTGATCTTTGATGGCCCCTGGTCTTAATACCCGCTCATTGGGCTGATTTTAATATTTGCATAATTATTTCAAAAAATTGGATGCGCGTCTTATGTACATATGGTAACAGAACTAAACACACAACTCTGAAATCAATACCAATCTCATGTGTGCGTATGTGTATGTATGTGTGTGTGTGTGCGTGCGCGTGCATGTGTATTTGTAGACGCGTGTGCACAGATGAAAATTTTGTTACAGGCCTCCCCTGTTATAACGCGGGTATTAGTGTTTAAGAAAGCCAACACTGTGCTATACCCAAACCCATAATCAAGCAGCGATCAATTTAGCTATTTTGGAGCGAGAACTAGCTATTTGGGAGCTAGATTAATATTTTTGGGTTCACCGTTCACCAGCTTTATATCGCAAACTGCGCAGTAATGGGCTAGGGCTGTAAAACATTGAATCCTCTCTATGTAATTCAAGAAGTGTACAACAACATTTAGTCAGTAAGGTGCAGATCGTTTCATTTAAATACACTGGACGCACACACACATACTTATTTTTATTTTAATTCACAATGCACAAGATTTGATCAAATTATTTACAATTAGAAATAAACAGATTATCTTGGATTAGGATTTTACTTTTTAATATGTTCTGGCTTGTTTAATTCCTAAGCTTAGAAGATTAAACAGGATTATATATGCAGGTGAAGCTCCTACTTCGTCTGCTCCTACTTTGGACGATCCTATTCCAAAATAGGAGCGAACGAAGTAGGAGTTTCACCAGTTATTGTTCCCAGATTGAATAAAAGCTCCCAGATTGTCCAATTTTGGAGGAACGCATTTTACATTGTTTACATTTGCGTGTGGGTCGATGTGTATTTTTTTTACATATGTCTGCACATATATAAACATACCTAGGCATGTATAAACACACACACGCACATACATATATATATATATATATATATATATATATATATATATATATATATATATATATATGGTATGTTTATATAGAGGTATGTTTATATGGCATAGGTATGTTTCACATACACACACTCACACATATATATGTGTGTGTGTGTGTGTGTGTGTGTGTGTGTGTGTGTGTGTGTGTGTGTGTGTGTATTTGCATGTATGTTGTTTTATACGAGGATGGATCTATACATCCGTAGCCTGCCACATACTTATGAACTGAATTTTCATCTGAATTTTTCTTAATTTCATATTCGATTCATGTAATTTATATTCACTACTGTATCAAGTGCATTGACAAGAAAGGAGACCCTGTGGGAAAGTAATATTTATTCCGTGAAATGAATGCTTTTTTTCATCATTAGGCTACGAATTCAATGATGTACCTGCTTACAAAATGAATTTAGTATACTTCAATATATTTCATCGAGAAATTATTTTGAAAGCTTTTAGAAACAGTCAACCAAAGCTGTCACCAAAATTTTTAAGTTTTGAAGTAAATCTGGCTATCTATTTATGTATAAGTCAGCTAGAGGGCTGAACATATAAACATTTACCCCTTGCAATGTTTAGAAGGAACCTTTTTTTTATTAATTTTTACCCCCCTACACGCGCACACATTGAGATAGGTTTTAGGCGGAGTGTTCAGTTTACAATGTAAGCTTTTGCTAAATCGCTCCCTTGATCTGTTTCCAGGAGCGTTCACGATTCATTTGAGTTTTTTATATTCAGACTTTTTAGTGACCTAACATAAGTCAAGAGAAGTAACTTATTGATCACCCCAACTAGGCATGCAGACGGTTCCTATTGAGTGACTAACCAGACCTGTTTCTTTTTCCCTCGAACTAAGTAAAAGCTTTCCAGTAATTGAAAATTTAGCCTCACTCCTTTGTTGTGCTTATGCCCATCTAGGTATACTCTTTCCATTAAGAAGCCGTACCTATTACACCTAAAATAATATTTATTTGCCTTTTCGTGAGAGCAAATATGATTCAGGGTTGGTTTAATGTGGGAGCCTCCCCTCGTATGTGTGACTGAAGACAAAAATTATTCTGGCCCCTAGAGGCCTGTACTCCAAGTGCAATGAGCAGGTGCTACCAGGGGTTAGAATCTCTGGGGACCTCAAGACCTCTTAGTTCTTATGTTAGGTAGGGGTAATAAGAGAAAGGGTCTGGTTAGTCACTCAGTTGAAACTGTCATGTGCTAGCTTCTTTTGGCAGCATGCAGTGTTGAGGATGACCAATTAAAACATTGAGAAAAGGGGTAATCAATGGATGTTACTTCTCCCGCTAATAGCCGGATTGTGATCACTAGAAAAGCGTGAATGCAACCCCACATACATATATATATATATATATATATATATATATATATATATATATATATATATATATATATATATATATATATATACTGCTACTCGGATGATGGCTCCAAGAAGAACACATTGTCGTGTGTCCCCCGTGAAGCAGCTGTTGCTTGAGAAAAAAGGGATCGGGTCCTCAGACCGGTCCTGGCTTGGCAAGGTTTTACAGTTATTCGGCGACAGAGCATAGGCTAAAGGGGCTGCAGAATAATCTTGTTGCTGCATCACACCACCTGGTATTCTCCGACGGTCGCCCATCTGGATAATGATCTGGTTTCACTTCGCTTAACTTGGATGATCTCACGAGAACCGGTATATCCTAGCCTGCTAGCCAGAACCACAAAAAACTGAAGAAATCTCTGTTGTCCTTGTTGACAGTTTTGGTTGATGGTTTCTAATAGGATTTAGATAAATAAAAGAAAAGAAAAAGGAGGAGTAAGGTTTGCAGCTTTTGGTTGTTGAGGAGGAGGAAAAATTACATGGTGGGTGGAATGGGCGATTGAAAACAAAAACTGAGTTGATGCTCTTTAATTAAGTTTGTCTTTTAATTTTCCACCACACGCTCTATCTAAATAGTTTTTTCTCTCTCCCCCCCTCTCTTCCATCCAATCTCACTCCATCTCTTTCTCCCTCTCTCTTTTCCTTCTATCTCTTTCTCTCATCCCTCATGTATATAGGCATGTTCTCATCTTCAGCATTTGATAGTCATTTCTGACTTGTTTCTTCACTTACGTCCCTCACATCCTCTTTCATTCTCTGGAATTATCTTCTCTCCTATTCATCCTTTTCTGTTCCTTTTTAGTGTGCCCCCCCCCCAAATGGGCGTCCACGGGAGGGGGAAGGGGTATTTGGGGATCCACGTTGTGAGTCGTAACTTGCAACATGGCAAGCCCCGTTTGCCATTTGAGTTTTCTAACGGATTCTCTGACTCTTGTATTTTATCTCTCTGATATATTGTGTTGTCTTGTAATCTGTCCATGAGGTGTTGAGCATGATCCTTCCTTGTGCTCGTTGCATAGGTCTTGGTTAGAGAATCAATATTTTGGTTAGGTTTCATGGTTCAGCTCCATAGGTGTCTGTCAGGAGGATGCATTGGTTTTAGAACCTCTTTTTCCAAAATCAATGAGATCTCTTTGTTATTGAACGTTGGGTTTGCATTACAGAAAGATTGCTAACCTAGGGCAATTATCAGTATCCTTTTATTGTATCTATTTTGAATTTGTTCTGTTGAAGTTCGGAGCTGAGAATCGTCCAAATACGATCAGATTCCAAAATAAAAACACCGATATATCTAAAGACACACACACACACACACACACACACACACACACACATACATACACACACACATATTTATATACATATTTATACTCTCTCTCTCTCTCTCTCTCTCTCGCATGCGTTAGTACATAGGTACGTCAGTAAGTCCCTAATCTAATGATGAAAAAGCATTCATCCAACACCACAAATATCTTTTTCCAACAAAGTCTCCCTCCTTCAATGTACTCAAGTCAGTGTTGAATATTTATCACAAAGATCGAACATAATACAGTGAAAATTTCCGCTCCTAATCCAGCTCACCACTTCGTGTCTGGCTACGGAATTTATTGCCCCACCATCGATTGTATGTATTTGTGTGTAGGTGTGTGTGCGTGCATGTGTGTAAAAGAGAGCATATCTGCATATGCATATATACGCATATAGGTAGTTATGGAAACGGGTTTGGGGAACTATACATAGGCGTGTGAGCCTGGATACCCCTCATCCGCCACTACCCCCGAAAAATTCGGGCAAAGTAAAAATAAATTTGCCCCCTTCCCAAAATAGTTCCCATACGTTAGTGGAACTAGGTATACGCTGAGACTTGGTTTTGGGAACTTGGTATTCTATAATGTCTCCATTAGTAGGCATTAAACATACTGAAAATCTGGAAATAGAGAAGTAGTTATATGCTGTACCCACATCTCCATCACGTTCCTACATAGACGTACTTATATTCCTATACCCAGACAAGTGCAGGTATATTTAAGTGCCATTTTATAAGCCCCAGTACGTCTAATGATTTGTCATTTTTGCTTTTTCCAGGCCAAATTACAACCACAGAAAATAAACTGAATAGAGAGTATAAAGACGAGCACATCTTGACGGTAAGTGCTGACATTTCCTTCCGTCATCTCCATTCTGTCTCTGTCTTCCCCGGGTAAGTTTTCTACATTCTAATCAGGAACCATTTTACAATAAGTCTCCAGTCTCCGGAGATAGAAAAGTTCACTGTTCAACAAAGAAGATTTTTCAATTGAATTGATTGGTATAGTTGCTTTCATCTTAGTAACAACAAAGCGATGCCAAACTTTACTTTTTAAAGAAATATTCTTGGCATTTTCAGTCTGAAATTTTTTTTTAGTTGAAGAATTATCATTACGTATAAGTGTTTTGGGACAGCTGTCCTCGTGTTTTGACCTAGCAATTACTTACACCCGAATTCAGAGAGTGGAATGAGTACATACCGTCCCCACGCTTCGACGGCGAACTCCTGCCATGGTTTTCCAAAACATCACCACTTATGATACCCACCTGAAGAATGCTGTAGAATTCAACGACCGAAACTTTGTGTTGGACTGAAATTAAAACAAAAGAACGGGAGCACTTACACATTTTTGGTAATAAGGTAATTCTATTGAATCCAAACCCCTACTGAGACAATTGGTGTTCAGTTTACACTAGTGTCCTTTGGGGAGGCATGAATCCATTTCTCCTACTAGCTGAGTAAAATAGCACAAGATGAAGTGAATGATGCTACTTTTTGGTTTTGTCGATTCTGAGTCTTCCACATATCGCAAAAGGGCCGATTTAGTAGAAATGTGATCTGTCGAGCCCTAGCAGGAACAGTTGAAGCTGTGGCCAGCGTTAGGGCACTACTTGACGTGAGTTAATGATGATCTGTTTACCCCAAACAATTTCATAGTTCTCATTGAGTGATATGATGAAGAAAAAAAGTTGAAAAATCATATTTTATAAAAGTGAGATAGTTGTTGTGAATCGCGTTTCTTTTTCCTACCGCCATATAGTATTCTCTACGTAATTTTCTCTTCCGACTTAGATTTCATTACATAAGTCCCGTCTTCATGTTTTTGTTCCGTTTTAACACCGGTTTGATTTACGCTGACTTGTGGTCCTGTATGCTTTGACTCTAGTTTCTTGATTCCGTAGGGATTAACTCAAGTTTAACCTCTAGTTCGACAAACCCCTTTGAAGAACGAAGAAGAAAACATTAATTTCTAAGGTCACAGTAAACCTATTTTTCGCGACAGCCACTGGTTTCATTTTTTATTCAGTTTGGCCTGCAAGACGTTGAAAAGAATGTCTAATGCAGCCCGCCTCCTCAGAATGTTTGTCGATCTGTGTTGTACATAAACATTATGAAACTATTCTAAATGACACCAACATGACTGTGTGAAGGATTGGATGCATTTATCCCCTCTGCGGTAAAGACCTTCTGCCAACATTGAGAACGACTTCCGAAGAAGCAGGGTCACAGCATTTACATGTTCTTTATCTCACTTGAAGAATTTTAATTTCCTCATTCAACCAAATAAGATGTACCAATATCAAAGTTAATCTCCTCCTACGCCGATAGCATGTCCTTGGACATGTTATCTGAAGACCAGAAGACTTACTTAATCGAATCTTTACATGGCACCGTCTAATGAAGCGATTTCGGGATCATGTTCCAAGTTATACATCGTGATATCGATCTACCCCGATGGAAATTCTGGCTAACGATTGCTTGCTTGCTGTGGATCAATTATTGTAAGAATAAATTACTTTGCGTTTGAACTCTTCCAAAAAGGAAAGACTAAAATAAGCGGGGGGAGGGGTGACTTTGCACGTTTCTTCTTGTTTGTTTTGATGACAGCTACCTGTGTGACGTTTGTATAAGGTTCCGTAATGCCCAACCAGATTAAAGAACCGTTTACTCTGTGAATCAGGGTGGAGTTGAAGTGCACGGTTGTCGAATCGACAGATCACGAAAGAGAACGAATTGAAGTAACAGAAAAGAATTTGAAATCATTGAATCAATAAAGAGAATATATCTTGTTATCAGCTTATCGGCACCGTGATTTGTAGAATAATAAATTCGATAATTGCATCTTATAGGCAAAAGGTGTGCATGGCAGTAATGACGTGGACAATGGAATCGGCGACCCGAGTTCAGACTTCGGTCGAGGCAGTTTAAATTCATTTCATGAACGTGCAAGAAGTTGTCTCTAATATTATCATTAATAAACTTCAGTTGTTCAAAACGTTAAGTAGATTTTTAAAATTGCATGACACTTGGAAGCATTCTTTAAAATTTTTGTGAAACATAAATTAGATCGATTGAATACAGTTTTCAATACCTGAATATAACACGTATGGACGTCGCATTTTATAAGAATTTTTCGCCTGCGAGTGGAACACTATTCTCGGACGTAAACAGTGCGTTATTTCAAGTTCTAATCCCCAGGGTGTGTGTATGTGTATGTGTGTGTATTTTTAGCTTATGGAACTTATGCCATCGCCCACTTCCCGGTTGACATGATCCAGTTTCAACCCGTCTCACCAAAGGTTGCTAACTGCGTTATAACCGAGCTGCGATAACCAGATGCCGATTGAGCTATTTTTGAGCTAAATTATTATTTTGTTGTCTGTCATCCACCCAAGTTCTATCGCTAACTGAGTTATAACGGGATAAGTCTGTATTAAACAGGAATATGCTTGCAAGGGTCTACCATATGAAATTGTTTTCAGAGTACTGTCACATTTTATGCATAGAAGGAAATACAACTATATTAAGTATAATTATCTTGTTGGCTGCAATCTGACCATGAATCAGCTAAACCCTGGCAGCTGAGGCTTTGTTGCCCTCTAGAGATTTAGGGTCGTGGGGAAGACGCCAATTTCAGGCTCAGTCCAACCCAAGGGTTCCTCCCCTCATCCTTATTCACGTCCCAACCTGTCTTGTATTTTATTGAATTTTCTGTTTTTGCTTACTGTTCCTTCATATTTTTAAATTTTATTCTTTTATTTTCATTAACTCCTATAAATAAGGTGAGTCACTTTTAATTATTATGTTTTATCCATGGTGTAATATCAAATTTTTGTAGATTTCGCTCAACTGGGCAACCGGTTAATCAGATCATCCGTTTATTTGAGCCAAATCTTTTTTTCTAAAAAGCAGTACAAATAACTGGGGCCCGGTTATTTGCATTGCCCAATTGTATTGTTTGCATTGGCCCAATAAAGCAGCTTCTCTACGGGGCAGCCGTCTTATTTGGCCATGTCGATCTATTCCTCTTGTGTCTCAATAGACGGAAATGACTGTATTAAGAAAATAACGTTTTCTGATCAGTCAAGTATGCTTTTCGTTGTTACTTTTGTTTTCATTACATAACATTGAAAATCAGTTCAAGTCGCAAAATATTCTGCTTTCAAATTAATCTTCATCTTTTTTTTTTCTCTCGACTTCATTTTGGGGGTCTTCTCCTGGGTCATAGGTCACAGTCCGAGACAATGGTGTCCCAAATCTCAGCTCATCTACTCAGGTTGTCATCCATGTGGAGGATGAGAACGACCACGCACCAGAGTTTATTAGCAGTCCATACCGCCTGCAGGTACCCGCCTCCGACAAAGGCTCAGCCTTGTTCCGAATCATGGCCAAGGACATTGATGTAGGCAACAACGCCGAGATCATTTACAGCATCAAGCGGAAGAAGCAATATGACTTTTCCATTGATCCAGACACGGGAATTATTTCCTGTCAGAAAGACCTCAAGGCAGGATCCGAATATGATTTTGTTGTAAGTACAATGCTTCTTCTTCTTCTTCTTCTTCTTCTTCTTCTTCTTCTTCTTCTTCTTCTTCTTCTTCTTCTTCTTTCTTTCTTTTCCATGATCTCTTGATCTGTCTTTTTCCATCGTCTCTTCTTGATCCTTTTCTTTTGGAGGGACCCCTTCTTTTCTCATTTTTCTATTCTACTTGATCTTTCTCTTCCCCTGTCCTTTTCTTCTTCTTCTTCTTCTGAGACCCCATCTATCCCTCGTTCTTTTTCCTCCTTCTCCTTCCCAATCAGTATCCCTTCCCCTCCCTTTCTATCAATTCCATTCTCCTATTCATATAGCTGTGTTTATTCAACCCCACACCCCCACTGTAATTTCATTTCCCGTCTCCGTAAGTCCGTATCTTTTACTTTCTATGGATCTATCTCTATAAGAAACTGTCAAGTAAAACTGTCACCAAAACTATCAACGTAGGTTTCTTCAGTTTTCAAGTGGCACTGAAGGTCTGGCTGGTTATGTACATTTCGTGTGCACAGGTTGCACCAATTTGAACATTCTCTTATTATGTCTCAAAAAAAAAGTTGTTTTTTTTGGTTTTCAACACCCTCTCCACCAAAAATAGATTTTTAGTGAGAGATCCAGTTTGCAATGTAAGTATCTGCTAAATTCGTCCCCTAGTTTGTGCCCGACTGCAATAGCGCTCGCTTCTTGGAAATTCAGACTTTTTATTGTTCGCTGCCAAACAAAATGCGAGAGGAGTAAATTATTCATTGATCACCCGTTTTTCCCTTTTTAATTGATCATCCCAAACAAGGCATGCTGCCAAGAGACGTTGATAGTTTCTAACCAGTGACCAACCAGACCTGTTTTTAAGTTCGCTCTGTTCATTCAAAATTATCTCCAACTCAACACTTCCTCATTTAATTACACTAGACTAAATATCCGCCCTAACGGTAAATTGCTATGAAAAAATTGATAAAATGGATTAAAAAGGATTAAAAATAGTATCTGATTTGCTATATACAATAGGTACACACTTGGTTACTACAGCCGAATGATATCTGAATCCATCTCTCTCTCTCTCACTTACAAAACGTACACTCATACAATTTCATTCCAAAATCCAAGCTAAGTTACTGACCTCCTCATAAAAGCGAGCACGAAATATCTGACCATTTCAAGATGAATTTCTTGTGGAAATCAATTACCCCTCCCCCACCCCAAAAATCCAACTTTCTAAAAATCTGTCTAAGGATCACAAAAAATTCATGAGATTTTGTCGAGTAGTTTTCGCGTTAGACTGCTACGTACAGACAGACCGGCATTTGGTGAATTATAATAGGATTTAATATATGTGTGTTTCTTTCTCTCTTCTTTGTAGGTGAAGGCAACAGACAAGGGCGTTCCTCCCAAGAAGTCATCGGCCAAAGTCAAGATCAAGGTTGTTAGTGTCAAGAAATATTCGCCGAATCCGCCGGCGTTTAACAAGAAATACATTACGGAGGAAGTAATGGAGAACGATGCAGTGGGAAAATGGATCGTTTTGGTGCAAGCTTTTGATCCTGATAGAGATAAGATTTGGTACTCCATTGTTGGTAAGTAACCTCATTCAATTATCATTAGTTCAATAGGAATTAACGCATTTCATTACGGATGATCTATATTTTTCAGAAAATTTTGAGCCAAAAAATCTCACTGTGTATTATCTATGAAAACATAATTGTGCATATTTGTACACAAAATTGTATACCTAGGATAGAGTATTTTTCACCCAAAATGGAAACCCGTTTGTGGATGGGTTGGGGATGATCTGTCCATGGAAGGAGACACGTGATCAGATTCTTGGGCGACACGATGGAGCGAGCATCAGTGCACAATAATACTTTTTAATCTTTTTTTGTATGGGAACATCGTTTGGGGTTAAATATTAAAACTGTACTGCACAATCACTCTTTATTGACTATAAGGTTCCAACTTTCATATCCAATCGCACAGGTGTGGAGGCCTGATCCTGGGAAGGGGGAAAATACCACTTTTTACCCCTGCTCTCACCAGCGAATCTCCATGTATGTACAAAACGAATCGCCGCAGAAATCGACATTAAAGACCAAGATAAAGATTGAATGCGTCATTTCTGTGACAATTTTTACGAATTTTTTTTTATTACTCATTTTTCCTTGATTATCAGGCGTAGAAAATTTTCTTTGCATGTTTTTGACCATATTCAGTATCTTTTGGCCATCTTGAGCGGGTTTTTTTCTTGAAAAATTTGCAGTCAAACTTGCTCGAAAACTTTTTTGAGTTGCCTATGATGGTTATCTTAGCGACTCTCGTGCATTTGTTCTTGCCAATATTTGAAGGTCTGATACGGAAGTTCGTGTATGTAATCTTGGTATATATATATATATATATATATATATATATATATCGGTTTGTGAATATGACATTATGAGATAACATATGTACCTAGTAATCTTTAGATAAAATATTGCATACTCAATGATATTTTTAATCACTTGAAAAAGAATAGAGAACCGACCAGTGAGAATTGTGAAGTAGAAGCAATAGAATAAGAGTGACAATGTGTGTGTGTGTGTGTGTGAGAGAGAGACAGAGAGAGAGAGAGAGAGAGGGAGTGACACATATACAAGTAAGATTGCTGGCCATAGAAATACAGGAATACCTTGAATAGTGCGGTATTGGTCAGTGCAGGTTTTGTATTGTTGAGGTCCTGCTGCGCAAATTGATGTAACTAAGTATAAGCTGGAATAAATAAATTAGATTATGAAACTTTGAACAGCGCAGTCTGGAACCGCATGGAAATTTTCTGTACGAATCAACCGCACTAATCAAGGTATACCTGCATATTGAGATAAACTGATGAAGGCGCTTTGTATATCCTCTAATCCGACTTGTCTTCTTCGCTCCCTTACAAATACTTATTGTCCCTGGGCTGAAGATCGACTGTTGATCCTGTCTCATTTCTGACCTTGCAGAGTACAAATGAAGCTAGGTCGAACAGCAAAGACTGAGTGAGCTGATATCCTCCCTACTCAACCCAACGGTTATTTGACAATGTCTATCGGTTCAGTCGTGTTGCAGTGTTATAAGCTCTATGGAAACGCTAAGCTTCAGATTAGTTGAGATTTCTACGAATCCAGATACTCTTGATATTCTGGCACCTTTGTTTTCACAACCCTTTCATGTTGTCAAATCAAACGAGGTCTTTCAATAATTATTCTTAGTAACTGTCGACAAAAATCTGTCACCGAAACTGTCAACATGGGTTTCTTCAGTTTTTAAGTTGGTCTGGCTGGCTGACTATGTATGTATGATTATAAGTGCGTTATTCTTTTGTAGACATAAAAATATAATACCTTGAATTGTGCAGTTTTCAATTGTGTGGGTTTTGATAATATGTAACCTGGAATGAACACATTAAATTATAAGTCTCTGAACAGTGCAGTTAAAGTATCACGCGTACAGGCCGCGCCCATGAAGCTAGATGCCAGAAAAATCTCAACATTCACTTCTTACTATGTCTAAAAAATCGTTTTTTTTTTATTCCCACTGTAAATAGCTCTTGTTGGGAGGTCAATTTGCAATACTGGTTTACACTAAATCGACCCCTTAGCATGTGTCACGATTGCTTAGTGGAAATTCAGACTTTTTTAGTGATCTCCGGTCAACAAAAGGCGATAGCAGTAACTTTGTCAATGGTTAGCCCTTTTTTTAAATTTTTTAATTGACCACCCCTATCCACAGCATATTGCCAAAGGACATTGGTCACTTGACGGTTTCCATTGAGTGACTAACCAGACCTACTTACTCTCTAATGCGCTCAAAGAAAATAGAATGTGAATTTCGAAGGAAGTAAATTCTGATCGAAATTATCTTCCTTTGACCATTTGATAATTTCTTTTCATTAAATTGATAGATGAGCTATTTGTTATGCTACTCATTGAAGATTCCCACTGTCAATTACAGATGATTAAAAGTGATTTATGAATTTAAGAGTTAAGAATCTCGTTTATGCTCTAGCTTTCCATAGCAGAATGGACTACGAAAATATTGTAAGTGGTTCACCACTGGCCTTGCTTGTCCCCCCAGCCAAGTTCCTTGGAATCCGTTTCCATGCCCACTCCTCTCCATTGCACTAAATGTGGTATGGTCAGCGGGTACGCCATGATGTTTGTTGCGTTTAATCTTTTTGACTCAATACAATTGGATCTAAGGGTCCCCTCCAACATTCAGAGATATTTGTTATTGTATAAGGTTAGTTGAAATGCAACAATTGAACTAATATTCATACAGCTTTAGGGTGCACCCTCCATTAGGGCCCCCGGGCAATTTAAAATCACACCAGCCCCCACCTTAGCTACGGTCCTGTTTATTTCCCTAAGCATATGAGAATTTTTGGCTAAGGTTGGATCGCAAATGGTTTGATTTGCCTAGAATTATCCCTGGTTCAATCTGCTTTATACTGTATAGGTCAGAATTTTACACTGTTGTGTCGGAATTCGGGGGTGCAGTTGCCCCTTGTCCACCTGGCCTGTACGCCTATGTTAAAATCTCCGGACAGAGAGATGTGCATCCTAACAATTATTTTAATCCAATCGAATTTGTTTATAAGCTTTGAAAATTTTTGTTCGACTGCCTCTGTTCATATTGTAAACCTTGTACATTTAGTTGTGCAAAATTGATCGGACTGAGCAACAATTCGATCGTTTGTAGCTTTTCTGTTGTAAATAAGTGGGAGAGACTGTCCCGAAATATTCTAAACTGGCCTCACTTGTATAGGAAAATAAATCCCCGCAGTCTCATAAAACGAAATGAAACTCACGGAAGAAACAGTCTCCTGCTAAAAAAGAGAGAAAGACAGAGAGATGGGAAAGACAAAGGAAAATTGTGTACAGTAATACGACAATTTTTCCTGAGATTTGCTGAGAATAATGCGAGAGAATTTTTCTTACTTAAAGAGTTCAAGTTCCAACAAGAAACCGTCTCTACGATTAGCTTTAGCAGCTGATTTGGCGTAGGGTTCGTGTGCAGACAATCCTATGACAATGTTCATCGATTAGGTTTGTGAATGATGATCGAACTTGTACATCTTCATATTTGTGATGAGTTCAGTCGTATAAAACAAATTATTTTTCTTTTTTTGTAGAAAATTTAATTGAAAAAGAATAATATTCATTTTGTGGAGAGATTTGTGACATGAAGTATTATATTTGTTTGGGGGAAGAACTTAGTCATAAAAGAAAAATATTTGTCTTTAGGGGAGCATAATCACAGTGTTTTTATTTTCTGGAGAAATTAAGCAACAATGAATGTTTGTATAGAGCTTATTCACCTAAAATAAAGTTTTGTGAAAGAATAAGATTTGCTTTTGTGAAGAGCTTTGTCGCAGAAAACATTCACTTCAGTTCAACTTAGTATCATAAGACTTGTATTTCTATGTAGACTAATATCTATTTTTACATAGTGTTCAATCGGAAAGATTTGTATTTATTGTTAGTTTTCATCAAGGCATAGTGCCAGAGTAACTATGATACAAAAATGGCTTATGATACGCGCCCTTAAATTTCAAGAGACCTCACTAAATATTAGCAAGATATCAAATCTGATTCAATGAGTTTGCACTTGCTCCATTACTGTCTTCAACTTTCATGAACAATTGGGTGTTTATGATAAGCGATCTTAACCAATTATCATCTTCGATTGGGATTATTTTGACACAGCAATACATTGAAGTATACAACGCATTGATACGGAGGTATTTTACACTGAAGTCATATCGGCTGCACAAATATCAAAATATAAACAGAGTAATATTATCATTGAAATGTCAGACGTATTAGTCGTATTAACTGGTTTTGTAGCGAACAGGAAATAATGAATTACTTTACGATGTCATTAAAAATGTATTTGTTTAAATATCCGTGTGTATTTTCTTTATTGAAGACCTTTCCCTTTATACCATATGCTAAAGACCCTGCACTAGTTTAATCCGGGTCTGTCTTTGCCTTTCGACAAGCATGAAACTGGGGATTTAACCGAGTTTTTGTTTTGTTTTATTTTTTGTTTCTACCAACAACAACAAACAATCTGATATCAACACCTGGCGTAGCCGAGAGCATTTTATAGATGTTCAAGTTTCAAGTTATAGTTTTGTAAACAATCGATGTACAAATATGAGATAATCCCAGATTGCATTCATTGACTTGATTAAGAGATAGGATTTGCTCCATCTGCAGGGAACTTTAATCGGTTTTTATTAGGAAAACATTTTTATTCAATAGTAACTAATTTGGCGGAGTGCAGGAGGTATAAACCAGTGGTCGCTAACATTTTTATGCCTAACGCCCAATTTTGCAACTTCTGCGGGGGTAAAATTTCTGTACCGCCAACTGAATCCAGTTGGCCAATTTGAGACCACTTTGAATGGCAAAAGTGGCAAGATTGGTCAAAAATGGTTAAAATTGCGTAGATTTAATTCTCAAGTACCTGGGCATTGGGTAACTTTATACGCTCCAAAACTGGTATAAAGGCTCCAAAAAGTAAATAAACAGCGGATTTATCATGTACAAAGACAATGATGAAAATAAAAGTCACTGTCATGCGACTTAGAAATCATGCGTATTGACTTCTGGTGTTGTCAGTGTGGTGGAAGTAAGACAGTCATATTACCAGACCTCGAGACCCAATAATGAATCTATTGCCCACTTAAAAGCTCGAATCGCGTACTAGTGGGCGGCATCGCTTAGGTTGGCAACCACTGGTATAGATTAAGGAGTACAGTCGATTAGTCGGAGAGCCTTGATTTTTAAGTCTTAGTCGTATATGAATATAACATACTGTACCTAAGTTGGCTAAAATCCAACAAAAATTTATATTACCAGTAATATTGAAACGTTTCTTCTCTATAACATAGGTGATTTTATCCATTTCCTGACTTTGCAAAGCATAGAAATGAATGGACATTGATTTATAAATAGATTGAGTCTAACCGTCTATTTTGTATGTTATCCCAACAATGCTAAACAAAAAAAACATTTCTGGCTTTTTATTCGTTTCTATTTGAGATCGACATATTCTGTCATCTTTTTAGTTCTGTGTTTGGAAAGATCCTACAGATTTTACGAGACCACGATGCCTGGACATCTTGAGAGCATGGTGTGTACTGGGGGTGCAAACAGGGCACTTGTTCTCCCTTGAATAAAAACCTTCTCACCGAGAGCAACGGGGGTTGGGGGGTTGAAAATTGGAAACTTATGAGACTGGTAATCAAGGGGTTACGACAAACAGTGACAACTTTGGACTAGTCACAGCTTACGCACTCCGTAGACCCTTACCTGACAACCAACAAGTGGATATATCTCCCCCTACACACACACACACACACACACACACACACACACACACACACACACGAATATATCCTTTTGTCCCTGCCCCACGAGGGAGTATATCTTTCTTTCCCTCCTTGGGAAAATGACAATGGATACCCATGCTAGTGAGATTATACATGGGAAAGTACGGTGGTCCGGTAGTGCAATACACGAATATTTTTTCATCAGACCAAAATGTCCACTTCTGAAATACACGAAAGAGACGAAAAAAGACCGAAAATAAACGAGATGAGAATTCGGGTTGAAAGCAGTTATTCGGCCTTTGTCTTATCAGTGGGCTATTGAGCTCAATGGTAGGTGCATCGCTACGTTGAAGCAGCTACATATCGTTAGCGGGTTCGATTCCTGCGGCAGCCCCGTTTTCTTTGATTGTTTATTCTATTTACGTTTTCTAAATTGAAAGATATATTAACCGTGCAACGACGGGAAATTATTTTAGATAATTTTCTATACAATATAACGCTATTCATAATTCATTCCGTTGAACGAAAATGTCCATTTCTTGAATACATGTATATATACTTATACACACACATATATATATATATATATATATATATCTATATATATATAACAACGTTATTTGGTGAATGGTATCTTTAGAAAAAGAAAAACATTTGAAAAACGGTTTTATTTTTCATTATTTTGTTTGCATCAGATCAATACTTTGTATATTTATACTTTTTGGCCTTTGTGTGAGTTTTTGGAGTGTCTACAATATTTGGAAATTGAATCTAGCTTATTCCAGCCATTTCTATAGCAAACATAGAAAAAATTCAGTCACTTTTAGCCATTAAAAATAGCCGTTCTCTATTACTGCTGTCAAACCACAGATTGCCGTTCCTGACATTCATCCTAACTTGTTTTTCTTTTTTCCTTTTTCTCTTTCCAGATGGAAACGAAGATCACAAATTTAGTATCCGGCCAGAGGATGGCTTGATATTTGTGGCACGGACTCTAGACAGCGAGACCCAAGATCATTACAATATCACTATAAGGGCCACAGATGGAATACATGAAGACTTTGCCTGGGTATGTTCCAGTTTCAATCCAAGCACTTTATTCTTAGTTTTCATTTGTTGGATATCTTAATTATTACAAGCCAGAACACTAGTGGCAAACCTATGATACGGGTGCCCAAGGTTGCACACAAAAACATTTTATTAGCACAGTTAAGTTTGTTATTTTTTCAATTTTTTTATTTCATTGAAATTTGTTGATACCATTTGGAAATATTGCATGGACAGACAGAGACATTTTTGAGGTGTGGTATTTACATATAACTTCGACGTAGGGGAGTTAACAGCATCGATCTGCCCTAAGATTTGATTACCTCTTCCATACCCTATTATTCACCAGTCCATAAAAACTAATTGAAATTCATTGAGAACTTTCGGAGATATCGTGTGGAGAGACTGATAGACAGAAAGACGGACAGACACGAAGAAGGGGTGAATAAAAAAGTTAATCTGCTGATCAAAAATTTCATGGGTATGTTTGGGAATTTACTTAAAAGATTATAGCCAATGTAGACGCACACTCTGAAAAAGGTTCCCTGCCCCTGCTGAAGAACGATACAAACTCTCCTGTGGTCTCTGGCCAGATAAGCATTGTTTTCTTCCAACCTTTCTCTCTTTTTGAAATCTTCTTCATGGCACAAAAATCACATTCAAAATAATGAGATTTTAAAAAATGTTTATATTTTCTGAAATGCATTAGCTATGTTATTAATGAAAATTGATGGAAAGTTCGTTTGCTTCATTGAAATATTAATAAATAATCCTATTGGCAACGTCAGATTTAGGTTTAAGCTAAATAAGCTACAGCTTAGGGTTTCACAATCCGCTGAAGCCTCAAAAAATTTAAAAGACGCATTTGTTTTCAAGATTTATGAGACCTTCTGGCGTAATGTTTTGACAACAGACCGACAAGTTTTATAGAGCTTAGGCCCTGACCAAGCCTAAAATCCGACACTATCTGGGGGAATCCTTCAATATATATATATATATATATATATATATATATATATATATATATATATATATATATATATATATATACATATATATATATATATGTTAATGAAACATTATATATATCAATGAAAACATTTACAGATAAATAAACCTAACTTCCATACACTTTTACTCCTGAGTCTGTCTCAATCTCTATCGTTCAAATTATATATATATATATATATATATATATATATATTAGAAATTTCCACCTATATATTTTTTCACTGCTGAAGATCAAGCTATGCTGTCCTATACTTTTCCCTGTTTGTTTGATATAACCACTGATACATCAGTTGAGCATGGTAAATGGATTTGGTGATCTGAGATCAAACTCCAGGTTCCAGTTCGTGTTCTCTTTGCACTAATGCCCTTTGGTGAAATAGTGCACTGAAGTGAGTGACGCCACTTCGGGTGTTTGTCACCTATAAGTGCCTTTCACATATCTCAAACGAGCCGAGTAAGTAGTAATGTTACACGTTTGAGCCCAAGCGGGGATTACTGGAAGCTGTAGCCAGCGTAAGGGCACAAAGAAGAGAAAGAGAAAATAATGACGTCATGATCGGAATTTCCTTCAAAGCTCCGTCATACCAAGTATTGTCACTGACTTCAACAGTACTCAGGTATAAATCAGGGGTGCAGTGCTGTCGGAGCTATTGGGGCTCCGTGGCCACACTTCTGTAAAAAAAAAATGGAAAAAAAAAAAGACGAAATACTCCGGCTCCTGCACCCCTGGTATAGATTATCTCAGTTCTTCTTCAGCTCTCTATTTCATTCTCTTTAGCTCCGAGATGGCTACCAGTTCTTGAATGATTATGGGCATGACTCTTATCTTCGTATTCAACCAATTTTTTTTTCTAAGTTTTTGACTAATTCTCTGGCAGTGTCTCACTTGTTGAAAACTGTAAACCAAAACTGTCAACATAGGTTTCTTCAGTTTCAAAGTGAAGCCGGCTGACTGGTCGTGTATGTATCACGTGTACAGAATGCAGCAATGTAACTAGAGAGCCTAAGATTTTGATAATCAATCCCTATCATTTTTAAGAAAAAAAGTTTTGTTTTGTTTTGGGAGGACGGGGGTTATTCTCTCAGAGAGTTTTTAGAAAGGGGGGAAATTTGCAATGTAGGTTCATGCTACATTGATCCCTTAGTTTGCGTCCGCTTGTTTTTTCAATTAAAACTTTTTCAGTGATCATTGCCCCAAAAAGGCAAGAGAAGTAACTTATTCATTAATCACCCGTTTTTCCAAATATTTAATTAATAACCCCCAACACGGCATACCGAAGACATATGTTGCATGACGTTTCCTATTGAGTTATTAACCAGACCTGTTATTGTAAACTTGTTTATTTATTCATTTTCAGTTGTACATCAAAGTTCTAAATGTGAATGACAACCCCCCGATGTTCACCCAAAAAGAGTATATCGGAGAGGTCTATGAGTCAGCCGCTATTGGTAAAACAGTGCTACAGGTATCAGCAACTGACCGTGACACAGGGCGTCTCTTTTATTCGGTTGCCTCGGCCACAAATTCAGCTAGTAAACGAAAATTCCATATAGATTCGGAAAATGGTGAGTCCCAGAAAAACGTTTTTTTAATCAATTCTTTTTTTTCAAATAGTACGGGGAGAAATAATAGTTTCCACAATGAAATATAACGATTGCAAAGTGAATATTGAGAGCGAATATGAATGACGTGACGACATCTATGAAAATAAACGCGCTTGTTTGCTGTTTAATATAAACTGACCAAAAATTAAAACGAACTTAAGCTACTTAAATGTACTTAAAATAAGCTTTTTTGACAGCAGTTAATTGCGTCGTTAAGCCAGCAGTGTTTCTTTCTTTGGCAATGCAGAAGAGCAGGCGTGTTTGAACAGTAAGGCCATTTCTGGCGTGTTTTTGACCATTTTTACCTTCGTTCTGGTGTATTGTAGCAATTCTAGGCTATATTCTGTTCAATTTAGCACCATTTAGTGCTTTTTGGTTGTCAAACTAGCGCGGAAATATTTTTAAGGTCGGCAACAGTAAGCCAACCTCAGTTGGGGTGGGAATAAACTAATATGAAATTCATAGTCCAGTTTGGTGTGACCAATATAAGATTTATTATTTTTCTTTAATCAAATAAACTCTTGGATGAGATCATCCTTCCACTTAGACTGCCCCGTGTGTTTGCTACTCTTGCCAAGAAGAATTTTTCTCTAACACCAGTGGAGGTCTGAATTAGCCGTTTATGGCCGTGTCCTCTGGTTTTAATGCAGGTTGATGAAGTCAGAAGGCGTCTGTGAATCAGCATTTTTTTCCCAGAAAGCGAACATATATACATACGTTTCTTTCATGAGAAAAATACTGACTAACCCCAACCTTAAATTTCAAGGGTTTCATCCAGAAGTTTTTTGAGAGCCCTATATGTTCACTTTCTGATTGTAGCTTATCCGTTTTCGAATTCATATACTTTTGACGAAAAAAGCTCTATCGTTGTAAGTTCTGAATAACATACTTGAAAACAATACTGTTCTCTTGTGATCATGTGAATCACCAATTGCGCTGACACTAACATACAAGAATCCCAAATCCTGTAAAGCCGACATTTACTTAAAAACCATATTATTTTCTTGTAGGTATGATCAAGGTAAACGAGAAGTTAGATCGAGAAGCCCTTGCCCGCCATGAATTAGTGGTTATGGTGAGGGACCAAGGTTTACCTTTGAAACGAAATATGTGCAGAGTGATCATCAAGGTATTGGACAACAACGACCATAAGCCAGAATTCCTCTCAGATATCTTTGAAGGGAGGGTATTTGAGACAGCCGCAATTGGAACATCAATTCTCCAAGTTGTGGCTGCCGATCAAGACAAAGGCAAAAATGCTGAGATTCGTTACAGTATTATTTCAGGTAGGTATTTTTCTTTAGATTCTTATGATTGTTGTTAAAGTAAAATAAAAACTACTATAAGATCATGTAACATACTTGAAAACAATACTGTTTTCTTATGATCATGTGAATTATATTATGTACCTTGTAACTCCAAAATTTATTTTTCATCTTTTCGTCTAGTTCTTTTAATAATAATTCATACAATTAGACTATATAGTACCATCTTCTTCTTCCCTTATTTATACGTGATATTATTATCTCACCTTTGCATTCTTCTGTGTTGAGAAAAGATAACACCGTTCAACGCGATTTTTGTTCCTTGGTAATGAACGTTATTTTCTTATTCCTCATGCGTGGAAAGTATAGAAAATGGCTATTAATCTCAACAAACTTTGCTTTGGTGACCATATGCTGTTGTTTTTTCTCACTTGATGTGATGAAAAATGTGCTAATTCGTCCGTTGTCCCATTGAAAATAAGTAGATTTCAAATTATCACTGGTCGCAAAAATTAAGTTTGAGATGAATAATTAACATCTCCTTCGTTAAACTATTTAAACACAGCTACAAAATTTGTTTTCAATCTTTTTTTTTTAACGATTGGAAAGATCTGAAGTTGGAAGATTTTCATGGGCGCGATACCCATATATTTCAGTAAATTTACCGAAATCCGTTAACTTTTCCCAGTAATGGCAAATTAGTTTATATATTTACAAAAGACATCATCCTTTATGCGATTCTAGTGAATTTTCCGTTGGCTGATGTTTTATTTGAACATCAAATAAAAAATATCATTCCATCGAAGTTTTATTCCTTCTCCTAAAATTCGAAAATTACTTTTCGATCTACGTAATATCTTATTTTCCATAGTATTTGTATAATCTTCTTGAAAATTCTATTTCAGTTGTATTATTTTGTTTTTAACTGCAACATAAGTCGACACTTCTAAGGACGGCAGAAAATTCACGTCTTATCTTAATAAGACAGGAGGCTAAAAAGAAAAAGGAAATTATTTCTTTTTTACGTCACACTACGACATATTATTCCCTTCTCAATCAACTCACGAGATGGAAAAAAAAAGAACACAAGAAAGACAGAAAGAAAGAATCAAAGAAAAAGAAAGCACACTAAACGGTGTTTATAACTAATGTATACTTTTTTATACATATATATGTGTGTGTGTGTGTGTGTGTGTAGAGTGAGAGAGAGAGTGAGTGAGTGAGAGAGAGAGCGCGCAAGAGATAGCTATAATACTTTTTTTTCTTTGCCAATGAATTATATTGCATTTCTGATGATGTTTTTTGATGCAATGATTGTTTATTTTTGTTTCGAGCGTTTTAACGGGGATTAACTTGGAAAATCAATTGGAAACAAGTTTTTTTATTATCATTAATATTTTTATTACAGAAACAACTGTTGACACATGCTACCAAAAGTTGTCAAAATCGTATATACAACATTGAAAGTTTCAAAAAGAGTCTGTTCTTATTTATATTATCGTTATTACACTTTAATTATTTATTTTGCGCAGGTAATATTGGCAGAGCGTTCTCCATAGATGAAACCATGGGAACTATTTCGGTTGCCAAAGGACTTGACCGTGAAGGTCAATCAGAATATCTCATGACGGTTTTGGCCTCAGACTTCGGAGTTCCTTCTCTGTCCAGCACAGGGACAGTTCGCGTCTTTGTAACCGTTTCAAACAATGCTCCACCAAAGTTCCCCCACAATGAATACGTCGCAGAGATTTCCGAAAACGACCCAATAGGGGTAATTGTCACAAGTATCCGGGCCGATAGCCGATCTTCAGTTGTTTACAAAATTACGAACGGGAACATGAATGATATGTTTATGGTCAATCCTAATTCTGGAGTTGTTTCTACGCACAAAGTCTGCGACTATGAGCAACAGAGTTTTTACAATTTGACCATTACGGCCACCAATATAATTGGGCGGTCAGCCAATTGTTTGGTGCTGATTCATATCATTGACAAGAACGACAACAATCCCGTCTTTGAGGAAGATGAACATTTTGGCATGATCATTGAAATGGCCCCCGTTGGTAGCATCGTTCTGAACGAGGCAAAATCCCCTTTGGTCATTCGGGCCGTGGACAGAGACACAGGCGTGAATTCGTTAATTCAGTATGAAATAATTGAACAGAAAATGAAGCAGTTCTTTTCTGTTGATATCAGTACCGGCGCCGTTCGCACGGCAGCCCTGCTAGACCACGAAAATATTACTGACTACGAGTTCACGGTTCGAGCCTATGACATGGGGAGGCCCCGCTTGCTGGCAACGGGACCGGCAACGGTCAAAATCCATATTCTAGATATGAACGACTCTCCCCCGGAATTCACCGAAGAGTTTTATAATGTCACACTCCTGTTGCCAACTTTCAAGGAGGTGGCTGTGCTTACGCTGAACGCGACAGATCCTGACACAGAAGTCAACAGCGTTTTAATCTACAGTCTCATCAGCGGAAATGAGGACGGCAAGTTCGAGATTGAACCCCGAACTGGCATAATATTGGTCGTCAATGATACAGAAATTGAGAGCCAATACAATCTGACGGCCAGTGTCACTGATGGTAAACATGAGACGTTTGCCGAGGTTTTTATCAGCGTGCAACGGAGCGACGAGACGAGCCTGGTGTTCACGAAAAGTGAGTACCTTGTCGACGTCCAGGAGAATGTTATCACCAATCAATCTCTCCTTGTCCTCCAGCTGACTGGCCTCGCACTAAACGAGCACGTCACCTTTGACCTACTCAATCCAAACGACATGTTCACTATTGGACGAACATCTGGCGTTCTTCATACCGTTGGTAAACCATTCGACCGGGAGTTGAGATCGAGCTACAAATTAGTCGTGGAAGCCAAAGATTCGTCTTTCCAGCCACGGTTCGCCCGGAGCATTGTTCACGTCCAAATAACGGACGTCAACGACAACGTGCCTATGTTTGTGAACCAGCCATATAATTCTGTCATCTCCGTAGAATCAAAAGTTGGAGACGTCGTTAAAAGGGTGAGTAAGCTTTTTGTTGTTTTGTTTTCTTTATCATATACTAATGGATACACAACCACCAACATCAGTGACTTCGTTTCTGTTTATATGTCTGGCATGAACCATATTTCACCATGTATAACCCGTTATCATATATAACTTGCAACCGCTGATTGAACTTGGATTTCGAATGAAAATTATGTTTCCATAGATAATACGCATCAGTTTTGTTTTTGATTTTTTTGCTCAAAATTCTGGGGCGGGGGGAATGCAGGTTATACATGGTAAAATTCAGAATCACTTCAACTTCTCAGTTATCATCTTTCAGAAATAAGCTTTGAAGTCAAGTTGTCTCCCTTGAGCAGATTTTTTTCTTCGTATTTACCTTGTGTTACTGTTGCATAATGAAAATAGCGTTGAAATCAGTCCACTCTGCGTGTACGTGCTCGTATCTGCAAGATAATCCGTGAACATTTTAATGGATTTTACCATAACTTTGGAAACACGTTTATAACTTGAATGCGTAGATTTTAGTTTACAAAAAAAACTTTTGTCGAGTGATATTTACAACAGAGTTGAATAAATGGAAATGTTCGTTTCTTGGTCTAATGGACTCAAAAATGGCAAAACTGATTGATGAACGGTACTTTTGCGAAAGAACAGTTCCAATCCTCTCCTCAAAATATCATCACTCCTACATTACATATTTCTATCTTTTAAATGTTATTCTAGAATTCGACATTTCTAATAAACAGTTTTGCTCTCCTTGGAAGATTTTAGCTCTCCTATGAGGATTTCAGCAAAATTATTCGATCATGGTTCGGTTTGAAGGACAGTCCGTTGAGCCGTAATTATATAATAGTAACTTCCTCTCTTGGTGTATCAATCACCGCTACGCACAATATATCGGTTTAATCCCTGTTGCTTGGTTTCGGTTATTCATGTGTTCTGACATCTATCAATCTATCTATCTATCCGGACTTTGCCCGGCCATGACCGTTATTAGTAGAGACTTGAAACTTTGCACACACACACACACTCTTCTCCATGAGTAGAGAAAATGCTTTTTATCCCCTACCAAAAGGCTTTTATGGGGGGTCAATTTATAATGAAAGCTTGTGCTAAATTGGCCCTTTAGTTTATGTCCAGCAACATTCTTTTTGTTTTTGAGGAAATAATTTTACCACCACCACCACCTTTCCCAAATTTATGCAATAAAAAGCAGCATATATGGGTGGTGGTGATGCATTATTTCCCTTGGAATGCTAGCTATGACTCAAGTTCATCAAATCTACGTCACTCTGGACAGGGAGAATAATCAGATAGACGCAAGTGAAACAGAAATAGATGACAGACAGAAGATCATTGTTGAAAATGACGATTTGTTGAGGCTCACTTCGAGACACAGAGAAAAGAATGTTTTCGCTTTTATAAATCATATCAATATTCTTATGATTATTAATTATGAACTTTTTTGTCTTTGATAGGTTTCTGCAGTCGATAAGGACGAAGGAAAGAACAGGAAAATTCGCTACCGAATTACAAGTGGTAATAAGAATGGTTTGTTTTCAATCGAGCCCCAAACTGGACGGATTCTTGTTAAGAAGGAGTTAACAGATTTTGAAAATGAGGACTTTCAACTTACAGTGGAAGCTAGAGATGACGGTAAGATAAGACGGGGTTCTTTGTTGCTAGCTATTTATAAGAAGTCTTTTTCTTTTCTTTTTGTTTTTTTCAAAATACTTGTCCACATAGTTCTTGGCATAATTCTATTTGTCTTCCTATTTTAATCGGACTATTTTCCTTGTCAATGCTGTTATATCTTCCACAAAGTGAGCTTTGTTTTCTTTCACACACGTTCTTAGATTTCAAAGCATTGCAGTTCTTCCCTTTCCCTGAATGTTGATTTGTCCTTAAAGAAAGCAAATCAGACGGAAGAAGACAGAAAGAAAACGAAGAACACCCGTGAAAGGCCGGAAGAAATGACACCATGGACGAGTGAAATAGTCCAGCTATAACGTTTGAATAATGCATGTATTGTTCTGTTACATTCTTCTAAGATGTAAAGTAATTAACAGTTACGTGTACACCTACATCTGAACAACAAACATTTCAAGGATAGAGGGTTTGAATTCTGAAAACGTCTTTATTATGTTTTTCACGGGGCATTGAATTCTCGCTTCAAATTTCCAACTAAACTGAAGTAACATTCAGGGCGATATTTACAACATTTGTTGAAATGAACTCGTGTCTTTTTGCAGGTGAGCCTATACTGTCGAAACGAACCAAAGTACCAATAAAAGTGATAACCAAAGCTACACCACTTTTTGAAAAACAATTCTACACTGTCGTCATACCAGAAAACATTGAGTTACACACTCCGATCCTGAGTCTTCAAGCTCTGAGCCCCAATGGACAGAAACTGGTTTACTCCATAACAAACGGCGACATTTACAATGAGTTTACTGTTGATTTTAATACAGGTAAGAACAAAGGTTGTGCGCCATTTTTAACATAGGGTGAGCGAGTGTGTGAAACTTTACAATCTACGATCGGGGTAGCTATTGTACAACCAACCAAATTTGGCCGTGTATAAGTAGATATTACCAAAAGTACTTATCAAATCAGGATAAACCAACACTGGTCGAAATTTGTTCATCTGGTGCAATAACTGATTCGCTGGGCTGATCTTTGTTCTCTCAGCAGTTGCCATTAAGGGTTAACTATGTCTTTTATTTGGCTTCTTGTTCACAGCTGTGTACAGACAGTGAGACATGATTTGTGAAGCAAACTATTCGAATTGAATTGGTGCGTGTTGTTTTAATGCACCGTCGCAATCCGGGGCTGGGAGGGACTGAATACTGACAATTGATTTACTCATCTTCTGGGGACATACAACAGGCGAAGAAAAATCGGTAGCTTTTTTAGTATAGGGTCATCTTCGAAACTGGAAGTCGACTCGTGCAAATTCAACATTGTGGCGAAATTGAAAAAAATATTGCACCATATGCTAAGTTTTTTCAGAATTTGAAGAAAAGCAGGCTTTATCATTTTTTTTATTACAAGATGAGTCTATCAGCAAGGGAAGGAAAATACTCTATGGGTCAATCAGCAAGTACCATTCTATCGGAGACTATATTCATGATCTGTTTTAATAGTGGCTTTGTGGGTAGTTCTTGAATATTTCTACCCCGGATTACGCTTTTTTATTACCTAAACTTACCCAAACGTAGCTCAATTCTTATGTTGAGTTCTTGTGTTAACCTCACTTGGTCTGTCTCTCTTTCCACTCCACAGACATGAATGTTCTAGGGCCATGTAAGTATTCAATATCCTAATCTATGTGCATGTGACCATGTTTGTGGCTCTTGATCGCAGAATGAACAGCAAACTCAATGTTCAAATTTCACCATATTGCAAAAACACTGATGAGATATTTTACCTTATGTATTTCACCTTATATTAAAAATGCAACATTTAAAAGGGAAATGAGGTTTTAAAAGTAATTTTGAGAATGCAGCTAAGCGTATCAACCAATTAGCAGACTGTAAATGTAAGGGAGGCAACTACATGGTTTCTTTTAAAGGGTTATTTCATTTTTCAAATGTTGTGTTTTTGCGATCATCCTGGAGACTAAGATTAGAGTTAAAAATGAAAATGAATTCTGTGAACTCACAATCATTTTTGTTGAAGATAAGACAAACTAATAGGAGCGTTCTCCTCGCAAATATTATGAGCTTGATTACTAAAAGATTGGCAATTCGTTTCTAGTTTTTCATTGACTTCTAATTAAATTTCATTTTGATTTAAGTGATCATTTGGTATTTATGGCAAAAGAAAAGAATTCTTGAGTGTTTTTGCAATTTGGAAATATTCTAACATTGACCAAAACTGATGTTAACAAATAAAGAGAATGATATTTTTTTTAAATCAGTATCTTGAGCTTTGTTCCAGCTTTTGTCTGTCTGTCTGTCTGTCAATCATTTAATCTGTCGGTCTTGAGAAAATGAATTTTCTTCAATCTCTGAAGTAGTTCATTATTATTCAGTCCTAGAGCAATTATCTACAGAGTTTCTAAAGAATATACATACAGAAACACACACACACACACACACACACACACACACACACATATATATATATATATATATATATATATATATATATATGCCAGAATTTGAACAAGAAGATGTTTCAATTATTCAATGATTTTTAGGGTTGGCATCATCAACTTTGTAGTAATTATCACAAGTGTTACTACCGCTGTGCCCTGCAGCCTTCTTCAAAGAAAAACTTGTCGAACAACCGATTTCAGTGGACTAAGTTTTTATCTCATTGGAGAAATAGCAGTAAAAATACTGTATAAAGGAATTAAATATATCTTTTTTCTGGTAGATACGCATATAAATGAATATATGTTTATATATTATACCGCGAAACGTGATTTCTGTTTCTGGGTAGCGAGTGTTATTCCCTGATAGCTTACCTGTAAAGAAAAGTGTAGAAAATGGCCATCGTTCTCTTGGAACTTGGCTTTTTGGGACAGGAAACGAAGTTGGCAGGGGGTAATCTACATTATATCTACTTATTAGACATGATGAATCAGAAAATAACCCTTATTACCCAGGAGCCGAGAAAAGGTCAAAGAAAGAACATTGCATTGCGTTATTGATATACCTATCATGTACATCAGTGTGTGAGTGTACATGTATCTTCATAACTTTTCCAACACTTGAATACTTACGCCCAGAGAGATTGATTGACAGCTAGACAGACAGATATGTTGATCAATCAAGTGAGTATTTATTCAAATAACACTTTCTGCTTAGCATGGCTGCTAATTCTTTTCTGTTTTTTTTTCTTTTTAATAACATTTATCAAAAGATTTACTTTTACACAGGCTGCAACTGGCTACGATCTTTGTTTCATTCATCGAAATAACTCTACATCACCCATCATGTTTCTTTCATTTCGTACACAGTTTTCTGAGTATCGCCCGTCACCATATTTTTTTTTTTGTATTCTCGTAAGGCTTTGTTTATTCTTTGCATTTAATATTTGTTGAATCTTTTTAGCTTTGTTCTTCATTATTTTGTCCAGTATTTTTTCTCGTCTGCATTTTATATCTTGTATCCAAAACTTTCCTGTGTCTATTGTTTTGTTTGTTACGTGTTTGCCAACTTTAGTTTTTCCCACCAGTTTCTTCCTTATTGTTTCCTGTGTCTACCATTTTGTTTATTGTATACTCTGTTTTCTCTTTTCCGATGACTTGCAGATTGTCTTTCCGCTGCCGACATCTTTCTTCTCACGTCTTCTGTTCTGTACTTTCATATCTTCCATATTGTTAACTCTGACTTTCACTCCGTTATCTGTAGCCTCCATCTTGATTCCTGAGTCTGCTATTTAGTGTTCTGTCTGTGCTATTGTTTTGTGTTTTGTTTTGTTTTGTTTTTTTTACCTCGTATTTATGTTTGTTTTTTGTTTGTTTTTTGTTTGTATTCTTTTCCGTGTTGTCCCTTTCTCCTGTACTCAGTTTTGTTTTCATTGTCCACTATTTTGTTACGTCATCAGCTTACATGCTTGTCTTTTATTTTATGATTCACAATTTCGGCCTCTGTAATTGCTCACGGATATCCCTGCTTCAATATTCAAAATAATAGAATAGTTCCTTCACTTGACATTTCAAAAGGTATTCCATTCTGACTTGCGGGATTATCTTTCCTTGTCTCCATTTTCAAAATCACGAAATCTTTTTGAAAATAAGATAAAATACTATAAAATACTATATCCCGTTATTTGCAATGGTAGGGAAATATACAAGGGAAAATATGCTTAAGAAACCTGTCTATATTTTCCAATGACTGGGGAATCGTTACTTTTGCATGTTATTTGCTGCAAAGCTACATCAGTTCCTTATGAAATATTAGCATTATGTATAGATTTATTTTCAATATCTTTCACTGTTCACATAACGTGGTATGGAATATGATATTAGTTTTGTGAGCCTTTCATGAAGAATTTGGTAGACTTGTTTTGTGCTTGAGGTAGCTTATATATATATATATATATATATATATATATATATATATATATATATATATATATATATATATATATATATATGAGATTCCTTGAGGTGGAAGGAATGTGAAGGGGAAAGTTGGAGAAGACAGAGAGGAAGGAAGAGGATATAGAATCAAAGAAAGAAGGAGAGGAATGAGAAGCGAATAGAGTAAGGTGCAGAGAAAGGTGAAGAAAGAGAAAGAAAGAGAGGAAAGAGAGTAAGAGATGGAGAAAGAAAGAAAGTTATAAAGATGACGAAAGATGGAAGAAAGCGGGAAAGATATGGGGAGAGTGAGGGAGAAAGATAGGTGAAAAAAGAAAGAAAGCGATGGAGAGAGAAAAATAATGAGAGAGAGAGAAATGGGGAAAGAGAGAGGAATAGATGCGTGGAAAGAGACAAAGAGAAAGAAAGACCGGGAGAGAGAGAGAGAGAGAGATAAAGAGCCGTGAAAAAGGTAGCAAAGATAGAGACAGAAAGGAGAGAAGGAGGAAGTGATAGATAGAAGAGAACAAGTAAGAGAGACAGAGAGATAACAAATGTATGGGAATTGGGTATGAAATTCCGTGTGCAGATGATTTCTATTGTTTACTAAGAATAGGAAGGTCTTACATGAATGCAAATCGAAGACACAACAAAATCAGTTACGTGAGTGCAGCAGCCATTTCTTGCAAATGCTAGGCTTACACGAGAGAGATAGTCGATTGTTAATATGAGTGCATGGCTTTCCTGTTACTGTGCTTTTGTCTATTAACAATACTTACTAACAATGCACACTGTCGTTAGAATGTTTTTGATGTTGAGTGACCAGAAATATCTTTTCTTTTTGATGTCTGTACACGGGCGGATCCAGGATTTTGAGCTGGGGGCAGAGAGTCCAAAGAGACAAAAAGTAAAAAAAAGGAAAAACATTATTTTCACAAATAAATGCATGAATATTGTCCATACGTAGGTCAACGTAAACTTTGAGTGGGAAAACATTATTTTAAAATGACTCAATTTACAAACAGTCATGTATGTTTTTAGCAATAGAATTGACTGAAAAGTCAAGTGAAAAAATAATGATAATAATCAAAGAAATTTACCTCGGAACCAATGGATCAACAATTTGCAAAGAATGACTCTAAAGAAATCTTACTTATATTAAATGAAAAAGTATTATTACTTCAGTCCCATCATAGTTGCTACATTTGCATATATGTTTCATAAACTAAATGTAGTAACTATTATGGGACAGAGATATTTCTTTTCTGCTTTCAAGATTCATGTATGATTACTTGGGATCATTTGATTTTCTTCTTTCATAAAATTCACTTTCCTAGGGATTCTTTTAATAAGATTTTGATTGCGTCTGCCCCAGTGGGGGGGGGGTCGGACCTCTTGGATTCGCCCTTGCTATAAATGTATTATTCTGTCTCATATTCTCGTATCTGTCTCAATCTTTACTCCTTTTATTCTGCTATTTCTCCCTAACGAAATTCTCTCTCTCTCTCTCTCTCTCTCTCTCTCTCTCTCTCTCTCTCTCTCTCTCTCTCTCTCTCTCTCTATCTTGAAATTCGTGCAACAGTTTTATGCACCCCTTGGCGAGATTAGCAATTGGCATTCCCGATTGCTTGATCTTTTAAATTATTATCCTGAAAGGTCTGTACTGCGTCCCTTTGAGGTCTGCGCCCTAGGCAGTTGTCTAGTCTGGCCTAATAGTAGCATCGGCCCTGGTCATACATCCACCTTTATCCAAATGTCCAACTCTCTCACTTATCTCATATCTACTTCTGTTCTTATCTATCTTCATCTGTTTGCGTCAATCTATCATATATATATACATATATACATATATATATGTGTGTGTGTGTGTGCCTATGTGTGTGTTTTTGATGTATACCCTTTAAGCATCATTTCGAGAATTGTCCAGACTATTGATCACTATAAAAGCAACAGCAACAACAGCAAGAGAAAGTCAAGAGGTTTGCTTCTCGTAATCTAGAAGTATTGAAGTATTCACCAAATAACAGGTATTATGTCAAACATAAATAATCATATCAACGTTACAGTCAATAATTGAAAACTGTAGCATCAAATTTTGAAGTCATGTAAAAAATATTCAGTTGAGGAATAAATATATCCAGAATAGATTCTATTTATGATTCCACAGGTGTTTCTTATCTAAAATGAAGTGAAAACAGATTCTAGATTCTAACTTATTCTTACTAATAAACCCGCCGAAATAAAGCCCCAAGGAAACATTTTCAGTGGGGCTCTAGTGGAATATTGATGTCAATTTTCAAGTCTTTAGAAAAAAAAAACAACAAACACACACAAATATATATTAAAAAAAGATAGAACCCATGGCTGTCTTCGATGGCTACAGTCGTTCAAAAGAGTTCAATGTTCCGAAAAACTTTTGGATTACAAATTTCTCCTTTGATTAATGTTGTCTGAAAGTCTGAGTTGATGTATCGCCTTTGTCCCGGGTCTATTTTTCTTTAACCACAACTTTTCGGTCGTTGCATTCTTCGGCCTCAAATCTCCAGCGCCTTTCTGTGCAGACCCCAGCACTGCCTTGGTCTAAACAGTTTCAATTTTTCCTCACTCATCCAATCTCTATTATCATTTTTATTCCAGGTATCCTATCCGTAGTTGATACTCTTGACTATGAGAAGATCAATAGTTACAATTTAACTATTCAAGCAGCTGACGTCATTACTGGAACGTATATGGAAACGTCGGTATCCATTAATCTATTGGTAAGAATTACCTTGAAAATCCACGTCTTTGATGTCTTTGTGCTTTACTCATTAGAAATTACCTTGAAAGTCAGACCTTAGATGCGGTAGTTCTTTTATTATGTGAATATCTAGCAGTGTTGCCAACTTTATTTTCAAGTATCTGTATAAAAAAGATCTCAAAAAAACATGGAACAATCTAGATTCTCCAGATATACATCTGAATTCTAGGAAATGTATAACATATTATCATTAAGTTATAAGTGACTTTATTTTCCAACATTTATTCCATCAAAATATTAAATATTACTGAATTTATTAAAAAAAATATTACTTACTACATTACTATGAATGAAATGAAAATATAACTTATTTTATAAAAAATTTTTAGATTGCAATTTATGACATGTAGACGCAACCAGAAACATCTAGACCAAGATGAGAAACATCTAAATTTGCAACACTGAGCAAGGGAGGTAACATTTCGACATGTCAGTCAGTGACTAGCGCATCAAAAATTGAATTTTCAACTTCACCGAGAATGATACAAGAACCATCCAAACGTTATCACATATGCAGTTTTAAATAGCGTGGCCTACCTGATAGCTGAGGAGGTTATGTATTTTCATGGCTGATAGGCCCTCTCCTATTGAAACATTAATACAACACGATCTTCATATCCGCCCCCGGCCCATGTGACTCCATGCTAGACTAAGTTAAGCTCAATAAATAGCTAGGGTCTTTTTTGTTGTCCCCATCAAAAGATAAGGGCCATGATTTTGAAGTACGGAAACATAAAAAGAAAAAAAGATCCCTGCATTGTATTTTATCTCTCCGAAAAAGACCAAAAACACTGGGTCTTTTTTGTTTGTCCCATCCACAAAAACGAAAACTCTTATCCCTAACCCTGTTGGGGGTGACTATGGAAATAAAAGTAAAAACATCAACCCCCACGAGTTATGGTCTAATGGAGACAAGAACGAAAAAGCCCTAAAACGCTATGCCATATACTGCTAATTTTTCTTTCTTTTCTTTTCAAATTCTGACAACATTAGCCTCTTCTTTGAAATGCAAGTTCAAATCTAGCCGGAGGTTACTTCTTTATTTCTAATCCATGCTGTTTTCCGTCTTTCAAAATGTATGGTCTGGTCTGCAGTTTTTTCCGAAAACTTTGTGCTAAAATAATCCAGGAGCGTATTATCTACGGAAACATAATCGTTATATATATATTTGTATGCACGGAATAATGCATTTTCAATCGAAATTGAAGCTCAGTAGTGGGCGTGGGATATCCATCATTGCGTATTACACACGGTAAAATACAGTACTTAACGGTCAAAGAATGTGAAATGGTCTGAGCGTTGGTAAACAAAACAGCAAGCATAAGACGAAAGAAGAAAACTAGTATGAAATTATTAAGAATTATTCAATGTCTACTATGGTATATTCCAGATTATTGAATTTGAGATTTTTTTTCTTTGCCAGGATATCAATGACTGTCGACCAAATTTCCTGAGCGAGAAATACATCGCGTCAGTTTCCGAAGCAATCTTGGTTGGTTCTTCCGTGACAAAAGTTGAAGCGAAAGACGACGACACGGGGGCCAATCAAATGATACACTATAGTTTAACGCCGGCAAAGGGCAAAGATGATGACAGAAAATACTTTCAGATTAATCCAAAGACTGGTGTGATTCAGACCAAACTCTTGCTTGATCACGAGGTGAAACCAGTTTACTACGTGGCTGCAGTTGCCACAGACAGCGGTATTCCACCCCTCAGTACGTCTGTTTTAGTAAGTGTTAACATACTCGATCTGAACGACAACGCTCCGCAGTTTCCACAGTATTACTACGACGTGGTCATCTCCGATCAGGCAAGCAGGGGTCAGTTTGTCACAAAACTTCTTGCGTCAGACAAGGACAGTTTCAGTGAGAATTCCCTGGTGTATTCGATTGCAGGCGGCAACAATAGACAAACATTCCAGATAAACCCAGTGACGGGCGTTCTCAGCCTCTCTCACAATCGTCGACCAAGCTTGCAGCCTTTTTACAATCTGAATATATCTGTCAATGACGGCGTGTTTACCAGTTATACACGGGTTCGCGTAAGTGTGCGTAGCAGCAACCACTATCCACCCGTATTCACGTCAGACGTCTACAAATATCGCTTCCAAGAAAATTATGCAGTAGAAATGCTGGTCGGCACTGTAACAGCTATGGACAAGGACACTGGATACTACAGCATGCTTAATTATTCAATCACAAGCCAAGTTGCCTTGAAGTATTTCCGTATTGATGCTGACACTGGTAAGTGCAAACTATTGTTGTGTACTATATATATTTTTATTACGTTGGATACACCGGTTCTTATCATATCACTGAAGTTAAGCGGCGTCGAGCCTGGTCATTATTCAGATAGGTGACCGTCTGGGAATACCCAGTACCATATGCAGCAACAAGGTTGTTTTGTGGTACTCTCAGCCTATGCTATGTCGCTGATTAACAGAACATCTTGCCAAGCTAGGACCGGACTATGCATACCGTTTTCCTAATGTAAAAGCTACTCCATATGAGAGTGTGTTCCCCCTAGGGGCTGCCATACCCGTATCAAGTGGTAGCGATCATCATCATTGTTACCTTTGATCAGACAATGCAAGAGGTAATGAATGAAAATAACCCGAAAAATATGCTCATAGGTAATCTAACTCTGGTAGACAAAAAATAATCGTGGTTGATTATTGTTAATGTTTATTCAGAACTCGTATGAATATCAGAACATTTAGCTCGTTTTCTGATTCGTCGATCACATTTTGATTAACTACATGTATGTTTTTCGGGATTACTTTCTCCTTTTATGCATTCAGTATACCTTGAAATGAAATCCATAAGACGCACTTGACAATCCTTTCATTTCGAACCCTGTATTTTTCTAAAAATTTTCCGATACAAATTTTAATCCTTGTTTTTTTTTTTTTGTCTTATCTTTTTCAACTCAGGCGAGATATTTTCCTTAATTCAATTCGACCGCGAAAAACAGTCTGATTACTACATCCCTGTCGCTGCGCAAGATAACGGAGGAAGGATGGGATTCTCCACGGTGCATGTGCGCATCACTGATCAGAACGACAACCTACCTCAGTTCACAATGCATGATTATAAGGCTTGCATCTTCGCTAATGCATCAGAAGGCTCAGAGATTATACAGGTATGTTTTCCATACGGGAATCATGTTTATAAAAAAATTTAAAAAACACCCAGTAATTTGTGCTTGCACATATATAAATGGGGATATCTGTATACATTGAACGAAATCAATTTTGGCAACAAGCTACGTTATTCGAGTGACAGGGACGTCAATTGAAGGTCCGGTAGGTTTGGTCCCTTGAGGGGTTCTTCCATCCAAAATTTTGTGCGGTAGTACCCAGCCTGGGTGAAGGGAGGGCAGAGGGACCACAAAGATATTACTGCTTGTTGAGTCGACAGTCAAAAAGCACTGGCGTATCTAGAGATTTGAGGGCCCAGGCGGGGGAGCTTGTATCTTTGGGTGTTCCCCCCTCCAACAATTACTGAGATTTGTTATTGCGTAATGATAGAAATGTATGAAACTTTTGTGGGCCCGGGGGGTGCATTTTAAACTGCCCTCACCCGTTCACTCAGCTACACCCCTGTTTGGCTAGACGATATCATTTGAGTGATTTGCAAAAAAAAAAATTCTCTAGACATGATAAAGAATGAATGTGAAAATTTTCAGCCCTCTAGCCGCTTTGGTGCAGCCCGTTCGCGCAACACATACATGCGTAGCCAGCCAGCCAGATTCACTTAGAAACTGAAGAGACCTATGTTGACGGTTTTAGAAGACAGTTCCTGATAGTGTAGACTGTGCTTTTGTACACCTAACATGGATTGCCTTTTTATTTCAGTGTTGATGATGTTGTTATAAACATGTGAACGGTCTTTCTTCCTTTACTTCATAAAACTTACTTTGAAGTAATGTTATGACATTTAACTGGATGTTATGAAAATATTTTTTGAATGTGATTCTCTTGGATGACTTTTATCTTATGTTGACGAGGGTGTTTATTAGAAAGTAAAGCCGGTTTTTTCTATCCTTTAAGAGTCAGGGTTTTTAGTGTACGCATATGTCTGTGCCTTCTTTTTTTCCTTTTGTTTATGTGTGTTTTTTTACTTGAATTTGCTATCCACCCAGATAAGTATTAGATTAACTCTGTAACAGCAACATTTCCGTATTTGATAAAACTCTATTAAAAACAATGGAAAAGCTTCTGCGATTCGCTGGGTGGTCTGTGCTTGCCAAGAGACATTTTTTAGAGAATGTAAAATAAAATAAAAAAATTTCTTTAAAAAAATATGGTTGAAGATGGTAAAAAACTACTCTCAACCTCTTGGGAATGGCAGGAAATATATCTCACAAGATATCTCTTTGCCTTTGGTCTTTTTGAGTCTGGCCAAATGTCATGAAACTAATAACCAAAATTCTTGCGACTATAATCTACCAGACGTATTCCATAAAATAATTTAAGAAATAATAAATTCAAAGAATTTTTTTCTTTCTTTTTATTCCAAGATCAAAGCTCACGATACAGATGAAGGTAACAATGGGAAAATCGTTTATTCCTTGTATCCAGGAGAAGACACAGAAGTGACTGAATTGTTCTCCATCGACCCTAACACAGGTATATTGTCTGTGAAAGGCAATCTCTCAGACTCAGGTAAGTCAAAAGCACTTCATATACACCTGGGAGGTGTGGAGGAATGCAAGGCCTATTTGCTATCCAAAAGTTCATGGATTTTGAGCATAGAAAAATTACCTACCCCAATACCCAGTTTCTACTCACTATCTCCTTCATAGTAGTACTTTGAAGGAAACAGTGGTAGGTGTCAGGGTACTGCTCACAACGGGTAGAAGCGAAAGTCCATACTACATTTGGTTCACACATTCAGTTCGAATTCCAAGAACTTTTTGATTGCATTGCATGTATTATCAGCAGCAGCGGTTATAAGTCCACTGCTGGACAAAGGCCGGTCTGATCTTCCACGACCGTGATTGCACTAACGTTTGTCACGTCTCACCTTCAAGTCTTTCTATCTCATCATTCTATTTTGTGTCTGGTCTTTTTTTTTTTCTTTGCTACATCCCCTGCTCATTAGCACTAATCGTTTAACCTTTAGCTCCATCTGTTGTTATTTCTTCTTACTCAGTGGCCAACTCATATCCATCTTTATAGTTTGATTATTTTTATACTTTCATCCTTGTCTGCCTACTCATATACATATGTGAAATGAATGAATTTGTGTAAAAATGAAGAGCATTCTCCAAGCAGACTCTTACTGAATTTTTTAACCATTTTAAAATATTGAAACAACAAGTTTTAGATGTTTTATTAATTGTTCATTTATTGTTTTATTCTCAGAAAACAAAGTCCACCAGTTTTTTGTTTCCGCCACTGACCAAGGAACCCAGCGCATGGAAAATAATGTCCCCCTTGAAATTGTTGTTATGGGAGCTGAAGACATCCCCCCACGTTTTGACAAAGAAGAATTAAAACATCAAGAGTTCTATGTCTCAGAAAATAGTATGAGTCAAAGCGAAATTTGCACCGTCAAGGCTTCCGGGCCTGAAGTAGTGGACTATACCCTCCATTCAGGTTACACTGAAAACACCAATAACCCAGCTTCCTTTGCAATCACTACCGACGGCAAGGTACGTCTGGTCCGATCCCTGGACCGTGAAATGGTCAAGGACTACACAATAACAATTCAAGCCCTTACTCAGACCTCCCCACCCTTGGTAGATCAGGTCGAGCTGTACATTCGCGTGAACGACATCAATGACAATTCCCCACAGTTCGAGTCCAACCCATATTCTGTAACTGTCGCCGAGAACACCAAGGTAGGCACAGTTCTTGTACAAGTTCACGCTGACGATAAAGATGAAGGAGATAGTGGGATTGTCTCGTATAAGTTTTCTGATGACATGGTTTTGTACACTGACCGCTTTTCGCTGGACAGTCGTACTGGAAAGTTGAAGTTGATATCACCACTTGACCGAGAAGAAAAGGAAGAATACAACCTGACGATTATTGCGGAAGACCATGGAGAGACTCCTCTCATCTCGTACAGCCAGGTCATTGTATCAGTGACCGATGTCAACGATGAGCGGCCGGTCTTTGGCCAGAAGACCTATCTGTCTTCGGTCAATGAAGATGCCGCTCCAGGAACTGTGATTATTACCATTCAGGCGGAAGACAAGGATCTTGGGCGAAACAGCGAGTTAACATATCACATTACAAAAGGAGACCGCCTTGGACAGTTCAGGATCAGTAATAGTGGGAAGATTATTGTCAACAAAGAACTTGACAGAGAACGGAAAGCCAGATATGAACTCGTAGTTACTGTTACTGATGGAAAGTTTGTTTCAACAACTAGAGTCCGAGTGGATATTCTGGACGCAAATGATAATGACCCAATATGTAATAAGGTAAGGCTTTTTTTTTTAATCGAAACCTTTTATTTTTGTAATTCTTTGAAAACTTGTTACAGTTATACCGCGATTTATTTAGTGCGGTTTGCGTTATAACGCGAGTGGATGATGGATCCAAAATATTTATCTAGCACCAAAATGGTTAGATTTTGCTTCAAAATAGATATATTTAGCTCAAAAATAGCTAAATTAATCATGGCTCAGTTAAGACAGATCTTTTTGGACATGCGTTATAATGGGAAAGGACTGTATTAAATTATCCTCAACATTACAAAAAACAATTTCCAAATGATCAGTGAGATTAAATGGTACAATAATGAGAAGAAATGTAATTTGTTATGACATTTTCAACGTATCTTTTTTCATATCTACTTCAATCAAGTCCAATGAGAATCTATGTTTTGTCACATGACCATTTAAACATCTTCATACGTACAAGAGTAGACAAAAGAACTTCTCAAACGAACGAAATCTCTCGTGGGATGATTTGATTTTGAATTAAACTTTGAGGAAAACAAGTGAAATTATTATTGCATGTATTTATGCAAACGTATGGAAAATGAAGATAAATGAAATAATTAATCAAAATTAAGCATATATAGTTCACTTGACATTAAACAATAATATTTTTGACTCTTTCATTCATTGAAACCGCTCTCAAACACAGTGAGATTATTTAATGAATAGAATTTTAAAGATTGGATATCTTTTGTGAATAGAATTTTTAGAAAATAAAAAAAATACCCAATGGTGCAAGGGAAGTAACTTTGATCAATAGTTATTCCCCTTGATTTAACATTCAACTTTTTTTCCTTTTTTTTTTCCTATTTTCAAATAGGATTTTGAGAGTTAAGAGATTGAGGAGGGATTGATGAATACACGAAATCGAAGACTGGTTTGGTTTTAATGATGTTGCTGAAAATAATGCAAGATTGAAATATCTTTTTTTTCTTCCGCAGACATTCGTCTCCATCTTCATAAAAGAAGACGATGCTCCTTCCACTTTCCTGAAGCTGTTCCGGGCTCATGATATTGATGAAAAGAAGACAAGAAACTCTCGTATTAAATACCATCTAAGCGGGAAGAACTCACACATGTTTAGCATGGGACTTCATACAGGTAAATTTGTTGAAGATGAAATGAAACTGGAAATTGATTTGCTTGGTTCCAAAACATGATAAGCACCCTTTGGAAAAAAATGTCTTTAATCAAATTAAAAATCAAATTCTGGATATGAATGTAATTATCTTGTTATAACTTTCATATATATATATATATATATATATATATATATATATATATATATATATATATATATATATATATATATATATTGTGTCAAAAGGTTTTAATTAGATGAAAAGTTCAAATCTAGAATTACATTTTCAATGCAATTAAAGACATTTTTTTCTGATGGTATTTATCACGTTTTGGAAACGAGTCAATGTAGAAACATGAACAATTGTAGAGCTTGTTTTCAAAACGTGATAATCCATCGAATAATAAGAATAAATTCAAAAAATATTGTTATATCTAAAATCACTAGGTCTCAAATGTACAACATCAACAAGCATCAAATATCAGTCGTTGGAATTGAAGTTCGACTTGCAAAATCAACTTTTGATTTACTACAAAGTACTTGTGGCTGAATGGTTGAAAGCAGCTAGGCATTTACTGAATTCCCAGTGAATATTTTTCCAGCATACAAATGTAGATATGGAAAAATGATAATTCTGTTATTAACATAATGAAACCTTTCAATTTTGTAATCAGCTTTAGCTGACTTTTCCAGTGGATGACCACAAACAATTTTTGACAAATTATCAGCCGGCATTTATTGATTCAACAACAGTTAGGTACAAAATATCTTCTAGGAGCCACCATTGATCCTTTATTTTAGTGACATAGCTTTTCTTTCAAGCCTTCTCTGACCTCTATGTTATTCACTGTATTTCACATTTAGAGCTGACAGTGGCTCAACATTCACTCTCACCCAGTTTTACTCAATATTCACATGTCAGCCAATTGAAAACCCTGAAGAATCCCAAATATAAATCAACCACTTCACTTTCTATATTTTTCAGGTGTATTGACCATTAAAGGACGCCTTGACCGAGAAGAACAATCAGAATATCGTCTACAAGTACATGCCGTGGATGGTGGCGGACGTTCTTGTACTACTGAGGTGCTCATCAGTATTAAAGATGTCAATGACAATGCTCCACAGTTCTCCAACCCAGTCTATAAAGTTTCTATTCCAGAAGATTCTAAGATCAACACCTTGATCACAAGGCTATCAGCTATCGATAAAGATGCTGGTCAGTATCATCTTTTTCTTGCTTGTTTGAAACGTTGAGCTGTAATGAACATTTTTAACAGTTTTATACATCCAATTTTGAAATTGAAATGAGAATAAATGTTATTTTTTACAGTGAAAATACGTGCTATTTCTATCCATAAGGTGGTCCAAATTCCCCATTTTTCCAGGGTCTGTGCATCACTGTTATCTGAAGATACACTATATGAAATCTTCCTAAGTGCTAGTTCTCATATAATACTTATTTCCACCCTTGGCTCACTGATGGAATTATCATTGCTCCAGCCAACTCTTCATTTCTTACTTTAAAATGAGTTTCGGACGCAAATTTTAATTTCTTTTCGAACAGAAGTTAGACTGAAATTTCATGTCAGACACCATCAACCAAAAATCTGTCGACTTGGGTTTCTTCAATTTTTAAATTCAGTCTGGCTGACTGGCTAATTTTGTGCCGTGTACATAAGCAGCACCAGTGGAGCTAGAGGGCTGAAAATTTAAACATTTACTCCTTATTGTATCTTGGAAAAAATGCTTTTTTGTTTTTTGAAAACGACCCCCCCCCATTCGTTTTTAGTGGAGGGTTTAATTTACAGCGTTGTTTTTTTTAGCCAAATTGGTCCATTAGTTCTAAGTTCAGCAGTGTTGTCGCTAGTCTTTTGAAAACTTCTGACTGCCCAACAAAAAGCAAGAAAAATAGTATATTCATTGGTAACCCTTTTTTATTTCCAATTTTTTAATTGATCACCCCCTATTCAACATGCTATAAGATGTTGATCACATGACTCTTTCGATTGAGTGACTAACCAGACCTGTTTTTGCAGTTGATATATCAGGTTGTCCCACATGAAATAAATATTCAAGAAGGAAAAAATATGCTTGGTGACAGTTGTTTTGGAAGTCTGTAAATTTGGATCAAGAGCTCAAAAACTATTGTCCTTGTATCAGTTTCTACAACCTCCCTTAAATTCTTACCAACAACTGATTGATGGCATCTTCAAGGTTCATGATTCTGGCTCATAACTCTAGAACAAAAATGGTGGAAACGAGTGTTCTTTCTGAACAAGTTCCCATTCCAAAAGTAAAATTGATTTCCTTAAGCCCTTGAACACCATTTGTAACAAGTTTGAACTCGTGCAAAAACAATTGTCTGATTTCTTTGAGGACAGCACTTATAAGATTGAAGGATGATCTAATTAAAATTGATACGATGAATCATAAGTTGGAAATCTATAAGATTGCTAATGTTGTATAATTAGTTGGATATGTATAACTACTTGCTCTGTTCCAGAATTTGTCAAAATCACAATCGTAAAAACCAATTTAAAAAAGTGGACATTTCATCGAGGATAATCTAATAGATTTACAGTTAATGTCGGCTGTCGATATTTGTTAAAGTTCTCTCGTTTTATCTGGCAATTTCATTCAACAGGAACCAATAAACAAGTCAAATTCAGGCTGAAGAATCCTGACGATAACTTCTTGAAGATCGACATGGACAATGGCATTATTAGTTTGACCAAGACATTGGATCGTGAGATTAAAGAATCATACAATGTCACAGTCGTGGCATATGACAAAGTAAGTATTACTCTCCCTAAGTTGGACTAAAGCATTTAGAAGGGAAATATCATTTGTTTCTACTTTTATCAAATCTTTATTATTTATCAACACATTTAAATAACTGTCTTAATCTTCGTCATTTAGGTATGGCAACCAATTGATAAATGTTTGAGGTGTAAAGCTCTTTAACTGAGAATATTGATTCACTCAAAGGGTGTACACTTGATCTGTTATTTCCAAACTCATTGAACCCTAGAAGTGCTCTGAAGCATGGACCAAACAAAATAAATCATTAATTTTATTATAAATAGTCAGATAATAAGAATTTAACAGAACTACCAGATATGTCTTCATCATACTATGCATTATATGTGTAGTCTAGAAAGCTTTATAGCTTTAAGTACTAAACATTAAAAAAGCTTTTTCAAAATATTTTAGTGTCACTTCAGTCACTTATTTCCCTAAAATCTGTCAATGAAATTTATGTAATTTTCTTCAGTGCTTCTTTCCTTTTTTTACATATACTTTGTTATTATGGTACAATGTATAAATTGTCTCTTGCTCAGGATCATCAGCTGTTTACCATGTAACTGTTTGGGGGATTTTAAAAACAAAACAGTTGTATTAACATGGCACTCCAGCAGTATTGATCAAACACCCTCCTTTCAGCCATGTTTCAATATGTAGCTTATATCATACATGTAGTTTATCATTTTGCAGAGGATATTATGTATATTGTATATGGATATTATTTCATACTACCAATCATTTAATTATTGAAGCTGGGTTTCTTACTGAGGTTACTTTAAAAATATATTTAACAATGGGGGATCAAGAAAAATAATAAGACATGACTCTCTGTTTATGCCATTTCTATTGAGTGTTCATGTGAATATTAAAATCTGTCGTGTTGGTTTTAATCTCGGACTACATGCAAACCAACTTATGATATCACCTTTGAGAATACTAATTACAAAGAAAAACTTATTCAAGTTCATTCTCAATACATATATATTGTTTTTGCATGTTTGTAAGAAATTCATGCTCCATATTTTTGAAAAGGTTCATTACTACAACTAGCCCATACATTCACATAATCTGTACGCTTGATAGTATGCTACCTGTGTTGAAACAATGGGCCTCTTGTAGTATGATACCCATTTAATAAAATTGATTTTTTATATAAATATATATATATATATATATATATATATATATATATATATATATATATATATATATATATATATGCTTTTTCATTCAGCAAATTTCTTCCAGTTTTGCTTGCCAAATTAGAATTTATTTCAGCTACATATGGCAGATTTTTTACTATTTAGCTGATAAAAATCTACAATAGCTGATTAAATTTGATAAGTCTAATAAAAATAGATTTTTTATTTCGATCAGATATTCGTTCTGGAATCTTACCGTATAGTTATTTTATTGATAAATAGGTTTTAAATGAGTATACATATATATGTATATGTACAAATATGCAATTTGGAAGAACGACAAAATTGTAAGTTATATTTTTTATTCCTGATTATGCATTTCACATTAATAGTTTTGTCTAATGAAATTTTCATAATTTTTAATGTTTCATATATTTTTGATAATTATCTAAATCCAGTCTGACAATGCTAAGATATATGAAATTAACACAATTTTAGCTATTTTAAAAGACAGTTTTAGCTATAAATAAGAAATCTCACTGATTTCTTCCCTTATTCGGCCCGCACACCCAATTTCCAAAATTAAAAGTCTATGTACCCACTTTGTCAGCAAATTGAAGGCTCGTTCCCCTATAAAAATCATTTGGTTCACTCCAGATGATTGTTGCTTATTATAATGTGACTAGAGGCGATTTAAATCATCAAAGCAGTGTACATCTGTTCCTTCTGAATCTTGAATTTCTTTTCAACTACCCCCAGGGCTTCCCACGACTCTCATCTTCAGCAACCCTGAATATAAAACTTTTGGATGTGAACGACAACCCTCCAGAATTTGAACATACACTTTACATGGGGGAGGTACGTGAGGACAATGGGGTTGGCACCAGTGTCGTACAGGTCCTCGCCACGAGCAAGGATGCTGGAGTAAATGCGGAGATAACATACAGTATTGTTTCAGGAAACGAGAAACAAAAATTCAGAATACATCCCAAATCAGGTACGTACTTTTTCACTTTAGTTGAGCCATTTAGTACTCTAGTACAGTTATATCCTCACCATCCCAAACCTTTTGTAAGCTGAAATGGCATAAAGTGAGGAGACAGATACCATTTGTACAAGAAAAATTTTTCAGCATTCCCAGACCCCATAAATAACCTCCTTCATTTCTGTCAGTTTTAGACTAAATGTAACACCATCACAAGCTTTCTTAGGCTTTTTTTATCCTATCTTATCTTAAGATACATCTTCCTAACAGATGCTCAAAATAAATGGAGATAAAGTTCAGATTCTCACAAACACAAAGTCAAAGCTATGACGGCTTTGGGTCCTTCATAAGAGAGGTGTAAGGCAAATTTTTGTCAAACAAGGGATACATGTATCAGATTGCTTCTGCTTCTGGTTTCATGAACAACAATGATTGGTCTCACTGAAAGTTTATTCTTTATGTCTTTTCCATTCTGTTCTCACAAGCAACCATGGAATGACAGTCTCAATTGTTGCAATAAAAAGCAACTTGAATTAGGATAAAAAGGAATACTAGTAAAAAAATTAATACATACAATACTTCATTTATTTATGATTCAAGATGATGTACCTTGCACAAGTGAACCAGCATTGCCCGAGCGTGTACCAGAACAAATTATCTAAAAAATTACCTGAAAATTATCTGAAGAAAGATTCAGGCATTGTTTGTCAAAAATGATCATAGAGACCAAAAAAAGCTGTTTTTCAAAAGAAAAGAAAAACTTTTTCAGATGGTGCCTATGCATATTTTCAAGATTGTTGGCCTCCAAAATATGACCAGGAATGCAGACAAGCTAAAAGAGAAGAATCTGTTGTCCTCTTGGCTGGTTGGGCGGGCAGGCCATTTGTGGCCCACAGTGATTCAATAAAAGAAATAATAGTCAAAAATCAATTATGACAATGCTTCATCTATAATTGAAAATCCTAGATAAAATATTAATATCAATAATACAAATATATGTAAAAAATTTTTGCTAGCAAGTTTTTCATGCTTTCATGAAGGTTTTCATTGAGTTAGGGGGTGGGGCTACTCTGCAGTACAATCACACTTGCAATTCCTTCCTTGAAAGGATAAGTACTTGAAGTTTTGGAAAGAATATAGAAAAACTAATTCTTGTTACACCACTTACAGAATATACTTATCTCTCTTCTCAATATTACTCTTCTTTATACATATCTCTGTTTTTTTTCTTTCCATCTAATAGGTGTAATATTTGTGAAGAAACCCTTGGACTTTGAAGCGACAAAAGAATACTTCCTGACCATTCAAGCCATTGATGGTGGAACTCCCCCTTTGAGCAACACGGCTGTTGTAACTATTAATGTAACAGATATAAATGACAATCCTCCGCGGTTTGCACAAAATGTCTACTCCGTACAGATTCTAGAATCAGAGCCAATTGGAAACAGTAGTGTACAGATTGTGGCCGTTGATGCCGATAGTGCATCGAACGCTCTTGTGACATACTCCATCAGCAGCGGGGATATTGCTAACCAGTTTGATATTAATCCCGAACATGGAATTCTTGTCATCAAAACAGCTTTAGACAGAGAAAAGGTGAGTTATCATTATTCATTTCATTTTCTTTTATTTTTTTTTTTAAGTTATCATATTTCCTGACAACAAAGATGTTCTGCCCTTGAGGACATATCCAAATTTTGACAAGCAAAATTTTGAAAAAAAATTAACATAAAATTGAGGTCTCTGCTTTTTTATTAACCTTACCGAGATGTTTTTTAGTTGCTTAGCAACATGTAAATCCTCTCAACCTCTTATAGTCTGCATTTTCTTTTTTTCTCTTACAATACGGAGACATGGTGAGTTTACACCCAAAGTCTACACCTTCTATACCAGAAAGTAACGTCAGCAGAGTTGCACCTACACAATGATGCTCCAGTTCTATACAACAGCTCAACCAAGAAGTGGTTTTTACCTTCATTTGAGTATTTTTGTCATAACCAATAATGGTATCTGTGTATAGAATAAAAAGCACTGTATTTATGCAGAGGTTTTTACCATCTCTAGACTATCTGTATCATAATCAATAATAATGATATCTGTGTAAAGAATGAAAAGCGCACTATTTATGCAGTGTTTTTTACATTCGTTGGAATATCTGTGTCATAATCAATAATAACATCTGTGTATAGAATAAAAAGCACAGTATTAATGCTGGTCATTCATGCTTGCAACATTCTTACCATATATTATACTGATACAAGAATGAATTTTTGTGATTATTCACGATACTTTTGTTTATTCATAATTTTATACAAAGAATAATTTACATACCCCATCCAGTAGTAATACATAAGAGTTCAGATTACTGACTAGCATAGATTACCTTCCCCTGGGATTAAGACAGGCCTATGAAGAAGTAACCTTTGACTCAAGGGACACAGGGTAAATTTTTTAAACTTATTTTAGGAAAGAGAATAGTGTTTCTTGGGGAAAAAAAAGTATATATTTGTTCTTTAGTTTTAAAATTTTTTGACTGTAAATTGTCTTTCAAGTCTTAAATCCATGGACCTCATGTAAATGCTTGTAATTAACAGTCAAACTCTTCTATGAATAGAATTCAAAACTCTAATGGAACATTTCTGTGTATTGAATAGAAAAAGAATTGGAAAATTCACCAAGTGGTTAAGGGGATATAATTTTAACTAGAAGTTATTCTCCTTGATAAGGACAATTTTTCATGAATTTAAGAGTTAAAAACTTTGAACGAAGAGAAAGTGATTTATTGGAAAGGAGATAAGAATTGTAATGAGTGATTTTATGAAAACCAAAAAGAAAAAAACGGGTAAATTGAAAAGAGAAAGAGGGATTCAAATAAAAATGAATGAATGGAGAAATGAAAAGAAAATTGAAAACCCAAAATAGGAATGAAAGAAAGGAAAGAAGAAAAATTGAATGATAAAGAGGAAGAAAGATAGAGGGGGTTGATGTAATAGGAAATAAAAAGATAGAAAAAGAGAGAAACGGTAAATAAATGAACGAGCAAGAATCAGTTACGGAGAAAAAAAAGGAGAAAGAACAGCAAGAACATAAAAATTATTTATATTTTACCAAATTGTGATACATTTATCAATACAATCATATTATCTTCACTAATGACACTTATGTGGCTCCACGTTTATTTGGTATCTGTCAAAATCGATTGAGCTGTCAGAAAACTAGTCTTTCTCTCCTTTTCCCCTTCACTTTCTATGAGTCATACTTTTTGTGTCTATATGATCTCTCTCTCCCCTTTTCACTCAATCTCTGGGGTGGGGAATAGATTGAGAGAGAGAGAGAGAGAGAGAGGAAGACCTATGCAGTGTTGCCGATTCAGCATTTTTTTTGCAGAATTCTTGTTTTGACAGTGCGAAAAAAGAATTGAATTAGTATGCGCATAATCATTTTGGCCATTGGGGGACACATTTTTTACCATTTTTAGCATCTTTCTTTGTATGTTTTAGCCATTTTTTTTTGGCATTTTGGGGGGTATTGTTTTTAAATCTAGTACTTGGGCAGTCAAACTAACGCAAAAATATTTTTTGAGTTGGCTACCCTGGACTTATGGCTGAAATGGTAACTGATTTTTAGCAAGTACTTGAGAACAGTGAATCAAAGAGAATGAGTGAGCTTACTAATGAATGAGAGGGAATTAATGAAGTGAACTGGAAGAGCTGACTGATGAGAAAAGACAGTCATAGTGAGTGAGGTGGAAAAAGAGAAGGAATGATGCAGAGAAAAGGAAAGTGAATCAGAAAGAGAGAGAGAGGAAGAGTGAGTTGAATTGTAAAAGAGAAAGATCAAACTATGAAGAAGTGACAACTGAAAGAGGAAGAGACTTTAGGTGAGTGAATACTGAGAAGAAAACAAACTATAGATGAGTGAGTACTGAGAGGAAAGAAATGTTTCAAGTTATGCTATCATAAAATATTTTTTGGTTGCACTTACATCTTTCTTGGAATTTTTGTCTTTTTGTTCTTGTTTCTACCTAACTTTTATTTCATGGTTCTATGATTTATTTTGCATTTGCTGTGTTATTTTCTTTTAAAGATTTATCTGATGCCATTTTGAAAGTTTTCCTTCCCATTTAATCTCAATATTCTCATTTCTCTGTCACTGAAAACATTTTTAATCCTTTTTCCATGGTTTCATTTCTTTTTCCCCAGTTACAAATGAACAAACATGAAAATGACACAAACCATTTTTTACCGGAATTTTTCTCCCGTTCTTTATATATTTACTTTTATTTTCTTTGCTCATCTTTCTCCTCCATCGATCAACTTTCAAATGACCTTGACTCATCAGCTAAAACTGAAACTTTCTGACTACTTGATGCGGACTTATGAAATAATTTATCCAACTAACAACAGTTATTTTGATTTTTCCACAACTGCATACTTTCAAACCGTGTTTAGAAAAAATAGTTTTCAAATATTTTCAAACATGTTATTTTTTCTTCAGAATTTTTATTCCTCATTTGACACATGCAAAGCTGGTAATAGACCCAGGTCAGATGGGAAATGTAGGCTCTATCTCAAACTGCTCATTATATACTTTTGTAAAGAAGTAACAGAACAGTATAATCAGAATGATTCATTGAAAACGTCAAGACATCAGAGTACAATACTGTGAAAAGACACATGAAATAGAGCTTCATTGTTGAGTCTTAGAGCAATTGTAAAGTTTCAGAACATTCCTCTTATTGTATGTGATAGATACCTGCTTTGCAGGGTAGCTCTGATATCTGTTTTTTTTACCTTTTATGTTTTCAATCATTTTCTAAGTACAAGTCACAATTTAGATATCAAGATGTTATATATAAGTCATTGTTCAATAAAAACACTGAAAATTGAGAAGTGATTTTTTTTTAATTACTAAGCAATTCTAATCATATTTTCTGATTGATAACAATAAAATCGTTATACCAAGTTTCACAATGTTCTTTACAGACTAATTTTATCATGTATTGAACCAAAGTTATAAAAAATTGAAATTGCACGAGGACTTCAAAATGATTTTGTATGATAGTATTTGCTTCTACCTGAGAGAATAGGCCCCGTGCCAATGGGCCTACCTGTGTCCCCCAAATTTAGCCTGTTCTTTACAGTTTCTTTCGTAATGTAAATGAGAATTTTCTTCATTGCACAGAAACTTCTTTTGTCCTTGTGCCTTGACCTCCTTCTTCATTTTCTTTTTCTTGACACAAATTTCGATTCAGGAAGAAACATCTTTTGTTTTTCTATTCATGAGTTCTTAATATGTGGCGAAATAATAATGGCTAAGTCATTAACTTCATCTTTTTACTATAGTTGATCGAATCACAATAGCCCTTCAGATAACCTGCTCAACCAACCAAACAGCCAAGTGAGCTATAGGTTCATCTCTCTTAGCTTGTCTGTATGTCTGTGTCTCTCTGGGTGCTTCTGATCATAATTTGGGGGCTACAACCTGGAAAATTTGCATAAGTACATTACTAGGCAATGTCTAAAAATGCTATTTTTGCTTTTTCAAAAAATTGCTTATATATATATATATATATATATATAAATATATATATAGGATATTTTGGGGAACTTTGAGAGCAATAAAGCTTCTTCAAACTGTTCAAATCTCAAATCTTTTGGATAGCACCTTGTGTGTATGTATGTGTATGTATATATGTATGAGTGTGTGTGTTGGTATGATTTTTCACACGCACATACACACATAGGCATATATACATGAATACTCAAATAGAGAAGGATCAGTAGCCCGTTTGGTTGAAAGGTAAGGCTATTTGTGGGGCCATGGTGATATATATATATACGTATATATATATATATATATATATATATATATATATACGTATATATATATATATATGTATATATATATATATATACATATATATATACATATATGTATATATATATATATATATATATATATATATATATATATATATATATATATATATATATATATATATATATATGTATATATATATATATATATATATATATATATATATATATATATATGTATATATATATATATATATATATATATATATATATATATATATATATTATAGAGCACTTAATGAAATGAACCCATAACACATTGGATATTAGATTACTGATTTGTCTTCTGGTATATATATATATATATATATATATATATATATATATATATATATATATATATAGATATATATGACTGAGAGAGATTGACAAATCCAAGCCTATGTAAATTGCTGATTACTTTGTCCCTCCTGCTTTTCTATTTTCATATGCTACACTTTCTTCTTGAATATTTTTTGAGCATCTGTCAGTTTTTCTGAACAACAATTTTCTTCATATTTTCATGCAGATCTCCAGTTATGTTCTTGAGGTTGAAGCTGTGGACAGTGGTTTCCCAACTCTTACAGGAACAGCAACTTTGTCCATAGAAATTCTGGACGTTAACGATAGTCCACCTCGCTTCAGCCAGCCAGCCTATTCAACAACTGTCCAGGTAAGTGAATCGCATGCCATGTCCCTCCCAATACTCTTTTTGATCAATACTTTTGTATCCGTCTATGATTCTGAGTTTGGTCTACAACATTCAAAGAGTTTTCCAGACAATTCAACTCCTTCTTGTTATTTATGTTGTTAGCACATCATTTTACGGCTTTCTTCACTTCTACTATCTAAATGTTTTTCAATTGCAGCAATGCTTATAACATAGAATCCAGGTGTTTTGTTTGTTTGTTTTTTTCATACATAGTTAGGCCAGGACTTCCATCCATGATCTCAGTTGAGTAATGGAAGCCATATTGAGTTACAATTCTGCTCTGGTCCAACATACACTCAACTGAAAACCAAACGGTACACCTGAAGAAAGCCGTAGAATAGATTTTCCGAAACATTGTGCGAACCTTAGCATCCTGTTTTTCTAAATAGGTCTCCTTTCTTCTTTTTGTATGGGCAACAAATAAAAACAAAACTTGGTCTCTCAATGAAGGAAGCTTTTGATTCAACTACGTGAATATTTTGAGCCATGATTGCATCAGAATGTATGTATGATGTGAGTGGGAGTAATTTTATCTGCATTTGTAAGGTTATAGATTATTAAACCATTGTAGCTGACAACACCAGAAGGTAAATGTTTGCATTCTTAATATCTGTGCAGAGGGGAAGCTGTAATTCAGCCAGATTAATCGACTAAGATTATATCTCTAAGCAACCAATGAGAATTGAATAACTTTCCTGAGACCACATCATTTTAAAATGAAGTTTTTCTTAAATCAAATTTTCATTTTGGTACTTTGGAAAGCTACATGAATCTGAGAGTAATGTTTTGTGAATGCCATATTATATATATGTGTGTGTGTGTTGATAATTATAGATGTGTCATTTTTATTTCAAAACTTTATTTGAACAGACATACTGTTATTACATGGTGAATGTTTCAGTTGGCCTAGGTACTAAAAATAAAATGCAAACCTATGTCCAATAGGAGAATAACTTGATGCAATGCTGCTCTTACAACTAAATCAATAAGTCCCTAGCCTAATGAGGGAAAATTCAACAAATGTTTATTTTTCAACATAATCTCCTTCATTGTCAATGCACTTAATTCAGTGATGGATATTAATCACAAATATGGAACATTGCACAGTGATAGACTTAGATCAAAATTCAGCTAATAACTATTTGTCAGTTCATAGACTTATTGATCCTCCCTCATATATACATATATATATATATATATATATATATATATATATATATATATGTGTGTGTGTGTGTGTGTGTGTGTGTAGGTACGATTATCTGCTTATGCCATATATATATATATATATATATATATATATATATATATATATATATATATATATATATATATATTTTTATATATATATATATATGTGTGTGTGTGTGTGATGTACACAGATGAGATCAAAGGAGACCTAATCTATTTTAGAAGAAGACAAAAAAATATCATATATATGTATGATGACTTATTTGATTAAACCCAGTCAATACGTTAATTATGATTGATAAAGTTGGTGTAAAATGATTATAAGCACCTAATTATATTTCTATGACTGGTTCCCTTCTGCAACTTTTTCCAAATGTTTTTGAATGTCACCATCACATCTGCTCTTCCTACTCATTCTTCTGATCTGTAAGGATTAAATCATAAAAAGTTATAAAAATTTTTTTCAAGCAAAATTCAAGGCTTATACAGATCAGGTGTATTCCTTGTACAAAAAATATAATAATACAATTACATGATTGATTCATTTATGTATATCTTCATGAAGTTTTTTATTTTTGTTATATTTTGTGGTGGAGGTGGGTGTTTCTTCATTCTCAGATGTAACTTGGGTTTTTGTGATGACTCAATATTTGATGTATTTGACATTGGATCTCTCTTTTTTCTTCATTTTACTTAGTCAACCTCAGCAATCAAGGCCTTTTGGATGATTCTCATACAAAAGGGTTAATAAAAAGAGAGTTATTTATGCGACAAAACCCAAGACCAGCAAAACATGTTAAAATAACATATTGATGTTTAAATTGTAAAAGTCAGAAACACTAGAACATAACATGTTTAAAATGAAGACTGATAAAGCAATATGAGAGTTGAAATGACTTATAAGTATTAGAAAAAAATAGTTTAAATTTTAAAATTGCTTATTCATATCAGAATTATAAAAGTCAGAAACATTAATGCATGACATTCGAAATAAAGGAATTACTAAGAGAGCAATTAGTGAATCAGAATGACTAACATTAAGCTTGGCACTTGTTCCCCCTAGATTTCAAGATCCTACTGCAATTTCAGATTTCCCTGTTTTTCTTCACCAAATCCATAATCACTGTTTATATTTTTGCAAGTTCACCAATGCCCCAAGAAATGATGGCAATATTTTTAAAATTTTGCAATAGCGTTGTATTGCTCTGATCCTGGGCAGAACTGCTGATCCATACATAAATAATCCCATCATTTTTTATAGGCACTATGGCAGTGAATAAATGAATTGTGCCAGAGATTTGAGAAGAGTTCCTGTCACTCAATCTCTTGCAATAGCCACCAGCTATCTTGCGTGATTATGCAAATGCAGGAAATATAATAATAAATAAATTAGTTTTTTCTAATCTACCATTCCCAAGTAATAATCTTAATGAGACTATGACACATTTGCAAATTCCTCCGGAATTTTGAATCTTGGTAATCCAAAATAAATTAATCAAATGCAATCCAAAAGATATTAGTCAAAACAATTTGCATATAGAAATGCAAGAATCTGATTGGCTAATTATGAATATTCAACAAAAATTGATGTTCTATCATTGATTAAATTCTTCAAATTGAATTCAATAAATTGAATTATTTCCAGAGAATCTTCAAGAGAACTTAAGCATTAACTTGAAGAGACCATCTTAGTGTTGCTGAATCATTTGAACAATTTTGTATTGAACAGGCAAAATCAAGTGATTGAAGACTTCAAATAAATTGTTCTCTGGGTGCCGCCATCACAAAATTGCAACTACCCCCCCCCCCACACACACACCCAGTCAGTAGATGATATATACGAAAATATGGGTAGAAATCTGCTGTGCATATGACCAATTAGTGGTGTGTGTGTGTTGGCATAAATCTGAAGTCAAATATTGTTGTTCTATTCAGACTTCTGCTGTTTTTCAAAGTAAAAACTGCTGAATTTTTTTGTAAAATGGTTAGAAATTTCAACAACAAATTCTGAAATCCAAGATAGCCGCCCCCTGAGGATGTCATCATATGCAAATTAATTTTAATATTTTTCCCAACATAAACTTTGTGCCTTATTGTTATTTCATGGCTTTATAGCAACCTTCTACCATTAATCATTTTACCTCTATTGCCCTTCAAAAAGCACGAAGACATATTCACGTAATTGTCCTTAAAAACTTGGCACCTAAAAGGTCAACTCTTTATCATCTGAGCATCATTAATATCTGTCCATTTATCAAGATTATTCATAGAGATATTATTCTGGAAACTGGGTGTTAATCTCACAGAGAAACAAAGGAAAACAGAATTTCTGAAGACATTGTTTTCAACATTAACTTCTACTTTTTGTTTAAATTTCTATTTGAAATTGTTTTTCAGCTCTATTTTTATTACTGTTTTCATTGCTGCTATCGATATTCTTATATGTTATGAGTTTATAAATCTTTTCTTATCATAATAACTTGTACTCGACTAATGCGACTAATGGTATTGAATTATGATTGCAAATAACACTCTTACTAACTTAGTCTTATTGTTTTTCATGCCTAAACTGTCTGGCTTCAGATGGAAGATTATTAAGAGCTTTTTTTATGTATCCTCACAGTTTATTTTCAATAGATTCTATCCTACTAATTGTCATGAATATAGGTCAGGTTAGTCATTCAATAGAAACCATAATGTGATGAACATCGTATGGCAGTATGCCTTGCTGGGGATGATCAATGAATAAGTTACTTCTTTAGCCTTTTGTTTGGTAGTGATCATAGAAAAGGTCTGTGAACTCTGCCAGAGACGAACAAAGGGATTGAATTATTATGAACTTGCCTTGCCCATCAAACCTCCCTCTAAAAATCTTTTGGCGGTGGGGGTGGGGGGGACAAAGAAACTGTTTAGCTCCAATGGTATGGCTTTTATGCATGATACATAGCCAGTTAGCCAGACCAACTTGAAAACTGGAGAAATCTATGTTGATGGGTTTTTTTTTTATGATTTCTGACAGATTTCTTCAGTTCTCAAGTGTGTCTGGCTATTTATCAATGTATCGCACACACAGCCCACACCAATGGAGCAATAAGGCTAAGAATTTGAACATTTACTCTATGTCTAGAAAAAACGATCCCCCTAGAAATAGGTTTTTACAATGTAAGTTTTTGCTAACTTGGTCCCTTAGCTTTGGACTGGTCTAGTTCATGCTTTTTTTTTCTTTTAAATGCAAACTTCTTTTTGTGACCATCACCCAACAGAAGGCTAGAGAACTAATTTATTCATTGATCACACCTTTTTCCAATTTGTTTTATTGATCACCCCCAACATGGCATGCTGTTAAGGGACATCGGTCACATGTCATTGATCACATGATTAACCAGACCTATTTCTAGTTAAAGGGATTTACCAATACAGTGTTCACCATGGTTACAACCAGTTCTCTCTGTATTAACAATAATTACCAACCATAACATAATTTTGGTTATGACCTGCTTTTAGTTCATATTTCCCAAAAACTGCACATGACATAACTTGCATTTTATCTCTGAACCATATTGTTTCTCTTGATGATTAGAGGAACTTTTTATTATTACTACAACAGGTTTTCATTATGATTTACCTGAAGTGAATGCCAAATTTTACATTTCATAAGGCACTTAATTTTCCACAAAATTTTGCTTCAAAAATCATTGAGTGCTTTATGCCTCAAAATTCATGGATTGTTGTAGGACTCTAAGTTAATCACTACCTACATGGGTCAATAATGGCTCATAGATAATCCCAGAATAAAATGTATCATACATATTATAGAGTGGAAAATGTAGTTTATCTTCATTTAACAGACACTGTTAATCCTACCTTTATTACTTTTTTTTATACTAAATGCCAAATTTTGAAAATTATAAAACATGGCATATTTATTTTCAAAGTTTTTCCCAACCTCTTATTGGTTTGTGATGATATTATTTCTATTATTATTATTTATTACTGGAGTTATATCACTATATTTCATGACTTTGATTTTAGCACTACTTATGTTATCAATCATGAGATTATTATTTACACCCAGAATATTATTGTTACATTGTAATTATTATTCATAGATTTAATTATAATTTTGATGGCTATTTACTCAAATTTATTTGATGTTCTTATTAACATTGTCATTCAAAAAAAACGTTTTTGATAATGATATTATTGTTTTGTTTTAATTGATTATTCCACGATTATTGTGATCTATGTCATTATTTTTGGATCTAATACATATCTTTATATCTCATAAACATGCAACACATTTGCAAATACATTGATTCCTATTACAGCTTCTAAAACTATTATTGTGACACTTTCTGCCTTTTGCTCTTGATATAATGTTCTTATTATACCCATTTCAATTAACTGTAGATTCCCAGAATGCGCACATGAATTGGAGATAACTTCTGTTAGCCTTGAAATGAAAGATTATCTCCTCCTTAGAGAAAAAGATTGTTACTACTTTAATGAATTCAGTTGTTTAATATTTTCAATTTAATCTTTGTTAAGAAGGCATATGTATGAAAATTTGGATGTTTGTGTGGGAATAGAATTATCTTCATTTTATTTGCTAGCCATTTTCACTTGGCATTGATTGGGTGAATGTTTTTCTATTCTTTTTATTGTTAACGAAGAGAAATAATCCTTAGTTGATTTTAAGGCTAACAAGAGTTATCTCCATTGTACAGACATATTCTAGGAATTGACCGAATTACCTACTCAGTAACTAATTGCATAATTCTCATTGTAACAACCATGACTACACAATAACTACTAATACTACTATTGTTGTTGTTGCTGCTTATTGTCTTTCTCTTATACTAGTTACTTACATGTGTATATGCCTTTATATTTTACATTTCTCTTGACTGCAGAAACACGCATTGCTCGTAAGTCTACAGCTCCACCTCAGCATGCAGTACCTCCCTGTCTCTAGCTTGGAGTCTCCCAACACCATCACCACTACAACCACTACCATCACATCTTCATCAGTTGCACATTACTACAGGGTGTTCGTGAATTAACACAACATATAAAAGGGAAATAACTCTATGGATGAAGCTTATCAGTTACCTCCCTCAAATTGACAGTTTGCTGATTAGCTGATATGCCTAGCTGTATTCTCAGCTCAGCATATCAGCTGATTCTTATTTCTCTTTTGAATGCTGCGTTAATTTACAAATACCCTCTATTTGTTCCTATATGTATATCTGTCTATCTTGAATAATACTTACAGTCATACCAATGCTGTAAAATGATAAAGTACTAGTTAATAAGAAATGTTTGTAATAAGCTTTTAGAGGACATTATATAAAGTACATGATATAAGTATTTATATATACATACAAGTAAACAAGTATATATATATATATATATATATATATATATATATATATATATATATATATATATATATATATTATGAAAATACATAATGTATATGTCTAAGACAATATTTATTTGTATTTCCCTACCATCAATATTTGATTTATCATTTACCTCCTACAAAGATATTTTTTTCATAATTATATTAAATTCCATGAATTTTCTTATAGTTATATATATATATATATATATATATATATATATATATATATATTTGTGAATTATGAATTGTGTTATATCATAAAGAAACTTATTTGAAATGATCTCCCATCATTACACAGTTAATGTAGGCAACGTATATAGAATACACAATTAAGAAAATGCTGTGTTTTTAAAAATCAAATAGATCTCGAATCAATGAGTTGAGAATTTGGAGTGAAAGCAATTATTTGAGCCTTTGCATTACTGGCCACTATTTAGCTCAATGATAAGAGTGTCGCTATGTTGAATCAGCTACCTCATCTGTGGCAGTTTCAATTCCTACAGCAGCCCCATTTTCTTTAACTGTTTATTCTATTTACGTTGTCTAGGGTGAGTGATACATTAACCATGCAATGATGGGAGATCATTAAATAAGTTTCTATATAATATAATGCAATTTAGAATTCATTCTGTCGGATCATATATATCCATTTCGCAATATGTATACATATATATGTATATATACATATATATAGGTAATCCCCACTTTTCACAAGTTCACTTTGAAAGAGTTTTTCACTTCAACGGAACAAGCAAAGAGCAAAGCAAAATATCATGTTCCAATTTCCTGTACCTTGTCCTGCCTCAACCTCCATCAACTCAGCCTAACATATGCCCATCATCATTTAGGGGTCTGGGAACTCACAATTTGCTTCTTTGCTTTACACCATCTGGACTCACGGAAGGTTTTTATTAGAACAGTCTACTCTTGGATGGCGAGGGAAACCTATATATATATATATATATATTTATACATGTATATTTATATATATATATGCGCATAAGAAAATTTGTTTAATTTTATATGAAAGTTCTGAAAAATGAATTTAGTTTTACAACATCATACATACATATATATTGTGCTGAGATTTGCATCTTATACACCTTCGTAATGATTTGGTACATATTTCTCCATAAAAACAATCATTGGTTGGATGAAATTTTATTTTTTGTGAAACATAAGTTCCTTTATTGCATCTTCATGACTTCCTTTCCATTACCAATTTTGTTTGAAACTTGATATTTCCAAACACACACGGTGTCTCAAAAAAATGTACTTACACTTTTACAAGATATAGCTCCCTGAAATTTGAGGTGGGGTAGGTCAGTGTTTTTACAAAAAAAAAAACAAAAAAAAACATTTACATATATGTATGCTTCTTTCCTAGTGAAAAAGTTCCAACATCCCCCCACACACACATCTAAATTCCTGGAGCTTAACTCTTTGTGAAAGTGTGTGTACGTTTTTTTTAGATACCCTTATATGTATGCACACACTTACATAATAATCTGTATTTGATTTTTTTTTACTTTTTAGTTCTATAGAAACCATGTTTTTTTCTTTATATCTTTTTTTGCCCTTTTTTTGTTCTTATCGTCAAGTGTTTCTTTATTTCAGTTTTTCCTTACTTGAATATATGTCCGATAATCTTATTCCTCAATAAGAATAAACAACAGTATATATAAATATTCATATTAGATGTTGGCATTTTTATATTCAGTATTTTTTTTTCTTTGTTTGGGGGGTGGGGGAATGATGATGATTTTTTTTTTTGCCATGTCCGTGATGTCAGTGCGTTGGTTGTGAGTTCTTGTCTAATTACACCTCCATAGAAAATATGTCTATAGATGTATTCATAGATTATCTCATAGTCTCCAGATTTGTGATTTTCTTTTTCATTTCTTTCAATGTTTTGTGTGTGGATGAGGTTTCTTATTATTTTCTTTTGTTTTGTTTCTTGTGAGCATCATTTTTATGTTATTATCAAACCCCCTTCGAAAACAAGTTTTCATCTTCATTCTTTCCCTGCCCCCCCCCCCACCCCACCATCAAACCCATTATACCCCTCACCATTTTCTACATCTCCTTTTTGTCTCGTTTTCTTCAGTTTCTCTTCAGTTTATTTTTCATTCGCACTTTTCTTTGTGCATCCGTGTAGAACTTAGTCGTTGTTTCCTGTAATTATTTCTTTCTGAAAAGAAAATCAAATCACAATTTCTGTGAAGGGACAATGCCAACAACTCTTATCTTTTTAATTCTTCCCATCATTATTTCTAATCTTCTCTCAAGTACAATCGGATAGAGCAACTAACAGCAAACCATTCCATCGACCATATTCATGATACGATGATTCAGCCAATCTGCAAATGAAATATCAAGATATAGAAGAGAATCTGTGCACCATAAAGCACAGTCATAAATCTGTCTTGGTGGAGATGGATCGTCTAAATTTGCGACTGATTAATGGGCAAAACAAAAAGCTGAGTTTGCAATAAGAGCTTAAGATTGCTGCAGCTTAGAATCCTCTAGCCATTAAGCTTTAGGAGTGAATTACTGGTTTAGAAAATAATGAACAACTTTTACTCAAGTCCAATGAAAAATTGATACGGAGTGCTGTTGATATGTGACATGAAAGACAATGGTGTCAGAAAGTGGAGATTGTACAACTGGAAGGCAATTTAGATAAAGAGGCTCAATACAGAAGTAGCTGAACACAAAGAAATTTAATCACAATTTGTATTCTGAAGCTCTAAGTTGCATTCTTGTTTCTCTGAAAGGCTACCTATTCTATTTAAGAATTAGTGCATTGATACCAAAGTCTTTGGTTCTGACTGGAAGCTGTGGGCAGAGTTATCTGATTAAAAATATTTAGGATTTGCATAATTTAGAACCAATCCTAAATATATGGTCACCACTAATTCACAGTCTGCCTAACCAAATGCAAAACTTGAATGCCAGAGTTCTAAACTATAGAGCTTTGATGCTAACTTTTTTGAACAATGATATTTTATGATCAAAATTTTATTTCCCCCCAAAGTACTTTCGTTCAGATACTTAGGTTAGCTCATAGTTTATGTCTATAGTTCCTGTTTATATCATTCAGTTACTAAATTGGAAATACCTTCGTCAGATACTTAAAAAAATAATTTGCTTTGGAGATACTGGATCTTTAAATCTTCAAAATGAATTGAGTGACTTCTGTCAAGTGTTGTCCCTTTGCAAGAATTTTTGCTCTCAAATAAAAACGATGAATTTTGTTATTGCTGATAGAAGAACAATTTTGTATTGATCAATTTCGGGGCTTGATTTTCCATCTTTGTCTTCTTTTGTCCAAACAACATATTCTTTAGTATTCAGGTATTCTAGTTTGTGCCAAATGAATTTTCATTTTTATTCCAACAAGCCTCTAAATTGGTGATTGTAATTGTCTTTTGGTCAAATCGCAATTCAATGTCTTGTTTTTTCATTTGTTGCACTTTTGGTTTTCGCTCTGTTTGCTGCAGAGTTGTCTCCTCAGCTTTTTTCTCCAGCCATGAATATTTCTTATTTTCGAATATCATAAATTGTGTGCACTATTTTCCAGCTAGAAAGATATTGTGTGAAAAGCCATTAAAAATGCTGATGATATCATTTCCATGGAAGGGGTGTATAACTATTTTTCTTAGTTTGTGTCATCTATCAGAATTATTTTCCAGTCAAAATTCTGAAACTTCTACCCTGAAAAAGACAGATATTGAAATAATCCTGTTGTTCAAGATTAATTTTATTCAAAAAAGTCGAATTTAAGTTAATTTTAAAACTGTTACAGAACAGTTTTGTGGAAAAAAATATATTCACTGTACTATTTTCAAAACGGGATTTAAACTTTCCATGTGTAAAAAATAAAATTTCCGTTTTCATCCGAAATTATAAATTAATTTTTTTTTCAGTATTCTAAAATTTACCATGTTTCAAGTGATAGAAATGAGGTCTGGGGTCTGACTATTCACAAGAATTTTTAAAAAAGCAGAATTCGTTTAGTTCTCGTTTTTGTTATGGTGGAAGACGGACCAGCAGCTTTTTCAGTAAACCATATATTTATTATTTCCTATATATAGTTGATTTTTCAACATCTAAATTGTTATCATCAGTAATATTTCAATGTGTTTTCCCAATATTATAGGAACTGGAAAATTTCTACAATTAGTCTTTCGTCAATATTTTTGTTCCAAGAGCTTTCAGTAGCGTGCAGGGGAGATAACTGCTTCCAGTGAAGGGAAGCAACTTAGAAATGACTGTTGATTTTTATACGCGCTAAGTCATCTATATTTGTCTGAAATTAAGTCACCTTTGATATTTCTAATTTGTCAAAGTATAAGTGTGCTCTAATGAGTATTTTTGTAAAATACGTATCATGTTAATTTGAATAAAGCAGATGAAAACGATTTCAATTTTGTATTTGGGGAAAAATACATAATTTCTCCCATGTAATTAAAATTCATTATGATAACGTAACTTTTAGTTTTGTACATTTTGGTTCTGAAATTCCGTAACTTAATTTCAAGGTTGATAATCAAAATTTGGTGGACGTATTGATGTCACAGAAAAGGTTTCCCATATAGAATGATCAACGCATACTTCATTTTGAATATTTCAATATATATATATATATATATATATATATATATATATATATTGAATGTTGTAAAATTATAGGTTTGACTCCAACTTGAACGAATCAGATTTAATGAAATTGGCTTTTTGCCGGAAATAACTGTGAAAACTCCTTCACTTAAAAATTATTTTTATTCTATATAAATGTTCTGATTTTTAGCGGTTGATAATGGCATTCTTCCTGTCGTAGTTTTCTTGTGAAATATGAAGAATAATTTGAAACTAAACTGTCAATAAAGGACCAATGGAATCTTTGTCTCTTGTTTTGCAACCAACAATACCAAACTGTACGTCACCAAAACTACATTATTAACCAAAAAATCAAAGTGTCAACGGATCTTACTTATTAAAAGGAAAACTCTGCTCTAAATTTTTCAATTGTATTTATAGTTTATACGGCTGTTTTTTGTTAATATTCATGAATTAGTTGCATCAAAATTTAATCGATTATGGTGTCCTCTTTTCTTTCATTAGGAGGATCGTGAACATGGCTACAGCATAATCAAATTCGATGTAACAGACGATGACCTCAAGCCTAACGGAGGCCCTTTCTCTTTTGATATAATTTCTGGTCTCGGCCGTGAAAAATTCCGTATAGACAACGATGGCACTCTACGCTCCTTCAGGGAGCTTGATCAGAAAATCAAGGATAGATACGAGCTGACGGTTCGAGCCTACGACAATGGCAGTCCACCACTTTACTCCGATGCTACGGTTACTATCGAAGTCACAGAGGAGAGTACAGTCCCGCCTGAAATTTCCAATCTTGAAATTTCCATCAATTCCTACCAGGACAAGTTCCCTGGTGGAATAATCGGCAAAGTCAGCGCTAGGGACGATGATATGCATGACACCCTAAAATTCAAGATCGTCTCACAGAATCTACACCTATTTGACATCCACGAAGATGACGGTCGGATCATAGCCAAACCTGGCCTCGACGCTGGGCGTTATTTGATTAACGTCAGCGTGACTGATGGGAAATATTCCTCGTATGGTAAGGTGATGGTTGACGTTACTGTCATCACAGAGGAGATGGTAAAGAACTCTGTGACTATTCGTCTGGGCAACGTCCAACCAGACACGTTCCTGAGACGTCACCTCAGGGACTTCTTGAAAATCTTGAAGAACGAGATGTCTATTCGTAGCAGAGACATTGAAATTATTGGTCTTCAACCCGCTGATATGAGCATAGAGGCCCTGACACGACAGAAGCGTTCCACTTCTGACGACTTGGACGTTTTGTTTGCAGTGAAAAAATCTCACAACTCGTACATGCGGGGCAACCTACTTAGGAGAAGAGTGCTGAACGCAGCACCCAAAATCCAGGCTGCCCTCCGTCTGAAGGTGCTCAAAGTCTTCGGTGATGTGTGCGAGAAAGATACGTGCGAGATTGGTACCTGCATAGGGCTTGTTGAGATCGATAAAGAACACCCTAGTGTAACGGAGATCGGTGGACGGAGTTTTGTATCGCTGAAACACCAACACACGTACGAATGCAAATGTCAAGAAGGTAAGCAAACATTTGATCTATTCATTCAATTGTTTTTACGTATCTACTTGCCGTATTTCACCATGTATAGTCTGCTACCATAGATGATCCTCAACCAGACTGAGTTTCAATTTCGTATGAGAAATGTATCAACCCGTGTACACAAATATGTATAACATATCCATACCCCGCATAAATCAATCACCGTGGCCTGCACGTTTACTGGGACGAGTATCTTAGAAAATTATCTATATTTTTTTTTAAACTGATCTTAGCACCAAAAAAACAATTATTTGAAAAAATAGTGAAACTTTTTTTAGGTGGTGCTTAGTGTTCTACTCGTGCAAATCTTCGAAGCTGTAGCCCCCAAAATGTGATGAGGTGAGTCCGAACGTGCACATAGACACATACACACACGAACCATTAGTTGATCAGGCGGGCTACGGTGGTTCAATCGTGTTTCCATTGATAATGCACATCTCAATTTTTTCGCTCAAAATTTTCAGAAACAAACGCAGGTTATACATGGTGGAATACAGTATTTATTTTGCCTAGAAGAATGACCATTAAATAGTTTTCAAATATAAAGTATATAAGGTACTGATAAAAGTTGTTCTTTCGCTTCCAATTTTCTTTCTCTCTCCCACCATCTCTTCCTTTCTTTGTTTTTCCCTTTTCCTCTCCCTATCAACTGAAGCTTCAGTGTATATTACACAAGGGAAAATCTTGTTCTCTCAAAATTGAATGTGAGTTAAGTGTCGCCCGTTTTCTCGAAAGTTCGCTCTACAATACTTTTTCGCTATCACGAAAAAAGGTGAAAAGTGAAAATACCGTTCTACATTTCCTTTGCAGTGATCCGTTATAGAAGCAGCGCACAGTAGTCCCTACCTTATTGCAAAGCAACATTTTCTCATTTTAAATTATATGTATGTGTGCCTTGAGCATGGGATTTTTTGCAGTTACTTTTAGCCTTCCTCTCCCTCTTTCTCTAACATTATTTCTACCCCGTTCTCCTCTCTCTCTCTCTCTCTCTCTCTCTCTCTCTCTCTCTCTCTCTCTCTCTATCTATCTATCTATCTATCTTATCTATCTATTTCACCTTTCACGCTCGTTCCCTGACGTCAAGATTGAATTCAAACCTTTTGATATTTTACAGAGAAGTGCATCTGGTACTTAGACCCTTGCATTAGTCACCAGTGTCCGCCTTACAAAGTATGTAAAGAATCTGATATGTCAGTAGCACAGTGCGTGTGTCCAGAAGGCAAGACAGGAATCTATTGTGATGAAGATTCTCGACCTGACTGTGCCGAAACAGGCTGTCGACACGGTAAGTAATAAATATGACACTTTATCGTCTTTCCGTGTTCTTTATGTCCATGGAATGATATATTTATCATTGGACTATGTGAAAGACAAAGAATAATGGCTATTCTGACAAATGAGCTTATAGGTAAAATGATAGATAACACCATACCACGCCATTTTGTTTCTGAGTAGTGTTTTTTTTCCACGATAGCTTAAGTGTAAAAAGTATATATAATGGCTCTTATTCTGTTCATACTTGGCTGTAGCGACCAGGATAGTGATACGTAGTTGTTTCTCATTCTCTGTGCGATTAAGAGTGAGCAAATTTGCCTGTTGTCCAATTGAACATAGGTAGATTACCATTTATCAATGTCCTCGTCGCGAAAACCAAGTTTGAAGAGAATAATTGACTTTTCCTACACTTTTTACGAATAATCCATCAAGAAATAACACGTATCTCCCAAGAATAGAAAATAAGGTTACGTCGATCAATAAAAAAAGACTAGCAATTTGCTGCAAGTCAACGTTATTTCTGTGTCATCCAAAAAGTAATTTTAATCACGATTTTTCCAGACTTTTCCAGATTTTGCTCGTTATACACCATGATATTCTATCGTTAAAGCATATATTCTTTAGTTGAAAAAAGATGGCTATAATTTTAGCCGATTAGAGTTGTCCCTCACCGTGAGTTTAGCTGTGTTTGATTAGAGAAAACTAACAAAATATATAATTTTTGATAGTCAGAGATTAGTTACCATTATTCTACTAGTTGTTCGGACTAATATTCCTATCTTTGTTTGCTTATCACTGCATGAAATATTTCAAATATTTCATGATTGTACTGACTTGATATTTGCATTGGTTTTACTTTTTCTTATTTTTTTTTCGTTACTTTTCTTTCGGTCTAACGTAAAAAGAGAGAAAAGTACTTCACATAAGTAAATCATGGTCACCCTCACATATACCAGAACTAATTATCTAGAAAAACTTATCTAAAATTATCAAAACTTAAATCGATCCTTTATAAAATTATCTTTGAAAATACCAACGCAAGATGTGGAGATTGTTGGTTGGTCCTTAATGACTATAGAGATTCTGACAAGTACAAGTTTTTAAATGGTATCTTGTGGTGTATTCACGCATTTTCCAAGGTTGTAACCCCCAGAAGTGACCAGGTGTGCCCGAATATATACACAGACAGACACATGGACGAGCAAAGAGAGGAGTCTATAGCCCACTTGACTGGTTAGTCTGTTGGGCTATTTGTGATGCTACGGTGATTCTATATTTGAGCTGCTTATAGGAATCTATGATACCCAAGTTATCAATAGTAAGAACCTGGCTTAGTTGTCTTGTGTAGAACTGCTGGGTTACAGACGAAGAGTTCCGTCGCAGTTACAAGTGGTCTATGAATCTAAGAGTCAAAATGGTATCAAAAAAAGACAAAAATGTATTAATTTTTATTTACTAGCGAAATTATCGATCTGACGATATTCAAAGACTACATCAGCTGAAACGTAGTAATGAAACGAACAAGGATGAAAATATTAACCCGAACAACTAACGAAATGATTATATCACTTTTTTCCAATAAATCTAGTAGTTTGTTTTTTCAATTCTGAAGTTGTACATATATTTGGTTTTGCAATATAAAAAAAAGAATGGTAGAACACGAAATAATCATGAAATATTTGTTCTTCACAGATAACCGGCCGATGACATTTGCTGGACGTAGCTACGCTCGATGGACGTTGGTAGATAAACATGGCTTTGAGAACCGATTAAGTGTGTCAATGAAGATAAAAACCCGACAGAAAAATGCAAACCTAATGTTTGCCAGTGGAACTGTCGACTACAGTATATTAGAGGTAAGAGACATTGTAACGATACGTGATATGTGGTCACTGGCAACAGATGTAACATTGATTCAGGGGTGATTAAAGTAGCAGATATAAGTCTGTAGTGTCAGAAATAGGTTTTCTCTTCACACTGGCTGACATGTAAGGTTAATGCACTCTCTGTGCCAAAGCTGGCAGCTGTATTGCATATGTTTGAAGCAAAGATGAGTGATTAGTCTTATTCTCTTCTTTCATTCATTGGTCCTGCGTTTATTTCTTCTTAAACAGATTTTAGTTCAACTCATGAACACGAAAGACTTGGCATTGGGCTTTATTTAGATACAAGGAAATGAAATAAGGGATATTTTGAATCGCAAAAATGTTTTTCCTTGGATGTGGCTGGTGCACCAGTTGCTCACTTTTCTGTTTTATTTCACTTTTTCGAAAATTTCACAATTGGAAAAATTGGTTAGAGACCCCAAAAAGACAAAAATTGTGAAAATGTTCTCAGAGGCTCTTAAAAAAGTGTTGGGGGCGTAAAAACAAAATCTAAAATAAAAAGGGTTACACCAGTCTTTTTGGAATTAAATCAAAATAATAAGGAACAGTATTGGCGAATGAGACGAATGAAGGAATTTGTGCGCATACTATGCTCAAATGATTCGATCAGCAAGTCAAGCATAGATATCAATAGTATTTGGGGTCACTTTAGGGGGAAAAAAAGAACAAGTTGTGGTACCAGATTTGACTTGTATGGAGAGGGAAGAGCAGGGCCATTCCAAGCTTTTATTGGATACTAAGCAGTATTTTCTTGGGGACCCTCTGGTAGCCTCGGGGCCCAAAGCAGTCGTTTATCTTACTTATGCCTCGGACCAGCTATGGAGAAGTGCGTTCCTAAGTACATCCAAGAGTATAGCATGTGACGTGGAAATTAGTCCGAATGGACCAAATTACTGTCATGTATTCGACAGCATGGCTTGACCTCCGAGGGTTATAGAAGTATAACGTTCGCTTTTAATGTGGTCCAATGAAAGCAAAATACGTAATCATATCACGTTATATATATATATATGTCCAGAGGGAGTTGCGTCAAAGGGTGCTAGGGGAGAGCCAGAGTCAGAAGTAGAACCAAAATGGGGTGTTGAGTATTTCCCATCCCGTGCATTCGAAGGCGGTCAGATAAAATGGGGTCCCTTATTTTACTTATTTTACTTCAACTAAAATGAGAAATTCCCGGGTTGTGTTTCAACGGCCCTACCTTTAAGACAACGACCACGAAGAAAACGAAGTATTGTATATCATTGGTGTTGCATCAAACTCTTATATCACAGCTGCTGCTATGACTAAAACAATTTTTTTTCAAATATGATAAACAGGTCTCACGAACAGATGACTAACGAAAAAAATATAGTATCGAAAAGTGAATTAAAGTATTGAAAGCGAATCGAAATTAAAGTAAAGCCTAACTGAACTAATCTATATATCATGTTCTGATTTCAGCTCTACAACGGAATGGTACAATATAGATTTGAATGTGGAAGTGGAGTCGGCCGTGTCCAGCTCCCCCGCAAGATCAGTGACGGGGACTGGCATACGATCTTCGTCGAGCGTATGGGAAACACGGCCACCATCAACTTGGACGGACGCTACACGGCGTGGTCAAGCGCGCCCGGAGAGCACGATGTCCTAAACTTGGGCAGCAACAACGTCTACTTTGGAGCCGAAGTGGAGACCTTTCCTAACGGGTTCAGAAACATTAACAAAGGCTTCGAAGGTTGTATGGAAGACTTGCGGTTGCACAATATCCGACTGCCGTTCACTGACCGGAATGCAGTCGCCACTTCCCAAGAATTCCACCAAATCGAATTTAACTGCCGAGACAACGTTTGGGAAAAAGATGACAGCGGTGAGTTGGAATCTTCTTTTGTTTTGAAAAAAGAAACGTTCAGAGAAACTTTGATTATGCGAACATCAATTATTCGAATCAATTTTCAAGGTCCCATAATTGTGTTGAAGGACTTCCTTTTTTATGATCGAATCAGTTATCCCTTTATTTCTTCCTTGATAAAAATATGGAAAACACACATTTTGAATTCTTGTTTCCAATTGAGTTTTCTCTTTTGGAACATTTATATTTGTTTGAGTGTGCGTGTGCGAGCGCACATACACCAAAGTACACTGTGTATACACTCAATACGGATCTCATGAGTAAAAACGAACGGGAAGATGATGTACCAAGAAGGGAAAAAAAACAAAACAATTATTCTCCCTATTTTCGTTGGTGACGTCCAAAGATTTTGAATTCTAATTGGTTGTTAAGAGACTAGAGAGATCTTTATAAACAAAAACAGTGGTTTTGCTGGGTTGATTAACTATCCACAACAATTGGTCTGGGTAGAATCCTATTTTCCTTGTGTACAATGGAGAAAACTCCTATTTGCTTTGAAATGAACGAAGGCTAACAGGATTATCTCCCCCAAGTTTTTTTCCTTTTTTTTTGGTCAATGATCTTGAGTTTTGAGTTATGGTCAAGTAATATTTTTCGAATCCCATGTATAAACTGAGATATTTGACAAATTCTATTAATATTTTCTGTGTTGATTTAAAATTTCTTTTTTTTTTAATTGCTTGCTCAAAACTCAAAACTTGAGTCTGTTGTAAAAAAAAAAAGTAGCAAATTGGAAGAGAAATCCTCCAAGATTTTGTTAATTTCAAGGCTTGCAAAAGTTATCTCAATCTCACACACACAAAGATTTTACAGCCACGTGTTTGAAAAAACAGATTCTTTTTTCTTTAAACAGTTGAAGAATTATTCCTGTATTGGATTTTACTCCTACAACACAGGAAATTCATAATTAATTATTTATACAATTCTTATCTAACCTTTTTTTTCAAATTTTTGCTTTTTATTTTTTTTGCTACCCAGATCCTTGTTCTACTTTCCCCTGCTTAAATGGAGGGCAATGTGTCACCAACATTCACAATGGTTACACATGTCTATGTGCACCACGTTTCCAAGGAAGCCGATGCGAAGTCGATACTAATCCTTGCGCAGATAACCCCTGCCTAAACGGAGGTAAGCATCCCTGTTTAATTTTTTTTTATTTCAGTTTACAAAATCTTGGTGCCATTGGGGTACCATAGTTTGAGTGGTTGAACAGTTGGTATGGAAAACCGGCTTTTCCGATGTGGAATGAATGTGAGATAGAGTCTTGTCAAAACCTTATCCTTTATTTTCTGTTTTACCTTGTTTACAAACTGCCATAGACTGACAGCCTGAGTAGTTGCAATTAAAAGCAACTGAAATTAAGATAAAAGAAATTGCCACTCAGTGTCTCTTCTCAGATGGTGAGGAATGTACTTGGAAGAGTATTTCACACAGGCAGTATAGACTTATTATCTTAGTATATCTAATTATATTTGATGAAATCTCAAGTGTGTTGATGGGTGTGCATGGGTATATGCACAGAGATAATTCAACAAGTGGCAATTGCACAAAGTTGATTGATATTCACCAAACATGTTAATAAGTACACCAGGCATTGCAGTGTTGAGTTTGAAGTTGTTTGGAACAGCGGTTCTTTTGAAATCTTATAAAAGACAGAATTTAGATGTTTCATAAAAAATTATAGATCTAAATTTAGATGTAAAATAATTCTAATGTATCTAATTTGGCAATTTAGATACTTTAGATGTAAACTCAGATCTAAAAAATCTAAATTGGCAACATTGAAGAGGAGTGTCTGATATACTTTGTGTAAAGGTGTAATTTTATACCACAGAAGGAAACTTATTTCACGTGACAATTATGGCAGACTGTTCCACTCACTATAAAGTCCGGCCCTTTCCAAACTTGCACCTTTGGAAGTGCTGTATATAATTCCCATCACTTCTTTTTTGTTCTCTTTGTTTCTTCAAAATGTTCTTCTCATTTGGCACATAATGTTTTTGCAGGTACTTGTCGCAACAACCCCGTCCTACCGAACGATTTCTGGTGCAAATGTGTTGGAGGTTTAAAAGGTCGGCGCTGTGAATATGGCTATTATTGCGCAACTAACCCTTGCAGAAATGGTGCCAATTGTATTGAAGGACCTGACAAAGCCATTTGCCAATGCGTTGGTCATTATGAAGGTTTGTATCAAATATCACCTGGCATAATAGCATTCATAATCTAATTTTTCTTAGTCTCTTTTGTATTATTTGACTGGGCATATGTGTGGCTTAAGGCTTTGATTTATTTGATTTGATCAAAATTTCTTTTAATCAAAACAAAGATATAAAACAATTATTTTTTTACAATCAAAAGTTTGTGAAATCAAACTTACTTACAAAAAATGAGTAAATACATAGTTTTAACATTTTTTGGCCAAAAAGAAAATGAATATATTCTTTTAATTTGATCAAAAGTTTATCTAATCAAAACAAGGATTTAGCATAACTATTTTTTACAATCAAAAGTTCAAGTAATCAAAATGAAATAAGACTTTGTTGTACAAGAAGTAAATTTCACCAATTATACAATTTTACCAATTCAACGTAACATATACATTTATTTTTACGCTTCAAAGACCATGTCATATACCTGTTTGAGTAAATCCATAGGAATATATATATATATTTTTTTATTATCATTATTATTTAAAATTAAAACAGTTGTATCACAAAATACTAGCAAGTCATTCTCTTTATTTTTCAACAGGTCCTTTATGTGAATTTGAATCTGACAAGTGTGCCCACAACCCATGCAAAAATGGCGGCACTTGTTACAATGGCCCAGGCTCCTATTTCTGCAACTGCAGTTCAGACACCAAGGGCACCCATTGCGAGGAAATTCTCTTACCAAACATTTCATCCAACAGATATGGAATCACCCAAAAAGAAATCATTATTATTATTGGTAAGTGATTGGACACGAATACTTAATCTTTTCAAATCAACCTAATCTTTACCAGGACTTATCTTCCTGAAAGAAATGTAGGATTTTTATTTGGTACTTTTCAATTTTGTGGCTTCAGACATTCACAAAAAAACTTTGCAAAATATTATACTAACGTTACCTGAAACAATAACCATAAAGATAAATTCCATCGCTGAAACATCTGACATGGCATCCCTGATTTGAATTTTCTCACTTGCCTTATTGAATTTTTTTGGTACAATGATCTTTGATTTGTATTGTTTTGTTTTAAAATTAAATTAAATGAAAAATACTTAAATTATATTAAAGTAAATTACTAATATCTAAATTAATAGATGAAGTATTATCATTAAAAATCAATAACATTGAATAAATGAATTATCAATATTGCATCAAATCGTTTTGTTTCTTTTGTAAATTGTTGTTTTATAAAAAGTTGGAAAGTAAAGAGAATTTAATGAACATGATGGAATTCATTCAACATCGTTATTTATTGTTTTGGGGAATAAATTAACTCATTTCTAAAGTGTTTATTCTATTCATATTTTTTGAATATCCTAAAAATATAAAAAGAATAGTAATAGTGACAAAAAAAATTATCTAAAAAAAATGCTAGAATTTTTCTAATGTACATAAAGCTAGCAAATAACAGTCTTAGAACGTGGAATTACATTTTTTTAGGTAATGATTTTTCCCTGTATATGTTTACCCCCCAAATTATTTTTATGATTTTAAAAAAATGTGAATATCTAAGTCACTCCCCCCTCTAGTCTCATATAACCTGCAAAATAATATCCCCCTTGGATGAATCATTCATCAGTTTGAGAGACCCTGTTACAGAATACTATCTCTCAATATATTAGACATGGGACATATTAGACAATGAAAGCATGTAGTTCATAAACAGAAACAAGAAGAATATGATAAGGGTCGCCATATGTTGGTATTTTCTAGAACATGTCCTCCATTAAGGTCTTGAAATTTCCATCTTGGAAGAATTTTTAGAATTCCTTTTTTTTTTTTTAATTAGTTACTCGGTGCTACATCTGATTTTAGTTTTGAAGGAAATAATTGTCATTTTCTATACTTTCAACATCTTAGTAATCAAAATAACATTCACTAACGAGAAACAAAAATCACACTGCACAGTGTTATCAGGACTGCCTCAAAGTTAAAAACCACCAAATTAAGTGTCAGTTGGAGGCATGATATATCTGGGAACGTCCTCTTTTTTTGAATGTTCAGATATGGCAACACCATAAATGATAGATTCTCAATCAAATCTGTTGGCAAAAATCTCTTTTCATCTTTCACATTCACTCTTAAATGAATATACCACTTATAACCATTTGTAATCAACATTAGAACTCTTCAATGAATTGAACAAAAAAAATAGAAAACTTATACAAATTCCATACAGAATTTTTTTAAAATCATCCAAAGGTCGAAGGGGGGTAATTTTACTCACAAGTTATATCCCTTGAAAATAACAATCAATATTTTTACATGAATCTAAGAGTTAACCTCTCCTTCCTTTCCCTTCCGATTGCAGGTGCCGTTAGTGGTCTGTTTGTTATCGTCATCCTGTTGATAGGTGTCCGCTTTTGGTATCAAAAGAAGCAAGCAAGGCGCCGCCCGACTCATTCACGCTCACGTTTGGCTGACAACGTCATCCTGAACAGCGCTCATGATGAACTGAAGCAGCACAAACTGAGCAACAACGAGCTGCACCTGCCGCAGAGATGCCCCAGCCCTCAGCCGCCTCCTGTACCGAACCGCCCAGCTTCTTACACCCCAAGCAATCACGACTCGCTTAACACACTCAATAACTTTGACGCGGTTCGCAACTATGGTAGCGCGGCTGATCAGCTGGAGAATCCGCACAATATTCCAGTGTATACATTTGACCATTTGCAGACATTCAGTCCATACCCACGGAATTGCGCAAGCATTGCCCCCTCCCTGCCTCCACCGCCGCCCTCTAACTCTGCATCAGATACAGATTCAATACAGAAGCCAAACTGGGACCTTGATTATCCAAATATCCTGGAGAACTATCCAGAATGTAAGTCTTTTTTTTTTTAATTTATTCGTTTGTTTGTTTTTCTTGCTTTATTTCTTTTGGGTGGCGGGTTTTTGGGTGTTTTCTCCAATTTTTTTCTCTTTAATCCATTCTTATTTTTTATTATATAATTTTCTTCCTCCATTAATCTGGTTTATCAGTTTTATATATGATAAGATTTTCCATCTTTACATTTCTTATGAGTCACTACAAATGAAGATGGACTGAGCCATTGGGTCCAACAAACCTCTGTTCTTCCTTTGCAAGTGTTGTTAATATGGGTAATTAATTCTGTGGTGGCTAACTTGGCCAATGCATGAACAGCAACAATGCTGGCAGTCTTGCAGGGTTGATGAAACATGATGAAGATAATGGCATTGATAGATGCATTGAACAAAGACCTGTACAATGTATAGTAGCACTTAAGAAGTGCAGGTAAGGAGACTGTGCAGTAAACAGACCCAGACTGCCCTCGTGGCTGGTATATCAACAAATATGGACCAATCAAAAATTGCCATTGGGAAAAAGCAAGGAAGACAACGTGTGACATGTTGAAGCTCTGTTTCTCTTCACATGTCAACAACAGTAATGTCACTTCAATTTGTCATTTCGTTTTTACCTCAATTACCAAAAAAATTATAAGTAAATCTGAAGTTTTTTATGATTGGATGGAAACCTGGTGGTTTTTGTTTTACTGAGCATAGGCACTCATAAGAAAAATGGCCAAGTGAATGTCTGAATAATCATCTGATGTTGTCTCAAAACATCTTTGAGGTAGGTTGAATTTTAAAAAAGAAATTTTGGTGGCGAGTCCCCACCAGAGCAGACAGCCTCTCATTCACTCACTTCTTTTTACTAGCACTATATCACTGAGCTTCAGAGATTCCATATCTACTATATGGACCAAGAGAAGTAGCTAAGTAGCTGGAGGGCATTGAGTTGCTTTTAGAAAATGCCCTTTGTGGGTCCTTGAAGTTTTATGAATATTAGTTCATCTACTGTAACTCAATTAACAAATCTCACTTAATTTCAGATGGGGCCCCTTAGGGAACCAAGCCCCTGATGGGCTCCAAATCTCTTGCTATGTCTTTATCTGGACCTCATCCCAAAAGAGCAATATGTTCATTTTGTTCATGATGTAGGTACTTTTACCTATGCTCAGTAATACAAAAACCATTGCCAGGATTCCCTGCAAATGAAACAAAAGTCATCACCTGAGCCTTGCTCGTGTACTGAGAAGTATAGCATATGTTGAACTCTTTGTTGTTTGTACCTGAATCTTTTTCTTCAGTTAAACTCATTAATGAACACTGCTTACAATCTTCGTTCATTTTTGAATTTGACACAGGAATCAAATTTTTTTTTAATAAATACTCAAGAAGCTATCTACAGAATTTCAAATCTTTTGTGCGCATATTAATTTCCTTTGTGCACTGGTTATGAAACATAAAAGCGTGTACACATGCACACTGCTTCAAAGGAACTGCGCGTACGATAACACGATAGAAATGTTGCTCCCATGAAATGATAAGTGAAAGCCTATACTAAATCATTACAGGATTATTATTTATTATTCTTTTTCAATATTTTCTGAAGTTTATTTCTGACAGGAATCACAGGTACACAAAATTAGAAAAAATGTGTACCTTTCTTGGGGACAAAAGTGAAAAACCAACTAACAATTACATTTTTTTTTCTTTTATGTCCATTTCTTTCCTTCGCAGCTGAAAGAAAGAGTTCTGTGAACCTGGCCAAGGCGATGCCTACAGCTGACCCATCCCCTCGTTTCAAAAATGTCCTTTCGGGAAGGGACACCACCTCCTTTAGCAGTTTACCGATCTCAGAGTCTGAGGAAGATCTACCAGGTACATTTGTGTCCACTGCTCTCATTGGTTCGTTGTTCATGTCTCACAAGCTCTGATTGGTTCACTGCACTTTTCTTTTTTTTTTTAACATGAAGAAATCTTTGCTTCAGAAGAGTGACAATAACAAGGGGAGATAACAATGATTATTAACAAGAATGTTATAAAGATTTTGATATCTGAAGTGTGAAGTCTGACAGTAAATGTTTATAGTTGCAGCTAGCATGTGCTGGTTTGGCAGTTATGCATGTGGCCAAACTTTTTAGACAAGCTTAGAAGAGATTTTTTAAATTTGAAAAAAAGCATGATAAGATTACTACTCGGCATATAGTACATAGCAAGCCTTAACTAATGGATAATCTTTTAATCTTAATGTCTATCTCTCTTTTGGGCTTATTATATTTTTTTTATCCTTTCTCTTCCAGATTATTTAAGCTTTCTTCTGTCTAGATTATGATTCCCCTCATATTCTGAGGACCACTTAAAAATCAATTAGAAACTATCAACTCTCTTCTGAAAGATATTTGCATGAGCATGAATACGCAGAAAGGCAGTCAATCAATTGCAGGCAGAAAAGAAAATGATAAACATGAAATCTCCTGATGCCACTCCTTCATTAATTTCTCTTTAGACAATGAAGAGTGAGATGATTGCATTGATATCTCGAAAAATGTAGAAGGAGAACCGGCGCCTGAAATAAGCAGAATTAAAATAAAGAATTAACAAGTCAATGATGAATGATAGAATTACATAGAAGAACAATGTCCTTGGACATATGCAATCACATTGTTGATTGACATCTTGCCATAATGTGTAGGAAGACCTGCTACTAAATTTGAATTATGGTTGAAGTACGATCAGAGCCAATGTTATGCAAAGAGGAGTATCCCTTTGATTCAAAAATGTTGCTCTATTAATATCATGAACTAAGAACAAAGAGAGCATCAAATATTCTATAAAGAAATAATAATGAGAAACAAATGGCTGATGTTCCTTAGTTAATAAATAACTGGCTGATTGTTATTAAAAAGCAAGAAGGCATCAGAAGATATTTTGCAATATATGATCAATGATCTTGGAGTATATCAAAATTAACCTTGTTGATGAAGCGGGGAAAAAATATATTAAGCAAGGGGGATTTTATTGGATCTAAAAAAAATAGATATGAAAGCAGGCATGAATCCAGAGAGCTGGAAATCTGCTCAGACAAAATATAGTTTTAGAAAAATTAAAGATCAAACAATTAATCAGGTATTTTGGAAGATAGCAGACACTTATTAAACTGATCACCATATATGAACTTGTGTAATTCTAATTATTTTCAAATTGAATTTTCTAGCTCAAAATTTGGGTCGATTTGTTCATGGGTAATATTCACATATTTATTTGTAAAAATGATTTTTTCCATTTGACCCACTACCATCCCAACCGGTGCAAAATCCTGAATCCATCCCAGAAAAGTAAGTCAATCAGACATATAATGAGGAAAATTATCAAGGCTAGGAGTTGAACTGTCCCCCTTTCTATTTTTGAGTGCAACCTCAATTTCTTTCTAATGAAGGATTTATATTTGCAATTATGATTCCATGAAAATGAGGAAGGCTTATTAAGAACCAATCTAAAATGATCGATACACAAGTCACTTTACCACAGCCCTAGAAATGAATAGTATGTATTAATGACCATAGTGAATTTGTTTTTTAACAGACACTATAATTCAGATGTATTTGCATATAAAAACAAGTATTTGTCAGAACATAGAAAGTATGGTATCAGGATAACCAACTCTGGAACAGTTGCCCCTATAGGACAATTGTTTCTAGAATAACTTTCTCTTAGATAAATTACACCTGATATTTAGCACCAGGACAATTTCATTTCCATTAATTTGGCCTTTCATTTACTACACTATGGTTAGGTGGAAATTATCTGGGGGTACTTATCCAGGGGGTAGTTATACTTGGACCCGAAGGTAACAAATATCACCAATAAAATTTTAATCATAACAGTAGAAAATAGGAATTTTTCCGACTACATACGGAAATATGTCTGAGAGAAAACATTGAAAAAGTTATTCTATACAATTTTAAAGATCCTCCGTGAATATCAAAATTATTCTCAGGAAAATTATATATGAGGTCATTTTGGGGTAAAATATTTGTAAGCAAAAACTAATTATGTACAAAGTTTTCTGAGAAGAGTTTTGAAAAATTGAGGACCCATATCCTGGTATTATTTATGTGGAGTATTTCTCATTGAAAAAAAAAATATAGCTTAGAAATGGTAAGGACTCTGTCTTTTAAGAAACAAGTTATGACCACCCCCTTAGCAGGGTGCATGTCCACGAAATGGATACCTCTACCCAAACCACACAGTTCAGGGCATGCTCAATTAGATTCTCAGAGGACTGGAAAATTTGTCCTTATGAAGAGATTTCCTCAATCTTCACTAATAATGGGATTCAAACCTTGCACCCTCAGCATATGAGGCAGATGTGTTAACCATTGCACAACCCAAGTGTACAGGTTAGAAATGGAGCCAGGGATAATTTCTCCAAATCTTTAGTCTAGTCAAGGAAAGGAAGTATTACTCACTGCTATCCACAACAGACTGGTTTAATCACTGTCGCTGGGTTTAGGTTATTCATGTTTGGACATGTATATGAATCTATGTATCTATCTGGACTTTGCCAAGGCCTAACTATTCATAGTAGCTACCCCCATTCAGTAGGGAAAATTTTTTTTACCCCACTATCCCACCTTCAATAGGTATTTTATTGGGAGTTCAATTTACAATGAAAGTTTATGCGAAATTGGTCCCTATGTTTATGTTAACTTTCTTTTCTTTTCTATTTTATATATCATATATTTATGATTCAAATCATACTTGTAGTATTTTCATCACAGGAACTTGATTTTACTACCACCACAGTTCAATTGACAAGTTAAAAAGAAGCATAGATGGGAGGTGGTGATTCATAATTTCCCTTGGAATGCTAGTTCATCGATGATTAAATAAGTAAATTATCTGCCTATGACTGTTTCTTTCACTCTGAATAGTAGAGAAAAAAAAACTCTGTCCATTCCACTTCCTTCTTCCTGACCATCAACAATGCTTTACAGCATTTAAGTAATATTGAATGCTAATGCTGCATGAAACTTCTGAAGATTGTGATTGTTGTTTTAATGTTGGCTTTTGTGTTTCAGGAAAACTTTCTAGAATTAAAGGTTGAATAATTCACTATTTATCAGTACATTCATAAAAGATATGTTATACACACACACAAACAGATACATTGATACATGAGCATATACAGGGTGTCCCAAAAGTAGGTCCTCATTTCAAGGGAAGCAACTCATTCAATTCATCAGCAAAATACTCCGATTTAACTGGCAATTTCAGGCTGAGTTACTTCCCTTTGTTGGATATGCCATTTTTGTCAACAATATCAAAGGGAAGCAACTCTGCCTGAAATAACCAGTAAAAAAACGAACATTTGCTAATCAAAAAGACAAGTTACTTCCCTTGAAATAGGGACTTACTTTTGTGACACCCTGCATAGAGAGAAATGTATATCTATATATGTATATGCACATAAAACATTCCGTGTTCATAGGTTTGTACATATGTGTATTTTTGTATATATATATTTATATATACGTATATTTATATATACATATGTACATGTGTGTGTTAGCATATTCATACATTAAAAGAGCCATTATTATATATATTTAAACTTTTATCCTGAAAAATTGTGTTTACATACATGTATGTACTATCAGATTTTGAGAGCATGTGTACCATAAATAAACATATATTTATGTACACGAAAATAAGCATATGTATAAATGTATGAATATGTCTGGTCATGTATGTATTTATTTGTTTTCTGTCATGCTGAAGGATGAACTGATATTTAGAATTAAGTGGAACTACCATGATTTAATAACAGGCCAAAGGTACACTGATGAGAAATTTAAACATTCTATATGCACTGGTATTTATCTCTACTTGAGTATATAAATATTTATGGGTAAACAATTTAGAAGCATGCTGATGAGCATATATGAACATATACTTGTATTTATCTGTATGTATATTTACATACATGCATATATGTGTGTGCATATTGTATATATATATATACATATATATACGTTGATATAAAATATGCACACATTATATATATATATATATATATATATACGTATACAAAATGCTTTGAAGTGGCTGGCAGGATGGCTGTCTCAACAAAGTATGAATTAAAAAAATTGTTAACTTATCTATATCTAAACTACATTTGAAATATATATGCATATGAACATTTGTATGTGTCATGCATTATATATGTTTGCATATGTAGAATATTGTGCATGTTGAAACAAAGATATATATAATGCAAGTATATATAAATATACATATATTTATGTTCATATGCCTTTATATATAGAGAGAGAAAGAGACGATGATTTATATTACACGTTTGCAAGTATTAATATCTTTATGTGCATATCATGTTGAAGGTATATAGAAACATAAGTTGATTCCCAGAATCTGTACGTAAAATGAAGTTAACTCCTGTTAGTCTTGAAATAAACAAATAATTATCACCCTTTTTTTTAAAAAGCGCACAAATGAAATCAAAAACACAATTTTTTTTTTTAAAAACCTTCCACATTTCGCATGGTGCATAAAAAAATGATTTAACAATTCAATGTATTCAAAGAAATAACAATCTGTTTTTCTTTCAAGGGGAAGATAACTGATTTTAAGGCAAACAGGAGTTATTTCTATTTTACAGTGGCTTTTTCGGAATCTACCAGAAAAATATATTAGATATAGGTTCTCAGACTTTTTGCTATGGCCGACATTGCATTACTGTTTTGCATATTTTTATTCTCATCATATTTTTGTTGTATTAACTGAACAATTTTTGCTGCATTTTGTGGATGACATTCAGTAAGCTTTTAATGTATTATCATTGAATAAGCTGTCGCATTACTAAATGCACCTGGCTGTGGCTGGCTCCATACAAAGGTGAGAAGTGCAACATGTCCAGTTGTAACATGGAAAATGCGGACGAAATCAGAAAAAAATTGCTCAGTCATTGGAAGTTTCCCCAACAAGAAGCATTTTAAAAACAAGAGAAGAGAAAAATTATCAAACATTCCCTTTAGTGTTCTTTAGAATTAAAGAAATCCTGGTTAATATATTCATCATCATTAATTTTGATTAGTTTATCTTTCATCTTATTATTGTTGCTTTTGTTCACAACGCTCAGGTCATTTTCAGGGTCTGCCCATTCATTAAGCAAACCTAGACGGTTGCCTAGGGCATAAAGGTCCTACAGGTGCCACTGCCTACTTAAAATGATAATCATTAGAATACAAAAAGGGCCCGCAAATTCTATGTCTTACCTAGGGTGCACAAAACCCTTGAATTTGCCCTGGTCATTTTACATTTTAAAACTGTTTAGGAAGAAGCATGAATCAGAAATAAAGAATTTGACCTGATGAGATTTGAACTCACAGCTCATATCTTTGAGATCCTGTCTGACATAGCCAGCACCTTACTGATTTGACTCAACTGTTTACTACTACATTTTGAATAAACAATATACCATTGAGGAATTATATAAGAAAGTCTGAAGCTATACCATCAGGTTTAACTGTGTCTAGATGGTTGATCTCCATGGCCAAATTAGTGCTGTCCATATCAGACAGGCTCCCAAGGATGTGGTTGCAAGTTGAAGTTCCATCGAATTCTTTTTTTTAATCCGTGATTCTTACTTAACAATCTTTGAATGTAAAACAACCTGAGTTATGTGATGAACAGCATCAATAAGATGGAATGTAAATTTGTCAAAATTAATGAAAATGCTCCATCTGAGAAATTAAGACTACTCAAGACTAATACATCCATCTTTTATAAATTTCACAATGTTTCTCGCAACTTATTTTCTCAGCACATGATATTATGGTGCGGACATTTAACCTGTATATTCTTGCATGCTTGCTTGATTATTAGAAATATACTCAACACATGGGGGAAGTGTCCACATCACATCATGGAACCTGATTTTAAAATATATCTACTAAATGATGACAGAAAATCAGAACCTGCTGAGCTTCAAAACTCACAAAATCAAAATTAGCCCTTGATTACTCAGAAATTAACTAAATAATTACACTGTGCAACTCTCTATTACTTTTTTTTGTTCCTGGGTAATGAGTGTTATTTTCTGATTGATAAGGTCTAAAAAGTATAGAAAATATTAATTATATCTTCAAACTTAGCTTTTGTGACCAAGACAGTGGGTGGTTTTCCACATTTTTAATTACATGAAGTAAGAAAAACAATTACCTATCAGTATAATTATCCTGGCCAAAGGAGGTCATAATAGCCATTTTCTATACTTTTAACACATGAGCAATCAGAAAATAACACTCACCGCCCAGGATTAAAAATCACATTTCACTGTATGATTATTTAAATGTACTGAAACAGCATTTGTTACATCCAAGTGAAATCTTTCCAATCTATGTAATTGAAATATTATTTCTTGATGGCCTCTGTTGAAGTTAGGTAACTTGCATAAGAAATAACATTGTGAAACTACAATAGTATGGAAGATGAATGTCTTGTACAAATGAAAAAAGTATCTATCAGCAAGCTACTACAATTATATTTACAAAAAATTAGATGTCATAGTTGCTTTGGTTCTCATTCTTTTGATCTCTGTAATTAAACCCCTAAATTCAAATAAATTGAGAAAGATAAAGTAAAGTTAAAAGAAGAAACTACCCTGACAGAAAAAAAATCTCCTGTTTTTATCTCTCTGATTGGTTAGATTCATTTTCTAGATCCTTTGACTGTGCAACTCTTTCTGATTGGTTGATTTTTTTATCAGTTGTATGTTGTCACGTGACCTTGTGCTTTGTGATTCAGCAGACAAGCAGTGTGCATTTTTTTTTTTTTCGTTTTTTTTTTGCGCCACTCAGTACTAACCAAAATGCATCGTTCTTTCCTTTTTCACAGTGAGACGGGGAAAAAAGAAAGGTAGATTCTTGTTCCAACTTTATAGCCCTTACGGAAGACATAGAATTTTTATATAATAATTCAACCATATTAATCCATTGTAGATGGTCGTTCTTTAAAATGTTTTGTATATTTTTTTTATATTTTTATTCATTTGTTTGGGAAGTCTTAATGAAAAATTTTTAAATTTGAAAAAAAAAAAAGAAAGCCACTCCCAACATTTCATTCTTTCGTTGATGTCTTTCTTTTTTTCATTTTTTTCAATTTGTTTATTTATTTTTACAGAAAATTGATGGATTTTTTTATTCTTTTGTTGGTCTATAGTTTTTTTTTACTTCTTCACCCATTTGAAAGTTTATGGAACGAGCTTGAGGGACCATGTGACTACCAATGACCAATCAAATCACATTTAGTTCTTTCATAAACGTGTTTAATTTAGCCACCTCAAGAAGATTCTTTGCTATTGCCAATATAAACTTTGATGTACAAAATTTTAGCAAACTAATACTAACAACTTAATGCAAAATGTAGGCTCCAATTCAAGTTCAAACTGTAACCATTACAGTTACTGTTTATTTTTTAGGAGTGTGACAGCGTCTTTTCTACACAGAATAAAACATATTTTTTGTAGAATTTTTTTCAGGTAGTGTTTCATAAACATCCAATGAAAAGTCATCTTTTCCTTGTTTTAATTTTTCTAATTATTGTTTTAGCATTTATTCTCACATTCTCCAAGAGTTAAACTATTCATTTTACCTTTTTAAGTAACTGAAATAAGTTTTTATTTAATCATTTGATTTGAAAATATTTTGCACTCCATTTTATATGACATTATATAAGATTGGTGATATTTTTTTACTCTCAATGAAACAGACAACTGCCAAAACAAAGCAGATTTTTACTGTTTTGAATTCCAAGTTTTTCTTTTACAAAAAATCAAATTTGAGTGAATCTAATATTTTTAAATAATGAATCAGTTATTCCATAAGATAGGACACACATCAAAATATTGTCAAGCAGGATTTTATTTTTATGAAATAAACATTAATATATCACTCTGTATATTCTTACAGAGGACAATGAGATAATTAGTGTATCTTATATTAGAATGTCTATAGGAAATCAAGGACCGTTAAAGTATTATTCTTTTTAAATATTGCATCACTTGAATAACGTTGATTGTTATTAGAACTGTATAAAAGTCTAGTATCCTTTCAAAGTTCTTTCAAGTTTTACAAATCAAAGTCTGTAGTAAAATATGATGAACCTTATCATATAAGATGCTGATATTAAAAGATATTCACTGGATTAAACAAATGCTGGTACTTAGTTTATTAGTTAGATTAATAATTGCATGCAAGAATTGCATGTTAACCATGTCTTCTGCAAGAGCTCATACAGACATACAAACATATCTACATTCACATACGGGCTATAAGTGTAGAAACATGAAGAATATTACAAATCACAATTTCATTCACAGGTATCACAATGCCATAAGTTATAATGACAAGGATGATACACATTGTCTACACATAATAATTAATCACATATCTTTGTACTCTGTCATACGAAGAGACGCAACTGATCTATGATGATGTAAAGGTAGAATTTCATGTTCTGATGACTTAGTAAAAAAGCTGAATTCAAAGAATAATGATTTTAAAAAATATGAAAGTACTAAAAACAAAAATGATAAAAATCCATTTGTGACCAACAGAACACTACTCTCCAAGCTCACTACAATGCAAATCAATATCTACTTATGTAAAGTGAAGTGTGTATTTATTTATTTCATATATCCTATCATTTTTGAGGGCACTGGTAAACTAGTTATCTTAATATTGCACAAAAAAGCCATCATGACGAATGAAGGTTTATATTTTCAGTGCCTTTAATTTAACAAAGTCACCTTACCAGTGGATTACACCTTGAATCTAATACACTCATTTTATGTTTAGTAAATCGATTACACAGACAATACTTGATACTATCGTAACTTTTCAGTCAAACACACTTGTATCTTTTTCTTCAATTTCAAGTAATTTACCATAACATTTTATGCATGTGTATGTGTGAACCAAATGAATCTCCTTATATTCAAATGCTGATGCCGTTTTATTTCATAATCTAGATGAACAGCACATCCTCAGGAATTCTTTTGGTAAAATTCTGAAAGACAACAATGTTCGAGAAGGTATTTTCTGCTCTTTCTATGGCTTCTCCTGACCATGTGCATGGTAGAGCCCACAGTTTGACCCTCTCTGAGTACTAATATTAAAACTCAGTCTATTTATTTATTTATTATTCATTATTATATATTTTTTTAATCAATGCTGTTATCTTCACCCCTGATGCTAGCGGCCATTCACACCCCAGGGCTAGACTTCGGTAGAGGAGAATACATTGCCCTGCTATCCGTATTACCCAGTGTCTTTTAGTTTTAGTGGGCTGCATTGATTGTGATTTCAGCCATAAACTATGGTTACACAATTTGGGTCTTTAAATGCACCTCAGGTAGTAAAGAAAAAAAAAAAAAGACACTGAAAATTGACTTTACCCCAGTAGAAACACATACCACAGACAGAAATACAGATCCCTAAATTAACCCCCATTCAATCAAATTTAAGCACATCTAGTTTTCGGGAACATATAAAGAAGTTTCAGTTATAAAAAAAAAAAAAGGTAAACTTAAATCTTATTGATGGACAAGTCATTTAATTTTTAATTGATTATTCAAGTAACATAATAAAACCCCTGATCAAATTAGTTGAAAAAACTCTTTCACCTTCAAGAATGATGATTTTAAAAAACCTCCAGTGTAGTTTTCTCGAGATAACCAACGATGACTTGGCACAATTTTGCTCCAGATTTTGGCAAAGCAAAGGGAATATCAAACATTATTCTGAATGACTTTGTTCCAAATCTTGGCTTAGCCAAGTCACTACCCCAGATCAAAGCCTCAACTAATTGCCCATAACTGCGAAACTTTTGATTAATGAGTTCACCAAATTTTTTCCTTCAAGACAAAAATCCAACCTTACCATTATACTGAGTTTCATAAAAGTGATGTTTGATTTGTCCTATAATTAATGTCTGCTCTAAGGGAAGCAAGTATCCAATTCTACTGGTGATCTCATGTATTCTTGTGTACCAACTTGTTTCTCTTATGTGGAACTGGCTTTAATTTGGGGACAAATCGGGTGCCACTTCTGTTACACTCTATTATTATATTACTGTATCGCAATTATCAGCTCACCAAAAACCAGTCATGTAGCATAATGCCTGAAATAGTGCCTTTCAATTATTTCCAATTGTTACAAGCAACATATTCTAGGTTAAAAAAATGTAAAAAGATTAGTCCTTCAAAAGATATTGTTCTCATAGGTGTGGAAAAAGAAGAGGAAATACCAAATTTTTAACAAATTTAGTGATAACGTTGGATTCTTTTCAATAGACACCAAATCAAAATCCTTGTTAATTTTTCAAATCTTGATAAGCAATTAAATTAGATTTGTTACTGTGAGAATCAGCTGGCAACTTCTGAATTCTTTTGTATTCTTCATCTTTTACTGATGTTATCTCAATAGCAACGAAATTTCTACAAACGGATGCTTAATGCGTATTTTCAATATACACATCTCTATTAGTTCTGGTTTTCCTATACTTTTCCAATATAATTCAACTAGAAATACATTTTTTTAAATCGTTTCTAAAGATTATTGCATTCAGAAACAGCTGATTCCATAAGAGATATTTTTAAAAGCAACCAAAAGTCTAAAACAAAAATTCTGAAAAGTATTGAGTGTATATCTTACTTGATTGAGTCAAAAATAAAATCATATGTCAGAAATTCTAATAACGCTGAAATATCCAGACTCATGTTAACCTGATTATATATATATATATATATATATATATATATATATATATATATATATATATATATATATAACACCAGGAATACAATTTCACAAGTATTCTTTATTTCACTATTCTTGGTCACTCTTTCATCACTTATTTTAGTTAAATTATCTTCCTTTCCCCTTCCTCAATTCAAACTATTTCTTAGTCTCGTCAATGACAGATTTCTTTTAAAATCTATCTCCCGTGAATGCAACACCCCGCCCTTTTTTTCTGTATAGCAGGGTCTCTTCATTTCTGTCTGTGGATAACTTCAGTTCATCCCATACTTCCGATTTCCCAAACACCCAAGAAAATATCAACACCAGTTGCTAAATCTTTCGAACACAAAGATGCCCAATTTAAAAGAACTTAGAGTGACGGCTGCATTTTAAGGGGCAGATAATCAGTCTTCGTTCGTAACAAACAAACTCACACAATTTTTTTTTTTAATTGTTATCTCTATTTTTCAATTGCCAGGCTGTTTCTGTTGCCTTAATCCGAATTCATATTAAAAATTAAACAATAAAAAAAATAAATCATACTGGTTCAACTTGGCATTTTTACTTATAAAATCAACTAGACGAAAACGAAGGGTTGTCTCCCTTGTTTAACATGCATGGAATTATCAAATGCGACTAATTAATATATTTCTAAGGTCCAACAAGACAACTAATAACTAAAGAATTTCCAATTTTTTTAATTGATCGATTCTTTTTTGCATGGAATGTGTCGAATGCGATAAATTCTTACCTAACCAGACTGGCTTTTACTGAATTTTCTAATAATATTCATCAACAGCTATTTTAAAACGATTTTCAAACAGAAGATAAGTCAAAGCAATAAATAACACTAATGCCCGGCAAATACAACTAATGAAAGTGTAATAACTACATATATATATATATACATTTGCCTATGTTCGTGCACATACCTGCAAACAGATATATACAAGAAATCTACAACATACATTCTTACATATATATTAAGACAATATTTGATTACTATCAAATGCATATTTATATTCATGTATGATTGATATTAGCCAAATATATCACATATAGAATTTGTTGATAAGATATCATATTCATAAATTCATGTATACAACAATATAGTCCATATAATTTAATCTAAGATGAAACATGACCCATTTTCTGGGATACAATCACTTTGGACAAAGCGTTCTACTGTTATCGAGCAGAATACATTGCTAAATCAAAAATCCTACTCAATAAGCGCTTTATATAGCCATTTTGGTCTAGCTTCAACAAACTGCTTCCCAGAAAATTATATGCATAATTATTGCTTTAAAGATACTTGTGCATTTTGTGTGAAAAGATTGCATAATGTGACGCAACAACTAAACTGGATTTCTTTAACTTCATGTTTAGCTTTTATTCTTTGATCTTTTCATATTTTTGTTATGATATGCTTTATTTTTTTTTTTCTGTTTTGATTTTTTGTCGATAACCAAAAGCTGATGGAAATGTTACTAATTACCAATATAAGTACAGTCTTTCAAAAAAAATGAATTTTTAAAAATCTCAGAAACAATAAATTGAAACATTTTCATTTACTGAAAATAACTGTTGCTTATCAAAGTAGCCATCTTACCCTACCCAGGAATGCCTGACCTTGTCAAGTTATTAAGAGTGAATTTTCGAATATGAATTTTGAAGAATTATATTTAGCAAATAGAAAACATCAAAAAAATATAAAATGAATTAAATGACCTTTGAAGTGAGTTCAATTTTTATCTCAATTTTTTTTTAAATACTCTTCTTAATCTTTTACTACTTAGAGTCATTTATGATGGTCAAAATCATTATTATCATTATGTAAGGACATAATTATGTTATTTTCAATGAGAAAATTAATTTATTCTCAGTCTATAATACAGGATTTTTAGTTTTGATAATATCCTTTGTAAATCAAATTCATTGCAGGAGAACTCTAGATATTCTTTGAAATGGAAAAAATCATGTCAAGTTTTAAGATATAGACAGGGAAATATCTATTTGAAATAGAGCTGATTAAATGAGCTGAATTTCTAAATTTTCTGATTATACAACTCAAATATTACAGCATTTTATTGATGGATGCAAAATTAGTTCCACATTTGTGAAAGTTATCCAAGATTTTGCACATAGATAGATATAACCAAAGACTATTTAAGTTCTTCTAGTATGTTTCAATGAAAGTGTCAATTGTGAAGTTTGGTCGCATTGTAAGTTCAAAGATAGCACTATTAAACACATCTGAGAGTAAAATTTGACTTTTCAGGCAAAAAGTGTGATGAAGGCTAATTTGAAGGATGAAATTTATGTCAAAGATAATGATTTGAACCCAAATGATGATTAGATGTGAAAAACGTGTCCATATATTGTATAACTTCAAGAAAATCACCATCAACACGGCTTGTGACTGAGCTGAGGTTGGAGAATCTCTGAACTACTCAGCCCTTCTTTCTTTTATCAAACTATTTAGGGTTGACATACATAAATCTATGATGGTGTTTGACCAGCAAAGAGAGGCTCCAAAAGTCATACAAAGGCTCAAAAAATTATGATTCATCAAAAGGTTTAATTAAACATTATATTCTTCAGATATTAACTCAATAATGAAATTAAACACTTGTCTTTATCAGATTGTACACCATGAACTTGTTAAGGTAGATCAGAGAAAGTGATTTCATTACTGCATTAATTTCTGAAGAATCTGCTGTTTAATCATATTTTTTTGATAAAAAGAAAATGATATTTTTCAGAGCCCTTGCATGACTATACAGGTTGAAGAATATTATAGGTTTCTGTGCATCAAAGCAAAGATTAATGCTATTTAAACAGGAATATCTATAGCATTTTATTTTTAGGATTCATTCTCAGCATTTATCATCATCCTTATAGAATATCATCAAATTTTATTGAATATTTCTAATATATTAATTCTTTTTAAATCTATGCATTGTTGTAGCAAAATGCTTACACTTGCATGTTTATTAACATTAAACTCTATTTTAAAAAGAAATATCAATAAGCTATAATGAGTTGGACTCAATACATCCAGAAGAAAAGTTCTTTGTTTTCCAGTTATGACGTAAACTTTGTGTTATTGAGATCTTATGCTCGATGTTTTGTTTGTGACATTTTCAGATGATTTCTTTTATGATTCTTGTTTTTATTGTTCTCCAATGATTGAAAGAGGTTATAAAATTACTTGATGCATAACTGGCATTAGTATACCATTTTTATTATCATGCGTTCATCTTTTCCCATATTTATATATATATATATATATATATATATATATATATATATATATATGTAAGTTTGTTTTGAAATTCTTTCATTGTCTTTCAAAGTTCAGTCTCTCCACATTACTTTGTATTCTTATCAATCATTTACCGACCAATAATATATGTTTAAATAAGGCAAGAATGTTTCTGTCTGAAGTTGTTTGTCTCTTTCTTACTTTGTAATATTTGTTAATCTGTTCCTACCTTCATTTTCTGTCAGTCATAATGCACACATCTTTCAAAATCAGTCACATGATACGTAATGTAAGTCCCAATTTTAGATTATTTTGAAGGTTTTGTTTTGTTTGTTTGTCCATTTTGTGTTTGTTTTTTGGTTTGTTTTGTTTTGTTACTGATCCTCTCTCTTTCTCTCTCCCTCTTTTTGTCTCTCTCAAAGGGTGGATTTGATTACGAATGAAGATAATTCTCCCCATTTTGGCTAAATTTGGTTAAACGGGGTGTATTAATCATTGTGCATGATATGGTCAGACTATCTTCCTCGTATATATTTTCATTCGTTCCAAACTCTGGCCTTCCCGTGGGAATTTCTCATCAAAAAGGCCATTTCAGAAAAAGTGCACAGGTCATCTGATGTAAGGGAAGCAACTCAGAATTTGGCTCTTGAAGACAATCCTGATATATAGGGACGTATATACAAGAACATATAGACAAAGAAAATAGTCCGACCTTATCGTATACAATGACTTCTTATGACTGACGAAACTGAACTTCTAAAAATTCAAGATTTTTCTTCTAGATTATGAGAAATTATTTTTTTTTCAATTCAGTCAATCAACTACTTGAGTTATAAGGAACCAATCAAAACTCTCAACACAGATTTCCTCAGTTTTTAAGTGATTCTAGCTAGATATGTACGTATGTGCCATGCATGCTGGCCGCAACCTCAACATAGGTTTCCTGAGTTTTTAAGTGACTCTGGCTGGCTGGCTGGCTGGCTATGTATGTATCACATTTAAAGGTCACACCAATGGAGCTAGAGGACTGAAAATACAAACATTCACTCTTTACAATGGTTAGAAAAAAAAATCATTTTCATTTTTTGACACCCCCTCCTTTCAAATGAACTTAATATTATTTTTATGAAGGATCAAATAAATATTCAAGTATAAAAGTGTTCAAAAATCCTAGCGTTAGGTTCTTGACTGCACATACTATCAGAGCACTGGTTAGTTGATTTGTAATAGTTAAACATCTTTTCATTTTAGTATGTCTTATGAACTGTCAAATACTTAGATTAACCAAAATTATTCGAGACTGAATCTCTTTGAGTTTCATTTAGCACCAAACGTCTTTGAGTAAAATAAATTTAGTCCATTCTTCTCCACCTCATCTTTTGTCAAATGTCTCTGGATTGTTTGTCTTTTGTTGATCTGTCTGTAAGTTTGTTTATCTATCTGTCTGTAAATTTGTCTTTTCATTCGTAACTTAGTAATGAGTCATTTATGTCGAAGAAAAGAAGTTGAAAAATATACGTACAATGAACTCAGTTTTGTCCATGTACAAATAGAAACTAAGAAAAACAAAGTATTTGATTTCTGAACCATCTTTCATATTTTGCTGTGTGCAAACACGTGTGTAAAACACTCACAAGCATGAACACACATGATTGTATGCATCGACATGTTCACGTATGAGTGTATATGATGTGAATTTGAAGTATGTATGAACGCGTGTGTGCAGATGGAATATATATACTGGCACACCAGGCAACATGAAAAGTTATCCAAAATTGATCTAAAAGGCTGCCAATGTTGCAGTGCAATTTCACTTGGGTTTTGCTGTTATTATGTAGAATATGAAGAGAATAACTACTCAGTTGATAAGTGTGAAATAGCAGGGATTGATCCAGGGGGTCTTTCAGGGGTCTTCTAGAGGATCCTCAGAATTTTTCAAAAAATTTTCATTCATACTGTTTTTTTCATCTCAACCTTCTCTTTTCCACTAGACAGCCAGAGGCGTAGGGAAAATGAGTTCTGCAAATCATTATCTGGGCAAATATTTTGTAGGGAGGTAATAAATTATTTCCATGGATTTATCTTTCATATGTGTAAAAATCATAATGGTACAAAGATTATAAGTGAAATAAATAATGTAATTTCTGTGGAACTATTCAGTGAATAACTAGTAGAACTCTTCAGAGAATTGAACTTTTTTCAAAATTATTCGAATGATCAAACGAAGATAATTTCAACCGGAAGTTATTTTCCTTGAAATAGCCATTGTATTTTCTATGTATGAATTTAAGAGTTCAACTCCTTGTATCATTTTCGTTTTTACTTATATCACTTTAAACTAATGTCCAAGGGAAAAGCTGTGTAGAGCAAGAGATCCATTACTATATCTCCTTTCTAAATAAACAATCTTAGTATATATTAGAAGGTTTCATTGTTAATTGTTAAACCACATCTAAAACATAATAAGAAGGTATTCTTCATAAATATTCTTATATTCATTAACACTTTTTTTTCTATGAATGCAAAATAAATTAATAACTATTGATTATTTGAGTGGTCAATGAATTAGAAAAGACATATACAGTTGCACATGCCAGTATATATATTTTATATGAATTTTGATGTCTGTGGTTATGTTTGGGTCAAAAACTTTACTTACATATCTTTGAGAAATCTCAAACATTTTAGTTGAACTCATCATGTATGTTTCTTCAATATATTAAGTGCCCATTCATAAAAAAAAGTTCAATGTTTTGCACACCAAAGTTAACATTGGTTAAAATTTATCTTATATTCTTTTGAATAAATTGTCTGCCAAAACTATTTAGAAATAGCTCTTATGCACCAGACATTGTAAAAATGGATTCTTGATTTTTTTTTATATTCTAGCCAGATTCAAATTTTGATAACTTCCAAAAATTGACAGCTTTTTAAATACTTTATTTTATTATCTTTTATTTGTTTATTTATTATTTGCAAAAATAAACAAAAACATAAAACATGTCTGGATAAATTTTCATAAAAGTTAGTAAATAAATCATCTAGAAGGAAAGATATGTTTATTTCCAGGGTAGCTTAAGATATGAATAATGAAATTTTCTCCCTTCAATAATGAAGTCTACTTGACCGCAAATGCTATCAAGTGATGATAATAAATACTTAAAATGTTTCACTGCCAATTTTTTCTGACAATTGAGACTTGCTATTTTGATCCAATCTTTTTGTAGAATCATCAACGTAATTTAACTTTCAGTCTTTGAGGAGTGGAGACGATGACAACAAATCTGTAATTCAAACCCATAGAATTCACTTTTGTATTTAAGTTTCTCTTTAATTCAAGAATATAGAGCACAGTATTAGATCACTGGAGAAATGGAGTAAACTACAATTCATAAAAAACAACTCATTAATTCCTTTTTCAATATACTTAGAACCGCACTTGTGCGTCTTTTGTTAGTTTGTATGTTGCCTCGGATGAAGGTGCGTCTCGTCATCAGTTTTATTCAAAACATCATGAATAACTATGGCAACTCACTAGACTCAGTTTCCACCCAATGGCACGGTGCAGAGTAGGTGTGCTTCTCAATTAATTTACCAAAATATAGAGTTTGTGTTCTTACAACGTAATTTCCAATGGTAACTTTGATGAAGACATAAATGGTATTATGTAACAGTACAAATATCTAAGATGCAGTGAATTTGTAGAATGAGAAAAAAATATTTACTGTACCTAGCTTATCTTCAAGAGAACTTCCTAAATTATGTATTTTACATCAAAGTGGTTTTGAATCTAAAAGGAGGGACATCTTTATGTTTGCAATATCTTGAGTAATGCTATGAGAAAACTTTTAGAAAACCCATTTTTTTAAAATGCGTTTTCCAAATATTAGCTGTAAACTGAATGGGATAATTTTTTAAATCCACTCAATAGTCAAAGGGGGATAACCCTAATCAAAAGTAATTTCCTTCCATAAATTTTAATGATTCAAGAGTTAAATAAAAGTTTCTTTAACATGTGTATGTATGTATGTGCGTATGTATGAATGCATGCTTGCATATACAGCGACATGATTGCATGTCTAAACACTAAATATACGTTTCTGTGGATACACCAACTTACATACGTACTTACATGTATACATCATATATATATATATATATATATATATATATATATATGTATATGTATATGTATATATATATATATGTGTATATATATATATGTATATATATATATAAGTATGTACATATTAATGAGTCTATGTAAGTGTTTTCTTTATTACTAAACACTAAATCCAGCGTCAATATCAGCCTCGTGTTTAACAAGTTTGTTGTTTTTTAAAATATTTTTTATTCCCCCTTGTCCAAAAACACTTTCTGTGAATAACTATTCTTAGTGTGAAACAAAAAACACTAAAAAAATATCCTGTGACTAAATCTAATAATAGCATGTACAAGAGTTTAATTGTAAAATGATTTATATATTCAATAAAACCAAATGGTATATGCATATATGTATAGAGGCTTATATCATTGAGCACAAAGGTATACATTAGCAAAGTAAGTAAATGTATGCATGTAATACATCATCAAGGCATAAATGTATATACAATATACAGTAATACCTTGAATAGTATGGTTTTGATTAGTGAAAGTTTTGATGTAGTATGGTTTAGGTATTACTGTACAAACAAATTTAAATAAATATAAATGTGTAGAAAAAGACCCTGGATAGAGCAGTTCTAACTGTTCGTTTGAAACAAATTAATAGCACTAATCAAGGTATTACACACTCACAAATATATATATGTATATATATATATATATATATATATATTAATATACTCACACACATGATAAAAAATTACACATCGAATTTGAGTGTGTACATATATACACACATATATATATATGTGTGTGTTTGTGTACATATACATACACACACACACATATATATATATGAATATACATATATATATATGTTTAATTGATCACTGATTCCTAATTTTATATATATATATATATATATATATATATATATATATATATATATATATATATATATATATATACATATATATATGCAGAGGGAGACTATGCTCATAATTAATGTCTATTTATAGTTGAGATATGGTTAGTATATATTGTAATCATAATGAATAATTCTTAACCTGATATCTATATTGATGCAAAAACTTTTAACATGACCACAACTCTACACATAATCAAACTAACTTGATCAAGTTGTATTTTTTAAATTTTGCATTCATTTGGACAAGTTGGACAAAAATGAGTGCCATAGTGTATATATTATATTCTCTGAATTTTTGAAAGAGATTTCATATTGAATTGAATTTTATTGCTTACAATTTTTCAATAAAAAGGAATTTTTCAAATCTCCTTATGGAGGCAACATAGAATTTGCTATTTTGATAAATTAAATTGTATTTTATCAGTTTTTCTTTTCTAAATATAGTTTAAAAGGTTGAAAGTTGTAAAAGTTACAGATACCTGTCAAATTACTTTTAAAATAATTGAAAACTCAATGCACAAAAGATTTCTGTGTGTTTTACTTGTGAAGTTATGGATTTTCCACTATTTACCATATTTTTTTGTATATTTTTGGCTCTCAGTAAACGTTTCCCTCGAATGTATCAGAAAATGAAGTTATAGTTATTTATCTATCTCTCTATATCTCTCTCTATCTATCCATCTATCTATCTATATATATATATGTATATATATATATATATATATGTATGTATATATATATATATATATATATATATATATATATATATATGTATATATATATATATATATATATATATATATATGTATATATGTATTGATAATATTATTATTAGCTGAATTTTAATATGACATTTTCACAGTATAATGTTCAAACTAAGTGACTAATGAAGAAGCACTGACAAGGAAGGATATTATGTTGAAAAATGAATATTTTCTGTCTAAAATAAATGTTTTTTTCATCACTAGGCTACAGACATTGCTGTACCCCCCCCCACACACACACACACGCACACACACATACATATATATGTACACAAGAGGGTTGCCCATCATGTGACAGTGTTCTGATGTTGGGAATATACTTTTGCAGTGGTTGGTAATATTAGGTTTTGTCATTTTTTGTCGTCTACACTATGGGACAATTGTACATTTATGCGGGATTTCATCACATATGGCTAAGCAAAGCTGACTCAATACACACTTGACCTTCGAACTGAGTTGACCAGTGACAGACACTTGTCATAAACAAATTAATTTTTCTCCATATTTTGAGTCAGAATTTATTAATATTTTTCAAAATCTTGAGAGATCATTAGATTAACACATTTCCGTCAGATCATGTGTATATATATTTAAGTTCTTTGAGTATGCAGAAGTAATTTCTATTTTTTGGTAAATAGATGTGCTATTTTCTTGCAATGACAATTTCAAAGATATTCAACTAATCGCAATATGTCTTTAAGATATCCTAAAAAACTGTAATTTGTAATGTTTTTGGTACCTAACGAGTTGAGTCAAATACCATTTTATGCGGACATCCTTCCAGGTTATGTATACAAAATATGAAATTTGTAGCTGGTGAAACTCTTGGATATGAACGAAGATATAGTGAGACATGTTCTGTGTGTAACAGAGCAATGTACACTAGATTTTATATGTATATAGACACACACACACACACACATACTCATGTACAGTATCATATAACCATATCTATACATTATATTTGTATACATATATATCTTTCTATATTATGTGTATATATTTATGTATATGAGATATACCTTGTTGGAATCTATCATTTATGAATATACCATTTGTAAATATCTTTATGTAAAACTATATGTGAATGCATTTTATATGTATATATATATATATATATACATATAATGGTGTCTTATGGACTTGTCTCCTTAAGGGAAGTAACTTTGTATAAGTAGGTTGATGTATTGTTTTCACATCTTTTTTACTTTCTCTAGATACTTTGATGACATAAAGGGTTTAAGGGAGCCAACTCATTTTCATTAGTTACTTACCCCACAATGGGTACAAAAAAGGGACAATTCTATGGGACACCTAGTTATATATATATATAAAATGTAAAGAAAATAAAAGAAACCATTTTTTTTAAATATGAAAGACAAGAAAAAGAACAAAACCTGAATGTGGAATCTGTTTGGACATCTTCCTTCTTTACTTATGTCTCCTACTCCTTCCAGAAGTTGAGACCACAGAGTTGTGACTGCCCTCTGCTCTAGCCACTGGTCATCAACACTCATTGCACAGAAGACTTGTTGCCTCAGGTGAGTGTGGCATCTCACTCACAGCTTTACCACACCCGATCGTTTCTTAACAAATCTCCCTCGTCGAAAACTTCAACCCCGTCCAGTTGGCCTTTTGCCCCTGTGCCTCAAAGTAGTTTGTTTTTTGGGGGTTTTTTTCACGTTCATTCTGATTTTCTTTGTTTGTTGGTCTGTTTGAAATGTTTGATTGGTTGTTTTCTTTTGTTTTTATTAAGTTTTGTTTATTAGTTTTGATTTATTTTGTTATAGTCATTAAGAATTTAATTCTTAATCCAGAATAACCCCATAAAAAGAGTAGAAAATAAATATGCTATCAATTTTTTGTTCTTGTCATTGTTGAAATAAGAATTATGTTGCCCAGATTCTTCTCATTTGGGACAAGAACATTTTCAAAATAACTTCATACAAATTTGATCATAATGTATATTTTTTTTAAATAAAAATTGTTTAGCTGACTAAAATAAATGTTTTATGGTGATGATTAAATCAAAGTCATCCCTGGACCATAACTAATAGAATTGAAAGAATACATCCCTCTCTCGCATGAATGAATTACCAAAGTCAGCGCATGTACCAGAACTAATTATCAAAAAAAATTATCAAAAAAATTATCTAAAAAATAGATCTTTTAGCTAAAAAAATGACCTAAAAAATATCAGCACAAAATTTGGGCATTGTTGGTTCTGAATGACCATGTAGACCTCATTTTTGAAAAAATCAGGAAAAAAGGTTTTCAGATGGTGCCTTGTGGTGTACTCAAACACATTTTCAAGGTTGTAGCCCCCGCAAATGTGACATACACACAGATGGAGAAAGTGAGGAGATTCTGTAGCACACTTGGCTGGTTGGTCAGGCAGGGCATTTGTGGGAATACAGGGCTTTACAAAAAAAGTAATAGAAGAAAAGGAACTAAAAGTAGTAGAAAAAACTCAAAGTATGTCTTCATTTCAATTGAAAGTAAATATTCAAGATCTTCGTATTTTACCAGGATTCAAGCATAAATTGATGGCACAGATACAAAATGCAAAGCTACGTCCTTTTATGGTCAATCATGATGGTCTAAATTGACAAGATTCATTTAATATGGCTAGAAAATAGCTAAAGGTTGGCTAAAATCGAATTTTCTCATTACTAAAACATCATTTTGTCACCCGAAGACAAGCAACTCCCCCAGTATGCCAGTGCTTGCAACTTTTGAGTTGGCTGCAGATTCAGCAGATGCAAAGAACCATTTTAGCAAAGAAACACCAAATAATATTATTATTCCACTTGATTTTTAATTGAAAACTGGATTTAAATTATTGAAATTGTTTCCTTTGCCTTCAAATTCATCAGGAAATGTTTTTGTCCTTAATAAAGAGTCGGGAGTCTTATTTCTCAAACAATGGCATTGAACTGTCTCATGAATGCAGAGGTTAAATTAGGTGTCTGTGATTTTTAATGCGTTTTCTACCAGTTGTTGTACCGAAATGCACGCCTATATAAGTAAGCAAACACATGAATGGATTTATTGTAAATAAGACTGCCTGTTTGCATGTATGTAAATATATATATGTATGAATGTATATCAGAAATATATATATACGTCTCTGTATTTGAGCGGTATATCCTCTTCCAAGCATATTTCATTAAATGTAATGATCCAGTATTTCTTCATGCCTATCTTCTTCCTTTAAAAAAAGCCCCCAAAATAATTGATGCATGGCTTATAAAAGACAGCGGTCTCACAAATATATAAAACCAGAGGTGTAGTGCAAAAGAAATTAAGAAAGGCTGATCCCAAGGTGTTGGGAAGGGGGCCAAGTGCCCAACGCAAACCAACACAAAAAATTTTTTTGAAATCTTACCAATTTCAAAGAGGTTTCTGTATGGAATGAATATTTGGCTAATACTGGCTTATTTTTCGTACTGGTGAATTGTTCAAATGGAGAATTCCAGTAGCACATAGATAGTGAGGTGATGCCGTTTTTCTTTTCCCCCCCAAATAAGGGGACACCCTTCCCATGCATTCCCTTGTCACTCATCTATCGTATAAAAGTGATCATCACCCTCTGTCAGAATTATGCTTTCAATCAACTAAAGAAGAAAGAAATTCTAAGAAGTTTGAGAATGGTAGACAAGTCTATCTTGATGATCTGAATTGCATAGTTTGGAAAGCCATCTTAGAATATAAAAAATGAATCAACATTTAGGAAGACCTGGTCCATCATATTTAATGATATGTTTTTTTTGCAAGAGGATGAATATAAGAGTATATATATATATGTATATATATAAAATGTGTGTGTGTATAAAATTCCGGAAACATCTCCGAGTACACATGTATATATGCATTTACATTATATCTGCATATATTTTACTGTGTTTGAACATAGGCATGTGTATCTATGTGTATATATATATGTATATATATATGTGCACCTGAATGCTAGTGTGAGCGTATAAAGAAGTGTATATAAATATATATTTCTGCATGAATGCCGTTCGGCCTATATCTATGTTCATGGAATGACAAATATCTGTGCACTCTTGCAAAATATCACTGAATATATAATCAAGAAATTAATCCTTGCCTCCTTTCAATTATGATTTGTATATTCACTCAATGGATCCTTATAATAGTTTGTGGCACACCACTTACAATTTTTATGGCTTTTATATGTATATAAAGTTATATTCGACAACGCACATCCACCTGCAAAAGTATTAAACCAAACTGCTTTGAATGTTCATAACTGTTTTTTTAATTGACTTTCAAAAAAGAAATAAACTCTTCAAGAAATTAGCTGGAAACAACACACTGAATAGAAATGTTTTTTTACCATGGGAACAAATCAAATATTCCTTTGGTGCAGTGGTTTCAAAACTGGGGTCCATGGATCCTTTGGGGTCCATCAAGTGTCCACAGCAGTATTCTCTATAAACCTATCATTGCGAATCTTGTATTATGCCCACACCTGTACTATATATTCTAACTCAAATAAATATGATTTATTTTGAATAGATATGATTTTTAAAGGCCAAAAATCGTTTATTGTCCTAGTTCATGGATTATAGTCTAAAAACTGTAAGCAGAATATTTCCTTTACAGAAGGGGTCCTTGAGTTTTCAAAGTTTTGAAATCACTGCTTTAATGATATCTTTTCAGGTAACAAAAACTAATAATTCACACAAAATATTGAATTTGGCTACAATAACCTGTTGGGGGGAATAATCATTATAAAAGTTACACCAAGAAGACATCATAAAGAGAGTTACGAAAATGCAAAAAAAATAAATGTGCTCTGATGAGGCTAAATGTTGAAACAGGGTGAAATATCAATGAGAAAAATGATTTTCATAAAGAAAGGTAACTGGAACTATTTTGTTGCCTGAAAAGATATTACTGAAGGACTATTTATCTATCTCAGAATATAGATTCTAAGAACTTCTTTTATTGATGTACAAACCAAAAGAGCCATATGGATAAATCTGTTGGAACATTGAGAAAATTAATTTTGTAAATATAAACCAGATGTTTAACTTAATAAACACTTGAATCACAAATCTGATTCCACAAAAGACAATGAAAACTAAAAATTCATAAAAGGTGACAAAAATTAATTGGAGATTTAATTAAATTTTCTTTCTTTGATTTTGTAACTTTTTTTTCATTAATTTGTTTTGATTTTCTTTGATTTTCCTTCAAAAATTTAATTGACAATTGAGGAAAAAATAATGATAATGTTTTTGAATTATTCATGCAAAAAGGAGCAAGTTTATTGTAACATTTCTTGCTTAGAAAGTGAACAAGTAGAGAGAAGTGTGAAAATAATGACTCTTGTACATTATTGTTTCCAAAATACTTGAAACAATCATCATCATCACTTCATTTTTGTTGTTGCTGTTATCATTATCATCATCATCATCATCATCATCATTACATTATCACCTCTAAAATCACGTTGCCATCAATTCAGGCTAAAGATTATCCATTTCAGCAATGATCATCATTATCACAATATAAAAGTATTTTTATCTTGCCATTGATTCACTGAAAATCTCCTTCTTAACAAGAATAATTATCATCATCACCATCATAACTGAAAAAGCATTTTTATTTTAGGATTAATTCAGACTTAACTCTTAAATTTATAAAGTTTTTGTAATTGACTGGAACTCATCCATGAAGAGCATAAAAATAGAGGAATTCCTCTGTGAAATCATTTTTTTTTAAATTCCCCATATAGTCAAAGGAAGATAATTCCAATCAGAAGTTATTTTCTTGAAATTGACATTCTATTCTCTCCCTATGAATTTAAGAGTTAATTTACACTTCATAACAGAAAAAATATTTTTATCTAACCATTCAAGCTAAAATCATCTCTCTCAACAATCATCTTAGAAAAATCATTTTCATCTTACGATTAATTCAGGCTAAAATCATCCCTCTTAGCAATAATCATCATCAACACAATAAATAAACAGATTTTCATTCAATCTTCTGGTAGAAAAAATGGTTTCTCAAGGATTTTTTGTCTCCAACTTTTAATCGAAAGACAAAGGAGCAAGTAAAATCATAGCAATTTAGAATTTTGACCAACACACAAGTACTTCCTCAGCTACACCACATGACATTATTTGTCTTTCAATACATACATAACATATATATATTTGTCTTCCTCTCACTCTCTTTCATTTACTCTTCATATATAAATGTATATATGTATAACATGAAAACACGTTCTTTCTGACACATTCCGTAAGGGCTTTTCAGTATACACCTATCCTTGTGTGTATATATATATATCTATATACCTATCTATCTATCTATATATATACATATGTTCTTTTTAACAAATTTTCTTTCCACTGTTTGTCTTCTTTTGAACTCTCCATTACATGTTGTTCGTGAATCATCGTCCGCCACACCATTTTCCTCAAAACACTCTCGTAATTGCATGCTTTCGTGTGGTATCTACACATACGTCACCTTTCTCATTCACCTACATCCACTCAGTGTCATTTCCTCCTCCTGATTTGTACAACCAAGCTAAATAAGTGCACATGTAGAGCAGAATTTACCCGTAGCAAGTACGTGCTGTATCCAGTTTTTTTAAATTTTGCACTTTTGGTCTCACCGACAAAATAATTCTTTTAAATGATTATAATTCCAAATACTTAACCCTTTAATGCTCTCTTTTCTCTGTGGAAATATCTGAATTGACCCATCTGAAACATGGCACAAATTCTTTTAATTTTTTCATCTGTTTCTTCGCAGTCCTGAATCAAACTCTTCAATTTGAGATTTTGCTCAGCAATAATTTTGCTTAAACTCCACTATTTCAAATTTCATATCCAATCTTCAAAAATATTGATTTTTCAATTTATAGAATACTTCTAGAATATTTAACATTCTGCAATGTGAACATCAAATTTATCTTAAGTTGCTAAATACAACCCTAATGTCAATTTCTGGCTTGATCTAGCCTTCCATAAATTCAGTTTCTCTTACATATTACATGCAAAAATTTCAGAACTCAGATTCAAATCTGCTCCTAATTATTTGATTTGTGTAACTGCTTAATTCTTATTAAATATGAAGTGATTAATTGTGAAGCCTATTTTAAAATATGTAATTTTTCTATCAATCAATGGTTTGAGAATATTGTGATGTAAAGGACAAAATTAAGAAATATCTTGATCCAAATAATATATACAGTATTATACAGTGCAAAGGAGAGCAAGGTGTTAAATGTTGGAATTAAAAGTTTTAAACATGATTTTCCCAACAAGAACATTATTTCAATCTAATTCGTATGCAGACCTCCAGTATATGTGCACCCAACCTTCTGTATTAGTACACTACCCTGTAATCCTCTGATGCTGTTTTTATCATAGATATTTGGCCCTTTTTTATTTTTAAAAAAAGGGCCTTTTTTATTCTAGTTGTATTTTAGTAGTAGATAGCTCAGAAAACATTTTTCTTTTTTTTTTAAATGTACAAATTTCTTTTATCTCCATTTAAAAGAAACTTATCTTTGTGATTTTCAAACGACAGATTGTATTGCGATCTTTATTTCCTGTTTTTCTCCATCTATGTTTGAATCTCATTTTTCAAGGATTTTCTCAACATTTGCTGTCAATTGTCTCTTGAAATGCCTGCAATGAAAAAATTGAAAATGTTTCTGAAACTATATTCTGCAAATAACTTCATGTATTGACTTGATGAATATATATGCTTGTTATCTTTTAAATTGCTTTTATTCATTCTCATTCTTTTCCTGGGTATTTCTTTGAATTATTTTTTTCATATTCGTTTGTCCTGTTCCGTGTCTTGTCCATATCGATCATTCTCAGATTTGACCTTTTTTGACGGCCATGTTGTTTGCTCTTCTCTTTGCTTTTTTTCCCCATGGATTTTATGTCCTTGTCATCTTTTATGTCTTTCTCATGCTTTCTTCATTTTACATTTTTTGATAGATTCCTAGAATCTGTGTATAGAATGGAGATAACTCCTGTTAGCCTTAGAATGAACTAAGTATTGTCTCACTTTTTCAACAGCAGAAAAAAAAAACAACTTAATTTCCATATAAATCTTTAACATTTCACACACTTGCCCACTTTAATAATTTAATTCATTCAAAGCAATAAAAATCTGTTTTTCTTTTGAAGGGGAGATAATACTAAGTTCATTTTAAAGCTAGCAGGAGTTATCTCCATCTTACACACGGATTCTGGGAATCTACTCCATTTTTTTATGTTATCCTCTGCTGTGATCTCTTTATTTACTTGTCAATCAGTTTTCATTCTATCTTGGTTTCTTGGTTCATTTACTTTTATTTATCAATTTTCATTATCTTAAGGTTGCGTGAGTTGTCTTTTCCTGATTTTCATATTTTCTGCATGTTGACATTCCCCCAAGAATTTCTTTTTTAGTTTGTCTTTTTTTCCTTATCCTCAATTTAATTCAATTTTTTAAAAAACAATAAATAAAAGAAACATACGAAAAACTTCAAGTTATATTGCATTGTTTTAAATACACAACATAATTCTTTAAAATTGAACATTGTTTTTAAATATAAAGATATATTCTGTTTGAACATTTATTCCGTTTTCATTATTTTGATTATTTATATCATTTTTTCTTTATGATCATTTGCTTTTTGTATCTAATGTCATTTGATATTCAAATGTTTATTTATTCACTTTTGATCTGTGTCCAACAATTTTGCAAATTTTATACTTTGACACCTTTTCAGCGCAGATTATATAATTGCCATACAGGAGATTATATCTGTGGCCTGACATCAATGATATCCCCTATATTTTATGGAAAATAAATTTCATTGTTCGTATGATACATACATAATGTAATGTATGTATGTATATGTTCATAAGTATTTGAACAAGCACATACTCTGTATTTCTTGCCTATCATTGCATTTTTCCCTAAATATGTATTGGTCTAGCAAATAATTATTCAACTAATTAGTTTCAGAACTCTTCCAAATAGCAATGTTTGTAAGCCTTTTCAATCACCTTCGTCAGTTCTGAACAAGATTTTAGTTGGATAGAAATGAATACTTGTAATGATTCATTTATTAATTATATTCTATTAAAAATAAATTTTCCTGAAATTGAGCACTCCAAACCACAAAACATGCCTAAATGCATACCTTATTTTACTGATTGAATTAAATTCTGCTTCTTTTTGTATATTGCTCTTGTTCTTAACTCCCTAAATCAAGCCATACAAGCAAAATCACTGTTTGTTCAAATACTTATAAGTTGTATGATATATATATATGTGCGTACATAAAGACGTGTGTGCAGGCATGCACAAATACATATACTGAGGTGAATATTCCCAAGGTAAATCTTATCTATTAATAAGTAATTCTTTATGAAAGTTCATTGCGTCAAATCTATCTGCACTCCTTTGGCAATCAAATATCCAACATGGTTCAACTTTTCTTCCCTTTGAAAACCAGTCTTAATTATAATCACCAACCCATCCTTGTTAAGTAACCTTCTAAAGACTCAAAAGGAGAAATCAACTGCTTTTAAAATGAGTATTGCCTTTTCTAATTCACGTTTTGAAAAATACTGGAGCCAAATCATTTATCTCCTTTTTAGATTTCTGTTACCACCAACACAAGCGCCATATTTGCCAACCTATAAGACATGTTTTACATCATTTTTTCCAATACATGCACACATAGACACATGATTGTTAGCCAATGAGACATGGTTTACAAGAGCATTTTTACACTACAGCACACCTCAGCTAATTCTGACATTCTAATTGTATCTAACTGTTTACCTGGTGTCTTTTGTGCTTAGCATCCTAACTATAATGCCAATGCAAAGGACAAAGAGGCCTACAGGCTTGTAAATACTGCATTTATGCATGAGTATTTGATTGAGTTTCAAGTGCCATCTTGACCAATCAATAAGAGACACATTTTTAAAAAAGTTTTTTTAATTTTACAAATATTTCACTGCATTCAGTATGCTAGTATTATAACAAGAGGACTGTCTACCAGTGCATAATATGAACAGCAATGGATCTTGGATGAGTTGAAGTGAGTCTTAGTCTTTCAAATATCTTGGTAAACCATTCATCTTATAGGCAAGCAACACAGTAATTATGATAATTTTCTATTCTTTCCAAATGGTCAAAAGGAGATAATTTTTATAAGTTATTTCCCTCAACATTTACATTCTATTTTCTTTCTATGAATTTAAGAGTTAAAGCCAAGTTAGTCCAAAAGATGCAACTGCCCCTGTAGCTAGATATTTATCTAGTCAACCCTTGATTATCATCATCACCTGTGTTATTTAATTTAAGAATTCCTTGCTTACTGTAGAAGCAGAATACACTCCGAAGTAGTAACTGCTATTGTGGGCCATCCTTTTCAGTTTCCTACAAGAAAGTTCCAGATATTATTTCTAATTACAGAAATTCTCAAGGCCCATCACCCTCAAGTTCTTTCAAGACACCTAGATTTAGGGTGGGAGGTATCACAGATATTGACTTTGTAGGTGATCTCTGGTGGGAACTGGAAAAAAATCCAATTCATTACCTGAGATCCTTAACAAATGCGAGTATATCATGGACATGCATTTGTACCCTGGTCGGGAAAGTTAATATATATGACGCTGTGCAACTCTTTTTTTTCACCTTTTTTTGTTCCTGGGTAATGAGTGTTATTTTTTGATTGATTATATGAAAAAAGTATAGAAAATATCAATTATTCCCTTCAAACTTTGCTTTTGTGACCAGGAAAGAGATAATTTGAAAACTTCTTATTACCAATTGGACGATGGATGAATTTCCACATTTTTGATCAGATTAAGGAAGTGAAACAATTACACATGGATATCACTGTCCTGATCACAAAAGCAAAGTTTGAAGGAGATGATAGCCATTTTCTATACTTCTTACACGTAATCAATCAGAAAATAACGTTCACCACCCAGGAACAAATATCACATTGCATAGTATAATAGAAATGTTCAATGTGGTCCTTTCAAGCATTGTATTAGAGAGGTAAGTTTAATGCTGATTTTCATTCCAAAAAGATTCATATATAAAGGTAAGTTCTACTTAGATGGAAAATTGATTGTTCTCCTTCTACCCAAATGGTTCCTGTATCTCTATTGTTTGGAAGTCTTGTAAGTTATGTGCTGTATTTACTGTGAAATTGTTTTACTTATCTTGTGCGTGTTTCGTTTTTTTAACCCCAAATATGTTTATTCTTATTCTTAATACATTTCCCTTTTGTTTTTGTTCTTTGTTTTTTTTGTGTTTTTTTTTTAATTATATAATAATAATTTCATCGAATTACTGCTGTGAAAACAGCGGAAGTGCCTCCAACAAAGCCTTCATCAGACGATGACCCTGGGTTCAGACTTGGCTTTGGGGCTGAAACAGGATTATCACTCACCCATGGCACCCCAGTAATACCCCCCAATATTACTAGGCTTTTTTGCTTTCTGTCACCATGTGAAAATGCCAGATCTATGTTGATGCAATAGCATCTACTTGATCTTGGATCCTCTGAATATATTTCCTCTTTTCTGTTGTTGAAAATCTATATATATATATATATATATATATATATATATATATATATATATATATATATATATATATAATGTGTGTGTGTGCACTTGTGTAATTTATATATATGTATATACATATATATATATATATATATATACACATGCAAGCACATACATTCTTGTATGTATGTTTATATGAAATAAATGTTGTTGGTAGATGTTACATACCAATCATTGTCTGTATTTTACTGACTGTTCTGTTCTATTTTCCTCCTCTTCCAGGCTATCACTGGGACACGTCAGATTGGGCGCCCCATCCAGCATTACCCAACATCAGCGAGCTCCCAGTGAAAGAGGTCCTCGACTCGCCGAGTTCATCACCGCAGAGTAATGATTCAAACACACATGTCGACCCACCCAACATGGAAGATGTGAATGATGCTGATATGGACGATCAGGAGAATGACTCCGAATATGTCGGAGATTCAGAATGCACTGAAAACTTTGATGATATGGATGAAAATGAAGACCCGAATGCTGGCTACCGCCCGGCTCCTAACTTCCAGCAATTCCTCGGACTGGCACCATTTGTTGATGACGAAGACAACCATCATGGCCCACAAAACCTCCACCCAAACATCATGCCCAATTTTGGTCAAATACGTCAGAATGGAGTCCTAGATAATTGGCCAGCGCCGCCGGGAGCCGAGAACGGTAATGATCATAACAGTGACGAGGACGAAAATGGAGAGCCGTACCCTTTGCCTCGACATTTTCGACCTCGAATTCCTGTCGACGTTAGTGATTATGAACATTCAGCAGTGTCCATGATTGATGACATGAGTGTGTCCTTTGGCGGCTATACGTCTACCAATGCCTCTTGTTCAGATATCTCTGGACTTTGTGACATTGAAGACAGCGAGATGAACCTCAGTGATGAGAGTGACATTGATATCCACCCGGCTAAGTTTTCTAGTGCCCATCATCACACCCAGGTGTGAAGAGATATATATGTTCATATACATAATATATAAATATTGTGAATAAACAAATCTCAGATGAACTGAGACAAGCATGAAAGCTGAAAAGAAAAACTTGAAGTGGACTAAGGTCATGACACAAGATAAAACACAGATAAAAAAAAATAAACTAAAAACTAAGAAAAAAAATAATAAACAGATATAAGTGTCTGATGAGCCCCCTAACCTCCCCTTGCAATCGCTATTCTTCAATAATTGTAATAATAATGACAATAATAATTGTAATATTAATTATGATATAGTAATAATTAAAATGATGATGAAGACTTGAACTATGACCACTACGGATGCACTCACCCCTGTGCACAAACATGGAGTGTTCAGTTCTATGTTGTGTTATGCCTTTTATACCAGCGATTGATGCCTTTATTAATTCACTGTGGCCAATATACAGCCATGAGGGTTTAGTTCCTCGCGTTGCGACTCCTTATCCTAAATTACCAACACTTGTTTAGCATTTTGTGAAACGAATCCGTTCATGACTCCCCAGTCCCCTCTTTTACTCCAATGTCTGCGTTTAAAAAAACACAAAAACAAAGCAAAACTTTTTGAAAAACCCAAAAGCAAGAATTTTTTTCTGTTTTTTTTTTTTTTAATTTAATTTAATTTTATTTTTTTGGATCATCTTTAAAAGAATCGCTATCATTGGTGCTATTTGAAGGTCATAGCTTCTAATGTGATAAGGGGAGATGACTCATGCAAAATGTTTCATAATTTCCAGATCTGACTATATATATGCACATATATATATGTATATATATATGTATATATATATATATATGTATATGTATATATATATATATATATGCAGTCGATAGACAATGGTCAAACATACACTTATTCATAAATTATAAATAACAAGCATGACAATGAAAAAAAGAGAAAAAAACAGTAAAAAACTAACAAGAAATTAAGGGGAGATAATACCTGTAAGGATAATCGACAAAATTCTCTGCTGTCCACTCGTGCTGATTGTATATTTGGGAGAAGAAATTTCATCTGGAACTTTTTTTTTTTTTTCAACCCAAACGAATGTTTGGCAAAAAATTAAAAGCAAAAAAAAGTTTTGACATATGCATACATTATATATACATATATATAAATATATATTCGTATATTTTTTCCAAGACAAAAAATGCCTCCATGATTTTTTAAGATTATTATTATTAACATTATTTGAGGAAAAAAAATTTAACCCTTTTTTCCTTTTCCTCCTTCATATTTCTTCCTTTAAATAAAAAAAAAAGAAGCCGGCTGTTTTTCTAAAAAATATATAAGTAAATAATAATATATATGCACATTTGTTAAAACTGGATACAACAAATGGCAAGAAATTATATCTGGAAATCATTATTTTATAATTCATTGAATTTTATTTGGTAAATCTTTCTTTTATTTCTTTGAAAAAAAAAAGAAAGTGATGACAAAAATTATTATTTTAATGGTCTATTTCCCGTGCTTATTACACAGGGTTGCCAATTTAGCTTTTTTTGGAGCTAGATCTAGCTCCCTTTTAGTGCATTTAGCACTTATAAGTCTGCATCTAGCTATTAGCTCCTAATTTTGCTTCTTTTCAATTCGTCTAAATTTTTTCAACATATTTTCTCATTTATAAAATAATTCATGAATATTAGTTAAGTAATATTGAAATATATATAAAACACCATGTATTTATCTGTTGATTGATTCCAAATTGAAAAAACTTCATATTCCAGTCATACTAACTAAGTCTTTTGATGGAATTCTGTTTTTATTCACAGTTTTCTGGATAGGTAGGCGATAATAGATGCAAAAATGTTGGGGTCCATGACTGACCCTCCATATATTGTGAACTGCACTCTAATGAACTGCGCTATACTGAGAGAAGTCTGTATTTAGCTCCTTTTACTTGCAGATCTAGCTCTAAAAATCTATATTCGAGTTGGCAATCCTGTTCTCTCAGAATTCTTTTTTGTAATTTTTCTGGATAAGTTTCTCTTCTTCTTGGATCAAGAGAATATTGGAATGTGAAGTAGGCATAAATTGGATGGAAGAAAAAAAGTGAAAAAATTTGCAAGATAAGTAAAGAAATTATGATCTAACCTCACTGACCCACACAAGTATTTCAGAATTTGTAACATCCTACCATCAAAAACACTGAGATTTGTTAAGGGGCTTGTTTCAGCATTTGAAACTCTTCATTGTTTTAATTCAACTCCTAGATTCATAGACCGCTTGTAACCACTTTGGAATTCTTCAATGAATAGGATAAAAAAAATCTTTAAATGGAACTCTTTTGTGAATTTAATTGAACAACAAATTTTAAAATTCACTAAAAAGTGCATGGAAGATAACTTGAATCAGGAGTTACTGCCCTTGAATAACTTTTTGAATTTGTTAGAATGAATTTAAGAGTTAAAAGGCTATTACTAAGCTATCAATAACAATAATTGTTATTCACCAAAGTAATCCAAGAGATAATGAACCTCCATCGTTGTTATCGTGACTGTCGTTTTTGGAATAATCATTAAAACCCTGAGAATGTGAAAACATACTAAGAAAAAAAAATTACAATGTCAATAAATGAATGCCTAAAAGAAAATGTGGGGGTCTGTCTGCCATTTGCATTTGAACTTACACCTTTGTTGTTTTTATCAAAATGTATTCCAGTAAATCTCATTTTCAAGAACAATCACACACACACACACAAACGCACATATATATATATGTATATATATATATATATATATATATATGTATATGTATAAATATAAACATAAATACTTATTTTTATTTGAAGCTCTATTTGAACCGACATCCCATTTTTTACATGATGGATATGCCAGCTGGCATAGACAGCATAAATAAAATGAACAATTAAAGAAATGGTTTGGTACAAATAGAGTTTCAAATGAAGAATAATGCATTTTTAATTATTCTATCAGAGTATATGTGCATTTCTTTTTTATGTATGTGTATATATAATATGTATAAATGTGTGTATGTATATATATATATATATATATATATATATATATATATGTAGTGATTAAGAACACAATGGTGAAGATCAGATTTTTTAAAATAATCTTTTATCCTGTCTCCACTATTGTTGTCTAAATTAACATTATGTTGGATGAATCATATCCAACTAGTCACCTCATATATATACGTATGAGAGATAGAGAGAGAGAGGGTTAAATCCATATTATGGGAATACTTATGGACATATATGTAAGAGTGTATGCAGTAGAGCAACAGTTATCAGGTTGCTCTGATCAAAGCAAATAAGCTTAATCCTCACTGGGTGCCCTAATGAGTATATATATATATATATGTGTGTGTGTGTGTGTATGCTTGCGTTTATAAATGAAAGTCAGTAAGTCATTTTCTTATTGAAACTATCATACATTGATATATTCAAAAAAGTTCTCTGTGCTTAATTCTCACCAATGATGATTCTATTTGTATAATCATTGCATGTGTGATGTGTAAATATTTATAGATTTGTTTTTAGGTTTTTGTACTTGGTTTCATTATTTGGCCTTTATGATTTTAACTTCCTTGTTCACCATTTGTCTGTTATGGTGATGTCATGCATGGCTACTGTGCCAAAAGAATCCTCTGTCTGACATCAACTCAATAAACAAGTATCAAATGCTGAATTTGAAATTATCAAATGATGAACGAGGAGTTTGAAAACTGGAAAACAAATAAGACCCTTACTTTTATTCTTGATAATGACAAGAAATATGGTTCAGACAAGTCTATTATGGATGTTTGGACCACACATACTGTATATAATTATATATATATATACATATGATGATTATGTATATCATATATATACTTATATCATAGTATATTAATGATATCAATATATATATCAATATAATCTTGTCAGATATCTTCATCCAAATTTTGATCATATATATATATATATATATATATATGTGGAAGGCAGATGGACTCAAGTGCGTGTGAAAAATGATTCTATTTCATTTTTTTAAGTATCCTTTCCAAACGTTTCTGACTATTTGGTCATCCTCAAAGAGAGAAATGATGAAAAATTGATTATATATATATATATATATATATATATATATATATATATATATATATATATATATATATATATATATATATGTATATATATATATATATATATATATATAGAGAGAGAGAGAGAGAGAGAGATGTGTAAATGTTTGTATGAATGTCCATGTCTTTTGGTATGTTTTTTATCACTGCCTTAATGTTTTATTCCTACATTATTTTATGCACACATCCACACAAATATTTGTATATGTGTCTGGTTGTGGGTGCTTTTCATTCTCTTCTTCATCACTCTATGGCAAGGTCATTAGATTTGTCCAGAAGGGGAGATAATCGGAGCTTCATTTCAGAGACTTAGCCAACACAGCCCTTGAGATAGTGTTGAATTAGGAATCGAGCAAGTCTGGAAGCAATGGTTTATACCTACCTCTTGAGGTGGTCCAGTGTAATAGTTTCGAAATCTTCATTGGGTTTCCTTGGTAAGATTCCATAGGAGCTTCACATATTGCTGAAGGTGATGAAAATATCCAGCTTTAAAAAAAAACATCTGTATCAAAGAATAATCCTCCTTTTTGACTTCATCATTTCTTATGGATTTTCTGCTAAAACTCAACATGTCTTGATTCTTGAAAACTATTCCAATGCCTGAGTTGGCCAAGTCTCTGAGATAAAGCTTGGACTATCTCCTCCTCTCACCAAATCTGGCAATCCTGCCCTATAGTGACTGGAACATAATGATAAGTGTGGCAAAGATGAAGATGTTAGTTCAAATGACTTGCTACTCATTTGTGATTACACCTTAACTCATTATTTCACAGAGTTGGAAAAGAAAAAAAAAGAAGCTTGGTAGTGTATTCGAAAGAAAGATAAAGTATTGATCGGAACAATGCAAAACTTTGTACTTGAAATGTGTAATAATAATAATAATTATAAAATAGTAATGTTGTCTTTTTCGATCTGTCATTTGCTAGAATTTAGTACAACACCCTTATAGGCGTGTTTTAAATCTAAGTACATCTCAGAGGACATTGTTCTAATGGTTATTACTTTGCCTGCTGGATAGTTATACAACATTGTATTGTATTTTGTCTTGTCCGTAAGAGACACCCCCTCCCCCTGAACAAAACATTTGAATAACATATACATGAATATCTAATGCACACACACACACACACACACACACACACACATACACTCATGCACACACACACACACATACACTCATGCACATACACACACATACACAAACCTTGCATCTGAGTTGGGGGACAAGTACGAAAAAGAATGTTAGAAAAGAAAAAATCCCAATTTTTTCCTGTGAAAATGAATGAAAAAAAAAAATCAAGGAGAAAAATGAAATGAATGATTAATGAATGAATGAAAGAGGGATGGGATTTTTCTTTCATTGCCTCTTCATGTTAGTGTGTGTGTTTGTGTGTTTGTGGAGGTTTATTAGTATGTCAGAGTGAATGAGGACATTTTACATCCACCCCTAATTGGGCTGGGTATTCTTTTACAGGAAGTGCTGTTGTTACCAATTACAGACAGTCCGTTAATCATTGAACTTCTCTGAAACAATATAATGTTTCATCGGCTTATTGTTGCTGCATGAATAGAGAATTTGTAAAAGGTTAGTTTTTAATGAAAAGGAAAAAAACGCATGAAGAAGAAACACCCAAAGAAACAATTAAATGCAATGAAACAAAAAAGAATCTCTGACATATTCAATCATTTTCTTTCTATTTTTACGGATTTTAATTCTTCATTATTTTATTCGGTTCATTTTCCTTCTTTTTTTTCCAACATTTTTTCTCAAGAGGAACATTTCACCACTGAACCTTAGGAATTTTGAATAAGTATTGCATCATACGTAAGGCTCTAACTTGACTCTAGTCTATAAACTGCTTGAGACCGCTTGTAATTGACAGTGGAACTCTTCAATGAATAGCATAAAAAGTAGTGGAACACTTCTGTGATTTGAATTCAAAGAATTTCAAAAATCACCTAATGGTCAAAGGGAGAACATTTTAATCGGGAGCTAATTCCCTTGAAATTGTTATTCTATTTTCTTTGTACAAATTTGATAGTCAATGATAACCATTACATCTTTTATTTAAGTAAAGCTTCAAGTTATTCATTATAGTTCACCCGCAAGCCTTTCTCGGGTATCATTTGTGCAAACCTATGGACTCATATGCTTACATATATTCATACCATTCAATACATGTTCTCTGTATATCAAAATTTAGTTTCTCTGGATTCTTATTTCTGGCTCTTTAAATGGTTATGTTATTTCTCAGTTTCAGCCCTTTCAAAACATATGCTTACATTTTTCTTTTAGTATTTTAGAAATGGGCCCATGGTAGAGTCTAAAACTGAAGCCATAAAACATCAGTTTCCATACTTGATGAGTTAATAAGGCTCCAAAGTCAGAGGAAAAATCACCATTGCCTCCATAAAATCCATGATTACTTCAGATTACAAATAACACAAGAAGTGTATATTCAGATGGGAAAATTAAATTTTCTTGTTTGTAAAGATACTTTGCAGTCACTCTCAGTGATCTGCCTTCTGTGGTAATCTTATGAAGGGTTTTATTTAGTTGCAGTGTTCATTTACATACACAGATAAATGCAGACATACACACCAACTATCACACACAGACTTTACTGGGTAGCCAGGCTAGATCAACCAATAATATAACACTGTGGGTCAGACTCAAAAAAGGTAGGCATAATTATAATTCCTGAAAAATCTACTCATGTTATATATTGAGTGAGAGAGTGAGAGAGAGGCCATAGGTTTTTTTTTATTGAATTTATTTCATAAACTTTTCTCAATTCCTTATGAGTGCGTTGTGATAATCTATAGGTTTTACCTGAGATCATCTCAGCTTTACTCATATGGATTATCATGCTTTAATTGGAACGAGATGCTGAAATAATTCTGATCAATCATGAAATAAAATAAATCGGTAAAGAAACAAGCTTGTCCTTATATGGTTTTGCTATTTCTCGGTCAGTCAGGATTTTTCCTGGGTTTGGGCCTGTTTATTCTGCATGGTTTTGTCTTCTCAGTTAATGCATCTGTTAACAGAATTTGCAGTTAAATGCTGTGACTAATTTGCTATGAAACATTTTTCCTACATCAGTTTTCCTTTCATCTACTAATTTCATTATGATCATTTGCCTTACACACAAAATTAAAGAAAGATCCGCTGTGAAATCCAGATGTCTGGCACAACTGTATAGTAGAATATTTTCTTTCCATCTATTTCTATGGAGGGATTTAACTTTAAATGACTTCTACGTTTAACTTTTGAATTCATGAACCAGTAGATACTATTCCTACTGCCAACAGAACTCTTCTATGAATAAAATAATAAATTTTGGGAGGAAAATTACCCAAAGGTCAAAAAGAGGTAACTTTAAATTGAAGTTTTTTCTCTTGATCAATAACAAACAGATCTTTTATATGAATTTAAGAGTTAGGGAAACTTTACTCGCCAATTTGTCTTTAAATTGAAAAACATCAGTAATAAATTGAAATATTAGATGAATTTGAATAATCCTAATTGCTGTCTTGATATTGTGATGCTAAAAACTCTTTTAAACTGTATGTAGAGTTTTATATGTTCTTCTCATTCTGATAAAAACAATGTGAGGTTCAAATTCTAATCCCAATTCAGAAACCCTACAATGAATAAGTTCTTCCAATTCTAATAAAATATGCCCAGAAATAAAGAGGCAAAATTCCATTTTTTTTTAAATCAGACATTTTCTTTTTCCCTCACAAACAGGAGAAAAGAAAATACGTATTTGATAAAGCAATTTGTTTGGCAAAATATATTTTAAAGAATGTAAAAGAGCAAATTTCATCAATTTTTATTTGGTATGTATGTTGATTTTGTATATTTTTTTTTTTAGATTGGCTCTATTTTGCAAATGAAGAGATTTTAGATTTTAGAAGAATAATTGTTGTCTCAAACTTGTTTTCCTCAAGGGTTATAGTAAAAAAATTGAGATTTTATTCTCTTAACTATTCAATGTTTCATGTGATACATTCTTTGATCTGATATGAAATTGAAAAAGATCGAATTATGCCACTTAGATTTTGGTAGTTTTTATCAAGAAGATCTGTGAGCAAGTTCCTGGTTTAGTTCATATATGTCTTCATCATCCTAATCATCATTGTTTGCATGAGTTTGTAACTTTAAATCAACACAATGCATTAAGCATCTTTTGGGAAGTTACATTTTTGTTTTGTTTACAATGTAATCTAAACATAATTTTAGTACATATAGTGAATCTAAAATTATAATGGTGAGAATAGTAGCCATAAGTAATTTATTAACTAAATTCATCATGAATTTCAATAAAAGCAATATAATTGATGCAGATGTTAATTCGCATTTACTTCTACATGGAACGATGAAGTATAAAACCTGTAACAAATAATCTATGCTAACTAACTGGTTGTAATTTATTTAAGAGTCAATATTATTTTTGCCTGAATAAAAAGCCCAATTTTACATTTTAATTGATTAATGACAAAAAAAAATAACCAATTGATATCCCAGGCTGTCCATGAATCGTGATATTTAAAAACCAAGAGTGTTATTATAGACTAATTTTTAGCAGCAAAAAAAAATCAGGAAGGTTTGTTTCTCAAACAAGTGAAATTAGTCTCTATTTTAAATAGTTAAAAATAAATGAATTAACATCTCAGGGTTGTTTGTGTATTGTTATAACATTCAAGAGCTATAAACATCAGTTATGATGTAGCACTTTTGAAATCCAGGAATGTTATGAATAATTAAAATTGTTGTTGAAATAAAATTTATATTTCTGTGGTGGCACTGGGCACTTCACATGCTCATGATGCCAGTTCTGAACATAATCTCAGTAAAAACAGAATTAAAAAATGATTTAACTCTTAAATTCATAAACCACTTGCAACCGCTTGTAATTGACTGTGTAACTCTTCAACTCTTCAATGAATAGCATAAAAAATAGGGGGAACTCTTCTCTGAATTGAATTTGGAAAATTTTTTTAAATTCATCTAATTGTCAATGGGAGATAATTTCAATTGAAATTTTTACCCTTGAAATTGACTTCCTATTTTCTTTGTATGAATTTAAGAGTTAAAATGCCTACAAGCTCATCACCCCCAACTCCCACTTATTCATGAGACACGCTTACATTATCGAAAGATATTCAAAATTTTGCATTTCTCTCAAGATCTGTTTCTGTTAAATTTTTTTTCCTTCATGTTTATTTTTATGATCCTGCAAACTACCAATATATCTTTTCAGTAATTGGCCATTATTTTCAATGCACTCATCATCAGTTGTAAAATATTACAACAACAACAAAAAAAAAAAACACCTTTGCTATCATATTTTGTTGAAGGGGAAAAGGTGAAGGGGGCGCTAGCTAAAAAATTCAGTTTCAATTTTTTATCTTTTACTATTTTTGTTGTTTTTTTTTTCTTATCAATGTTTTTGTTTGAAACAGTGACTCCATATTTCCAACGCCAAGTTTGTTATCGATTGTCTCCCCTTACGTTACTGGTGGCTGGTTGAAACTCCAAACAAAAAACTGGGAAGAAAATTCAAAGACCCCCCCCCCTTAAAAAAAAAATTGTATCAGCTGTATTTTGTCATTTTTTTCTAACCCGTGTACATACATACTACATATATATTTTAAAATTTCTTTTGTTTCTTTTTCTGCTTGTTTCTTCCTGTTTCATTTTGTTCACTATTTTTTTGTAAAAAGCCGTTAAAAAAATTAAAGCAAAATATGTCAGAATTTCTTTCTTTGTTGTTACCCATTTAGCCCCCGATACCCACCCCCCTATCCCAATTTCCAACATTAATGAAAAAAATGGAAAAAAAAGAAAAAAGAAAAACAATAATTACTTCGCTGGTATTTTTCAAATCAAAGTTGTTTTTTTTTTCTCATTTATTGTATCTGAATTTAGAATGCAAGAAGGAGAATAATTTTTTTTTTTCGAAACCCCATCTCTACCCCCCTTCCCCCCCCAAAAAAAAGATGAATGAAGGATTTACTAATTTTTATTTTGCTGTTGTACTTCAACAACACCCTCGGAAGGAAGTTGAAAAAAAAAAAAAATAAATGAATAAATTGAGGAAAGGAAATAAGGAGAAAGCTAGAATGAATGACCGAAAAGAATGAATACGTGGAAGGATGTTTGAATGAAACAGTGGCTACATATCTGTATATATTGTTTACCTATATAAATATTGTATGTGTCAGCAGTCTGGTGGCAGGAGTTACCAACAAGTATTCATATACCCGCTCCCCATCCCATCCCGGACCCCCTTATTTCTCCCCGACCCCCATCCCAGCTCATTCATCTTTCCCCTGTTATTTAAACTGATTGCTGATTGGTTGGTCTAGATTACAAATAAATAATCAGCGAGTTTTCCAATAGACTGCTGATGGGAAAAAAGAACAAAAAAAAAGATGGCAATTACAAAAACGAAAACGAAACGAAAAAAAAAAAGAAATGAAAATTAGGTTCTCAGTCCAGATCAAATGAACTGCTGTTGCTGTGAGGACTATGCCCAATTGTCCACGCACTTTCCACCGAAAAAAAAAAATATATATATAATTAAAAAAAAAAGCTCTTTTATGGATGATTTGACAAATATCAACATAATCGTGCTCAATAAAAATTAAAATAAAATAAAATTCACTGTGTTTATTCAATCATTTATTTTTTTTCGTGATTTTGCTGTTTTTTTTTTAAATTTTTGTTTTTTTTTAATACCTTTTAGCCTTTTGGGCAAAGCTCTCTAAAAAAGAATTCATCTGGTTACCAAACAGCCATTCAGTGTTGCCAACTCAAAAAGTTTTATCACTCTAAATCAATCTTGATAAAAGCATCTGAAAATGCCAAAATGTGCTAAAAGCCACTGTAAACCATCTAATGGCCATTTCAATAGCTTAAATGGGCTGTATTAGCCTAAATTGGCTATATGTGCTGAAAAATAGTGCTAAAATCAATACTAAATGTTGGATTTTGATGCTGTCAAAACTAGCAACACTAAATTTAGCACAAAAAGCACTAAATTGGCAACACTATCTGTGTTTGCAGAAGGTGAGCATTTTTCATACAATACTATTATGTGATAAATGGAACGTAATCAAAGGATTGACTCTTTAACTGAGAACCATGCAACATGCATAAGAGAGAATCATACTCAACCTCACTCGAAGATATCATAAGACAGCACAGAATACTAGGAAAGAAGAAAGAGTCAGAAATATCATGGGAATCATAAGAAGACTCAATTGACTATGGGCTGGTCATGTTGCAAGAAAGACAGACAACCACTGGACATCATGACTCACCACATGGATCCAAAGAGATCAAATGAGGAACCATGGCCAGCAGAAAATAAGACGGCATGACAATTTCGACCGGGACGGGAGATATTGGCATTGTGACACCAGTGGAAAAGAGATGTGATGAATCTTGGGTAAAGTCAATGTCCATCAATGAATGATGAAAGGCTGAAGATTATGATCATTATAATGAAGTGATCGTGGAGATGAAAGACAGCATAAGTGTTTTTGTCATAAAAAATAGAATTGAACTAACTTCAATTTTCAGCTGAGACTGTTTATGTTTCTTTAGTACGAATGCCATTGGGAAAGACATGAAATGATATCCCAGTACTCTGTCGAGTATTTTGATGAAAATGTTGGGCATGCCATGATAGTTGACAAAAGGGTATGGGAATTAACATTTGGTCAGACCACTCCCTTAAAACCACTTCCCAGGCAGTAATAACTGAAAAAAGAAAGTTGTTGAACCTCCAACCTTTGCAAGGATTAGTATGGCAAAGCATGAAGTGATACAGGCATCCTCTATTAAATCGCGGTTGTTGGGGACCAAGAGAGCCAACCATGTTATAACTGAGCTTGATATGGTATCTTGGAGCTCAATCTAGGTATTTGGAGGCTAGATTAATATTTTTAGGTCCACATTATAACACAAACCGTCATTTAGCAAATTGTTATAACAGAGGAGGCCTGTATTACCAACTGCTATTGTATTGAAATTTAAATTGCCCTGTAAACTACTTGATCTTCATACTATGTAGGGTCCTTCAAGGCATTTCTCGGGCCAATGGGTAACTTGATGATGGCCATCTCTTCTCTGACTAACATGCAACTGGTTGTACTGGTCAACATGATGCCAGCAGTAGAGAATAATCCATAAACTGACCTACTAGTAGACGGGGTTTCATATTTTTCCCAAGAGCATTAGATCAATGGTAACGCAAATTGCTTCAGTCTGAATGCGGATAACTATTAGGCCAATTCTGCACAGATTCATTATACCACCACCATTTTTACTGCTTCTGCTGCTTTGGCATTTATTGGTCAGGAAAATTGTTTTTCTTTCATGAGGATGGCATAAATTCTAAAGCAAAAAAGAGAAGCCAGATATCAAACTGGACAAACCTGAAAGTCAGATCACAGATGCACTCGTTCTTTTCTTGTGTGAAGATCTAACATGGATGTAGTGTTACCAACTTTATTTTCAAATTTACATCTAAAACCAAGTCAAAAAATATCTCTGAATGCCTTAAAACATCTACATTCTCTGGATATATATATCTAAAATCTATGAAATATATTACATGTAATTGATAAAATGAATGTAACTTTTATCTTCAGCATTTATTTTATCAAAATATCACCTGGTATGTTTCAGTATGTCAGTCAATGATGGTAATTGCCATTATTGATGTTAGCCACCATTCTAACTCTGTAGACAATACAATGACCCATCTAGGTTGTATACCTGGGCAAAGCGTATGAAGATCTAAGGATGCTCAGTCATCAGTCTCCCCACCCCCGGCTGATGTAGTCTAGAAAAAAGAAGAGAGTGGTGCTTCTGGCACCAGTATGGCTGCAGGACCTGCTAGGGGTATGTCAAATTCGTATGTCAAGAGGGTTTTGGGGGGCTCCATTCCCTGGTATAGAAGCGGAGTTGTTTTTCCCCGAAGGCTAGAGAGCCTAATCTGTCCTACAACTTTACCTATAGCTGGACAGGGAAGAGATTGATTCATGCCTTTCCCAAGGGCATTTGTGCAAAATGAACATAAACAGCCCCAACCAGAGAAATCATATTGTCAATTCCATAATCCAAACCATTACTGACTACACCAATTGCACCTCCAACTAAAAGCAACAAACTATCATACCACTGATCTGCCATTGAATTCTTATCATTCTAATTTGTTAGAGGCCAACATTTCCAGTTTATGTACAAAACATGGAAACAAGAAATTGAATTGTTACTTCAAGCTTATTTACTGAGTCAAAAAAAAAAAATTCACAGAAACCCCTGAAATTTGAATAGAAAGAACAGGATCGATAATACTGATGATTAAATTTCACTCAGGCAATAGCTTGCAAGATAGAAGCGAACATTTTAACATTCATAGTTCACTTTATGTATGATATTTGTTTCTAACATCATTTTATTTGTTTATCTTGCTAATTATATCCATATCTCAGGCTGTACTTCTAATCTAACTCCAGTCCAAGTTTTTTTTCCACCAGAACACAAAGAACAAGAACAATTAGGGTTGCCAGGGTTGGACAAAAGAGGAGATAATTCAAGCTTCATCTCAGCGACTTATCTCAAACAAGTAGTAGAATAATGTCGACTTTGAGAATCGTGCAAATCTGGCGGCAGAGGTTCAATACCAGTCTCTTGATTTCACTGCCTATGTTGGGTAAGTCTCTGAGATGCAATTTGGATCAATTCCCCTTCAGGCTAAATCTGGCTAAATCTGACCACCATCAGAAGAATTCCCAACTGATCTAAGGGAGTGAACTCTTCACTGTTTGTCAGTCCCATCATATTAAACTAACAGATATATGAGATCAAAATTTCCCTTCAGTGATTTGAAACCACAACCAAATGATCAATCAACTGCTCTCTATCCGACTGAGCCAAACTGATAAGTCTTAGATATGCCTTTTACTCATATGAATGTCCTAAATGAATAGCACAAGGAATCTGTCTCCCAATCTGCACTTCCCATTAGCTCTAAAAGAAAAGGATTAGGGTTACTCAGACGTTTGTAATTATTGCAAGTCAGATGTTTGAAACCCTGTCAGAAAACAAACTTGGAAACAAAATCTACAAACTAAAGGTTAGTCTCCATTCATAATTGTGATAGATATTGGTGGGTGGGGACAGTGATGGGCGTATATCCTCTTCTCAATTTCCAGTTTTTGGATATTCAATGTGTACTCATGGAGGCATTACCATGTACCTCGTTCCCAAAACTAAGCTTTACCTAGTTCTCAAAACACATTTCCATCACTGATTCAATTTTGTTAAGTAATTAATATTGTCGGATCTTGCTGGAAATTTACAATGCTTAGCTTGGATTAGGGTAAGAGTTAAATGATGAGGAAATGAAAGGGAGGAAGATTGTATTGTGCCAATCTTCCAAATAGGGAGTGTCTGCCTGATTTGAAAATTAGCATTCCAAGTCCTAACCCTTACCTGGGCTTAAACTCTTATTGGAAAGTACTTTACTTTATGAAAGGTTGTCTAATTTTGTTTCCACTTTGGAAAAAAATAAGTGATGTTATATCCTCACCTCACATCAATGAATCACCACTGCCTGCATGTGTATCAGAACTAATTATCTAAAATTATCTTGAAAGAATAGATCTATTATCTAAAATTATCTAAAAAAATACAAGCTCAAGATCTGGGCTTTGTTGGTTACAAAATGACCATGGAGATCTCAAAAAGCATTTTTTTTTTTTTTTTTAAAATGAATGTTTTCACATGGCATTTAGTGGTGTAGTCATGCAAATTTTCATGGTTGTAGCCCCAAAAAGCTGATTCAGTGTGCTGAAGACACACTCACAGATACAGGGGAGCAAAGAGAGAAGAATCTGTGGCCCACTTGGTTGGTTGGTGAGGAGGACCATGCCTGAGGCTACACTGATTCGGTTATTTTTTCTCAAAAACAGGCATAATTGTCATGTAAAATAATTTTCCATCCGTATTATGAATCTTAGGCTCCAAAGGATTTCAGTTACTTCTCTTCAGTATATCCAACTTGGATGTTTTTTGTCTAAATTTAGATAATTCTAAAGAGTGGAAGTCAGGCAAGATAATTCACAGAAACTGAGAGATCTATAATTTTCAATATTTTATTTAAATTCATTAGATTTCTTGAGAATCGCTGACCCAAACAACTTCAAACTCAACACTGCTCTGCCTCATGCACTGAATTATATATCAAGCAAATGTCAACTTCATATAATAACTAGTTGTTGAGTAATTGCGATGTATACTCACAGAGACACAGGCAGAGATTTCTTCAATTGTGGTTAGATTACTTTTGTCAATGGGAATGTCAACTGATGTATATTCTAAGTTATAATCTGATATCATTGATGAAGCCTTCCAAGATATATATTTTTGAATATAGAGGGGGTGTGTATTATTAGCATTCTCCAGATATGCACCAAAGAAGTTTCCGAAGTAAATTCAGTGATGGATCATTAAAAAAAAAATTAATGATAAATTCAACATTGAAAAGGCTTTTGAATTGAGGAGAGATCTTCACAATTACAGATATTTTGACCAGATTTCTTTCATCTCTTTTTGCTGCTAATCTATTGCCAATCAATTCTCTAGCCACAACAACTCTAGGAAATCCTAATGGAGGAGTAACTCAAATCTTATAGCTTGGAAGCTCATCTTTCATGGACAATGCCTTAACCAATTAAGCTATTAAAGCTATTTCAATCGGGCAAGGTTCTCATCTGTAAACTTCTGCCACATTTTGAGATATTATGTAGCAAAATTCAAATTTAAATCATTTAATCATAGAAGATCTTGCCATCACAGTCAATAATTGAACAACTATAGCATCAAAATTTGAAGTCATGTAAAAAAAATTCCATCCAAGAATAAATATGGTCAGAATAAATTTTATTTATGACATCACTGGTGTTTTTCACCAGAAAAAATCTGAAATAGAATAAAAAAAACCTAGATTCTCGAGCATCTGGATTTTTTTTAATAAACTCATTTAAATGAGGCCCCCAAAATGTCCAAAAAGCTTTTTCCAGAAGATAAAAAATGTATTTTCAGAAGGGATCTTGTAGATTACTGATGCAAATTTACAAGCCTCTCGACAAAACAGTACGGCCAGGAGTACTGGAACACACAAGCACATAAACAGACACATAAAGACATATAAAAAAGAATAGAACGCTTCGCCATCTTAGATGGCTATGGTGGTTCAGTTGAAAACTTCAATTACCGAAGTTTCATTTTGTCCCATACTTTGATTTCAAAATGACTAGTTTGGGAAGATGGTCAGAAGGGGGAATTCTAAACCTCCTCCTCTCAGAGGATAAAAAAAATGGAAAGGGCCCCTCAATTAGCCAAGTTCCCCATTCAAATATCTAGTTGTGTCACCGGTTTTGAATGGACTGCCTTCTCAACAAGCTCATGGATCTCAGGCTTTTAAAAGGTCTGTCCACAGCCCCCATCCAGAAATACTTCTGTTGACCCCCAGGTTGCAAACCACTAAACTAAATACTGGAAGGCATCCCACTCCCCTGGGCCAAAAAATTTCCAGCTACACCCCTGTTGTAAAGTGGTTTGCTTCTTATCTGAGATATTGATGCATTCCCCACTGACACTAATAAAGTGTATGAGACCAGGTGAATATAATTTTCAAGGCAGGCAAGCCGTTGTAGTGATCACAATTCAATAAGAAAAAGATATTAAAAAAGAGAAAAACGTTTTATTCAAATAAAACATATAACTTTGTTTAACATACTGCAAATACACATACACTTTCTCTTTCTTTCTACCTAAATTTGGAAACAGAAATACATCTGAGAATTTGCTGAATTTTTTTCCGGGAAATTATCCCCTTTTAACATAAATGGCAAGAATTCCCAGAAAAGAAAAAATCAGGGAAAGCCAAGAGATAACAGGACATACTTGCAAAATCTTTTGATAAACAAGATGTGTGTATAACAATCCAACAAGCCATTTTCTGTGCCACCCACTTGACTGATAACAGCCATGCTCCCCTCTAAGTAATAGTAAACATACACCTAATTTTATCTGTGGGAACCTTCTGGTACTATATTATAAATCCTATCTTGGTGGAGTCAACAAGATTAAACCTTAGAAACCCCCTCACTGTCGACACTTTAAAGACTGGAGCAACACAATCTTACTCATTCCCATCTGGCTAAATTTATGTTAGTATATATCTTAAAGTTGTCGTTGTGTATCTATTTAATTTACAGTGTATGGGATGCAATCTAAAAGAGAATTATTTTTCTTTTATTTGAAGAGATAAAGGGAAGCAACTCTTGAGCTTGTATATTAATGGGGAATAACTCCAAGTTACTATACCTCAATTAAGGGGCTTCATTTGAATGACACGTTTGTTTTGTTTTGTTTTGTTTTTTTGGTGGGGTAAGTAATTGATAATATTAATAATTCTCTAACAAGCGTACTTCTTTGTACTAATACTCGTCTGACTCTTCTGAACACGTAAGTTTGCTGAAAAAAAAAAAAAAAAAACCAAGAGAATCGATAAATGACCGAGTTATTTTCTCCGGCCAATCCATTAACTGGCTGCTGGCTCTAAATACCATACATTAAAAAAAACACGCTCACTAAAACTCTTGTCGGTGATGTTCAAGTTTATGATGGTTGGTCCAGTGACCGTTCGATTTACCTAAACTCTTAATGTCCAGAAACTTCGAGCCCACTCCCAGTTTGTCTAAACTTTAAATAAGAAGTTTTAAAAAAATATCACGTGTTATTTTTTTTTTTTTTAAATTATTCATTCGACGATTTCCAATATTTTTACTCAAAATCGGTGACAAAAACACATTTAGTTCCTAAGGAAACTGGGTCTAAGAATAAAGGTTGATGAAGGATATCCTGTGTTTAGACTAACTGCACATCATAAACTGTTAATTCAAATAGCTATAAAATGGCTATCCCGATTGTAAATGGCTATAAAATGGCTATCCCAATTGTAAATGGCTATAAAATTAACCACCATGAAATTGAGCATTAACCTCTGGTCAAATTATATTCGAAAAAAGATCTTGTTGATGGCCCAATTGATTTCATTCAATAGCTGATAATGTTACACAACTGAAGCTGCTACCTTGAAGCAGAAAATGAAGTTAATGAAAATTGTTTAATTATTATCTATTTATTCATTTCTCTGGACTAGAAGATGGTCTAGTGAGAAAGAAAGATGATGCTTACACATTACCAGGTCCTATTGATTTGAAAAAATGTGACTCAGAGATAATTTTAAAAAGTGATAAAACATGGAATCAAATTTTCTGCAGAATTTACCTAAATTTGATATATGCAGAATTCGCAAAGAATTGATCACCTGAACATTGAAAATGGTGTGACACCGAAATATATCCATTGTTAAAATAGAAGGCAAGGAAATATCTTGTTTAATGAAGTTCAAGTTGAATGTTGTAAGCCTTAAGTTTTTTTAAAATTCTAGTTCGACCTAAACTTTAAAAACCAAAGAGGCTTCGTATACATATCCTATAAATATGTATTTGATAAATTTATCCAAAGTCTATTCTTACATAAATTTGAAAATTTAAACAAAGAATGTGTTGAGCAGTGTCAGGGAATGTTTGCATAATTTCTGTGATGTATACATAAAAATATCATTTTATAATTTTTGAAAAAAATTCAATAAATACAGAAATTTGACATTTGATAAAGTTATTCTATAAAGCAATATAATGTTGCATTCTATCTGAGAAACCTACTTAAATGGATTCAATAACAATTCTATCCACTGCAGAATAATTACCTTTCCCCATGTTTTTTTTTCAAGGAATTCCGTTTAGAATGGGGAGGGTTGATCATCCAGATTAGTACAGATAATGAAAGAGATTTGTGAAAAGTTTGAGGATTATCTTATGTCCTTTGCACAAAACAACTTTAATAATCTGAGACTGAAAATGATGGCTTGACTTTGAAACATTGATCACCCCAATTGAGGAGAATTGCTATCAATCTAGATTAACATTTGTTGGGATAGTTCTGGTTTGACTTGGTACTTTTGAAATTATCCACTCAAGACCTGAATTAACAGCTATTTGGGAGAGTAAAGATTTATTCATCTATCTATTGGCGGGACAGATTTCAAAGAATAGATCTACCAAACAATTAGATTTTCTCAAATAGAGTAATATAATTTCAAAATGAGTTGCCAAGTCAAGTCAAGAATAGCACCAGTGTTGAGAGTTTTGAAAATAATTTAGATAAATTTAGGAATCTTGGAAAGAGCATGGGCTTACATGGACATTCGGGAGATCTGATGAAATTTTTCAAGAAAATTTGATCAGTATTTTATGTTAAAGTGTAAATTTTGTTTATACTCGTGTACATTTGATAACGATTTCATGAAGTTTATTTTTGTTCTTGAAGTTGAAGTGGAAATATTATTCATTATTGAAGCTAGCCAAAAAAGCATAAGATTATAAATAAATGAATCTAAGTAAAGTTGAATAAGTTAATTCCAAATTTGACCAGACATTATTTTTATTTTGTACTGATTTTACAAGTACTAGAACTGACCACCAATGCCAATAGGGTGTGAATATTTGAATATTTATCTTGCTTTTCCCCCAGGGAAATCATTTCCTGGGTCCCAAAATATCAAATGGTTTCCAGTTTTGTAGTAAATTGATTGTTTCATTGTACACAAAAAATAGATTGGTGAAAACTATTTTATAGTCAGGAATTATTAAACCATAACTTACCATCTTTACAAGTTGAACCTAAATTCAGCCCTTTATTGTGATGTGGGGGGGGGGTACGAGTACAGATAATCATAAGTTATAAGTCATGTAGTTTTAGCTGTTTATGTTTTGTTTTTGTAAGTTCAATTATTAATCTGTCTACCATTTTAAATGTGTGTGTTTTGAGCCAGAGAAACAAAAATTATGAGTTACATTTTCCCTAGTTTTAATGAAATTTCAGAAATTTTTCTCAAAGAAGATGATTAAGTTCTTGTAGTGGTCTCTGTAATTAAAGTCTTTAAAATGCAGAGAAAAAGATTTGATTTTGTTGTAATTTATTTCCAGTAAACATATTTTTTTCAAATAATAGTGTAGTTTGAGTTCAGAGAATTTCAACAAAACAATTTTCCTCTTAGACTTTATAGGTTTCTTTTAGTTTTAAGTAAAATTTACTTTCAAATGTTCAAAAATTGAATTTCTTTTAAAAAAATTTATAGGGGGCATTCAGAAAACAAGAATAAATGTTTTTTGCTAGACATAATTAAAATTAAATATTTGAATTTTCATCCCTCTAGCTCCACTGATGTGCCCTGTATCCATGACACATTTATCCCTAGCGAGGCAGAATCACTTAGAAACTGAAAAAACCTATATTGACAGCTTTGGTTGATGGTTTTTAATATATCCACACTAAAAGATTAATCGAAGACAAAAAAAATTGTTTTTATAATGACCCATGACATATTCACCGGACACTAATTGACTCCTTGAATAATTGATGGTTGCTCATAAATGTTTCAGTTTGTTTGGCCAGCAAAACATAAGTGATCTTTCGTAGGTCCATCACAGCAAAACTCTCCGCATATCCTCTCGACTGTATAAAAAGTCTGGTTTATTCATAGAATCCGTCCATAATATGCAGATAACTCTTGGACTTGAAATGAAGTGAGGATTACCTCCCTTTTTCAGAACAGTCAGAACAGAAAAACACTTGTCCTTTGGATGTTAAATAGAAACAATGTACAATTAAAATAAACAAAGCAACTCTATTGTACATTGTCTATACAAGTATTTAATGTTTCACACACTCGGTTAGTTGATGCTCACAACAGACACAAATGAATACAATTTAACAATTAGATTTACTTGAAGCCATTACAATCTGTTTTTCTTTCATCATTACATATTTTAAAAACAGGAGTTGTCTCGATTTCACCTGCGTATTGTGGGAGTCTAACAAATGTCTTTATTCTTTCCATCACCAAGTTTATTGGAGTAAATGAATTTATAGATATTTAATGAGCCTAGTTTGGTGTTGCACAACCAAATAGAAAAAAAAAAAACATTTGTTAGAAAGATTACACCAATTTTCCAAGTGGAAATGGCTATCCTGCCTGGAAAACCAACATTTAGAATTCTGACTTTTTACCTAAGCTGAAATACAGGCACCAGTGGGGAAATATGCAACTACCTTTCTCACAAGGTCTTAAACATAGGTGTATGAGCCAAAAGGGCAGAGGAGCAACTGCCCTCCCTCCCTTTTGGGCAAACAGTGTAAATTTCTGAGAAATCAGTGTAATTTGGGCAAAACCATATAAAATTTTGGGCATCACCTCTCTTAAGCGAAGAGTTCCCATATGCTCATTGCCATAAATGAATATATAGACGTTTCTTTTTGTGTGTGTCATCTATTATATAGAGACTAAAACAGTAAACCTTTAGTTTTTATTTTTAACTGCATCTAAAAAAAATTGTACTTATTGTATGAATTCTTTAAGACATTTTGTGAGATAACAAACACTTCCTCTTTCATAGAAGTTCATGTATCGATTTTCAGCCAAACTAATCAAGGATGTATATTTGAAATACATATGCACACACACACACACATCAGTGGTGTATGATGCTTTGTATCTTGTGTGTGCTGTGTGTCACAGGAGGGCGGTCCACTCAAGGTGACTCCATCAGTGGGAGTGACAAAGAATGACTACCCAAAGATTTTCCAAATAGTTTCCTTGGACACTCCATTTTGTTATGGGAAATCTGTCAACACAATCTCTCCAAAAGTATTCAATGGATATCAATGAAATCTTGTGGAAAAGAAATAGGCTAAGTTAGTTAAATATTTGGGTGGATCCATCCATAATTACTTCCTCTTTTCAATGACTGATGTATGCGCTCTCTGAGTGCTTTCTAGTCTTATTATAAAGTTATTTTTTTTAAGATACTGAATAAAAACATTTTAATGGTAACCATACTTATTTTCTTCTTATCATTTCATGAAGTCTGAACTGAAAAATTGAAAATTAAAGATGACTAGAATTTCTAGTAAATGTAGGCTTCTGCCATTACATTCAATAATATGGAAGAACCATGATGAATAAAAAATAGTATTGGTACAAAAAGATCACCAAAATTCTACTTATATTTTGAAGAGAACAAGTTCTGGAGAGGTGGCAGGTGACACCCTGGATTACTGCCACAGATGACTGGTAAACAAAGAAATAAGAGAATTAATGAAAAAACAAAATTTGCAATGCACAACATTAACTACTGATAATAGTGTCTAATCCAAATTCTGTTCAAAAAGGCTTCAACTATCAGTTCATTGCTTTTAACAGATACTAAAATACTTTTTATGTTTTTTTTTTCATCTTTAGCACACAGCACACCAAAGGTACAAAGAATCATATACCACTGAAATGAAATAAGCCCTTGTGTATTTGTGACATAAATCTTTGTAGATATGTATGGCTTGTCAGTTTGGCTCAGTTGGTAGGAGAGCCAACAAACAGTGACCTGGTCATGATTTCAAATCACGATAGAGAAATGTTAATTTTATATGTAAGTTTGGTTCAACCTGACAGAACAAACAGTGAAGAGATTACTCCTCTTAATTGGGTGAGGATTGTTCTTGTTCTTCCGGTAGTCAGGGTAGAAAAACAAAGTCAATTCCAGCCTTCAACTTGGATTTGAGTTTGACTAAAGAAAAAATGATACTGCTTCCTCTGCCTGAAAATGAATCTCCATAGCCAAATTGCTTCATTTCTCTCACAGTAATCCCTCTTTGATAATCCTCTAACTCCATCCCAACTCTTTGGACAGTGATACAAAGTTACATAAAGCAATACATGAGTTGAAAGGATCAAAGACACCGACTGACTGAGTTGTCAGCTTCAAGGGAACAGGTTAAAATAACTAGTAAGATGAAGAAAGATGTCATTATTTTTTTCTTTTAATTACCATTTAACCATATACTCTTATACTGTCATATTTTCTATATATACACCTATCTTTCTCTCTATCTCCATCATTCCAACCAAGTTTTCCATAAATGCTTAAATATCATAAAATACGCCATGGCCCTTGGCAAAATAAAAGTGTCCATTTCACAATTGATCATAACTGAAAATCAATCACCACCTAAAAACAAGTGAAAGAAGAGTGAAAAGCCAAAGTCTATGTTTTTTACTGTTTGGTCAAGTATGTTTTCATAGCAATGGTGATTCAGTAACATAAGATATATTGACACTTACAGATTTATACTGGAGAAATAAATTAAACCTATGCATTAATTTTGATAATGTGAACAATATGTTTCAACAGTCAATCTCATACTTATAAAATCCACAAACTGTATTGCATCAAATTGATATTGTCTTAATATAAACTCATTATTGTTCATAGTAATCAGCTGAATTTGTAATTGGTATTCTTACAGCCATTCTCGTTCATAATTATCAATGCTCATTGTAGCATTGGTAATTATACTTTCTTTTAATTATCACCAATACTATAAGTAATCTTATGAAAAATCATCAATCAAAATTGTTAAAATAAGTTTGCTTCAGTTTTCAAATTGGTCAGGCTGGCTATGTATGCATGAATATATGTATATATCACATGTACATGCTGCACCAATGAAGCTAGAGGGCTGAAAATTTAAACAATAAACTTACAGTGAACGTTCTATGGAGAACTTTACTCTTTTAGGGTGGTGTATGCATGACATTTTTTTCTTGACATAATATGGAGTAAATGTTAAAATTTCCAGCCATCTAGCTCCATTGGTGTGGTTTGTATACATAACAAATACATACTTAACCAACCAGTCAGAATCACTTGGAAAAAATTAAATGTCAACAGTTTTGGTTGACAGTCTCTAAATGTTTATTTTGGATACTTGATTTTGTCAACAACAGAAAATTTTAAATATAACATGAATTGTCGTCCTTGGGTTCTAATAATTGATTTGGATTTGACAAGGGAATAATGCCAACTTTATGTACAAAAAAAATCTGAATAGCAATCAACTCAAGTGTCAGTCTTAGCTCATTTTTTGCCAAGAGGTCAGGAAAATATTAACTCTTAAATTCATACAAAGAAAATTGAATGTCAATTTCAAGGAAAATAACTTCTGATGTCAATCACAAGCAGTTTATGAATTTAAAAGTTGATAAACACCAAGAAATAAGATATTCATAAGCCTCACCATGTGATGATTAGCAACTTGGTTTTTCAATTCATTAGTAGTGAATTTGATCCTCATTTGATACTCCACAGTTGTAGCCTTGTATCAAATCAAGCTATGCTTAGTAGATAACTGTGTGTGTGTGTGTGCGCAAGTTGGATGCTATTGGAATATATCGTCATCTTCATTATCTTAATTAGCGTTTAGAGTCCATTGTTGGTCAAAAAGTCTGTTGTTGTAAGTATAAGATATGGGAAGTGATGAGCTTTACTCTAATCTACCATGTTGGCCCATTACATATTGGTAGAATGGGCATGATCTTGGAAGCTCAGTCTTGGCCTCATCAAAAATATACACGGTACGGTCTGAAACTTCATTGCGTGCAAGTTTTTTATAACGTCCATTAAAAAAAAATTTGTTTTCTAGACTTGTTAAATGTGATCATTATCAAGATCATGTTAAGATACATTTTGGTTGTGTGATCGAAAAGTATTTTCTCCCCCTTTTATCAGTTCTTCCAGATGGTATTTCTGGCAAATCTGAACTTTAAAAAGATAAGCAGTTATAAGAATTTATAAGGAACAAGATGAATGACATGAAAATAATTTTATTATCAATGATTATCCTCTTGAAAAGTCAATTACAATTATTATTCATAAAACAATGAAAGAGAAGATTTTTAGGGCTTGAAAGAATACAAAATACTTCTTGCCTGAATTTCTGAGATGAGGATTTATCATTATCATACCCTAATTTACAGTCAAAACGTTCTTTGGTTGTGTCTGCCATCCATCTCCAGATATTTGTTGTACTTAATAACCCCACAGGTGTCCGAGTAATTCAGTGTTGAACAAGTCAGGCATGTCTTATATGAGGATATCTTGTACATAGTGGTGTATTAGAATATCAGTCCAGTTAGATATCTAGTGCCAGATTTTTTTTTTAAATGAAGGTTTTTTTGTAAATCTGGCGCCAGATATCCAACCGGATTGATATTCCAGTACACCACGTATCAGTTAATTTGTCCTAATGTTGTTGCGTGTCTTACACAGAAACAGAGCATATGACTTTTTTTGCAGTGCCCAACCCAGGGTCTAGACTCATGACCACAAGCTAATAGACATGCTTTACCAACACTTTTTATTCATTAGGACAATCTGGTGGTGGAAACTTGAAGCCTCCACACCAGAAAGTACAACAGCTGAAACATTGTAACTACAACAGCAACGTCAGAGATACTAGTTTGAGTGAATCAGAATGAAACAAGACAATTTGTTTTTTTGATTAGGACAATTCAAGGAGGATAATACTTGTAATGTAGTGTGTTTCTCAGAAAAATATAGATCTAAGAGAAATTTAGTTGCTATCAATAGTAAGTAAATAACTTAAGAAATTAAAAGAATGTGCATTCATTTTCTGTGCAATAGTCTATCAAATGTTTTTCTGAAATATGTAAGAAGCAGTTTAATAAATAGAATTTGAAAATTTCCATTTATCAAATTTTATTGAAGATTCAATCCGAGGAAATAGAAATAATTTTATCTGCCTATGTTAAGGGGAGTCTTATGTGCCATCAATATGGTGTATGTCCAATAGATTCCTTTTTTCAGGTCTACCAGACAATCTTTTCAAGTATTAAATACATTAACTCATTCAGGCCAAGGTCATACAAATGTGCACTCTGAATTTCATTACTATTTTGATTTATGGCATCCATTTTGGATACATGACATGGTCACATGACCATTATATCTCCCATAAAGGAAATCCATATCTTATAACCTCTAAAATGATAAATGGCTTCCCAGAGTTTCTTAGAAAATGACAAAACTTAAGACCAACTATTATATCCCCGTTTGGTAAGCCTCAAAAAACCAAAGGCCTGAATGAAATATCAAGTTAGTTACTTGAAGTTGCATCCATCTGATGAGGACAAGGAAAGTAACCAGCTAAAATGTTTAGTTGAAAACCATCAATTTGGACTGGAAATACATTTTCTGGTTGTTCAAAACATTTTATTTAGTTCAAGTCTGGTGACTCTGAGAATAGAAATCTAAACAAACAGTCACAATACAAACAGTTTTTTGTTCACAGAGTTGAAATAAATGAAGACAGGTTCTAACTGCAAGTGATGTGCAATTGCCACAGTGAACCATTAACAATAAGTGCTTCATTAAAGACCTGACGATTAATTTGTTCTTAAGTCAATAAGCCAGTAATGCAACTGGTGTTGCTGCTATTTTGGAAATAATTAAACTTTAGACCAGATTCTCCAACTTTGGCTTTAAAGTTCAAAGTGTTAACTTGATTTAATTTCAGTGGTGCTTGTGACTTATTTTGTACTGAGATTTCGCTCATTCCAAGAGGACACTTTTTCGCCTTACACTGGTGATATCAGCTACTACATTACGTCATGATGGATAATTTGAATACTAAAACTAAACAATCACAAAAGGGTGGAATCATTATTTATGTTGCTATAAAAAAGAAATAATAAACGGTTCGAAAGGTTTTAAATCGAGGGAAACATCGGCAGAGATTTGATTTCGTTCCCAGACACTTTCTTTCTATTGTATATAAACTCTTTAATCCCCAAAGACTCATTTCCCACCAAAGATCAGTTTTTTTTTTTTGTCAGAAGTGCCAAAATGAATCTGATATGAGGTAGTATCTGATATCATCGGTGTCTGGAGGAAAATTGTTCTTTTGGAATGAGCAAAATTTTGGTCCGAAACAAGTCATAAGCACCAATAAAGTCAGCAAAGATGTATTTCTCTGGTGCAGTTGAATTTTAAAAAGTTATATTATAATCTCAATTTAATAATGTAACTAAACAATTGCATCCAACGAAGTATTTCATTTTATATTAGTTTGCAGACAAAATTCTCACATACATAATGCCTAAAAGAGGGGGCCGGTGACCATTAGGTTAGCAGCACAGACAATGGACTGGGCAAGCCAAACTCTGACCAAGATTGGCACAAATACCCTTGAGAAAGGCATAGATCCATCTCCCCTCCTCCCAGCTCGGGGTAAAATTGCATATGGTAAAATGGTTGACACCTCTATATCTATTTTACATATCACAAACCTCAGAGATCTCGTTGAGAAAGAGAAAATTGTTGTAAGTGAGGCCTGGGCAGGGATGGCTGATGCCCTAGCCAGCATAAGGGTACTACTTATTCTAATGCCTAAAGAGGAGTAAAAGAATTCATCTTTCATCTTTTTTGGTATCCTTTCTTGTGCAAAAGTTTTATGATAAAAGAAAGTAAAAAAAGACTTTAAAAAAAGGAGTGATGAGCTGTTTTTGGCACCTAGAAATAGGGAGGAGATCCATAGCTCCCCAACTCCCCAAAGTTCTCTCAGAATATGGCTGGATACCATTCATCGAGTTCAGAATGGTCTCAATATCCTTAATGGCTGCCAAGCTGTAACAGTTTGCATCATAGATTCTATAATACAGAGGACTTATGCATAACTAAGAAATAAACAAGAGATGAATTCATCAAATAGCAAAAAGATGCCTATGTGTGGGTTGGGGTTTGAGACAAAGTCCTATTGTAATGTGAGGGCAAAAGCCAATGGTCAGAATATAAATCCATTGAAAACAAATTTTTTCTTCAAGATGGCTGCTCTTGAAAACTGTCTAATTCTAATTGCACTTGAATCTTCCATGTTTGCCAACCATTGTATTTTAGAGTCCATGTACCAAACATTGAAAGTTCCTCCACAATATCACTGTTGACATCTGCAAAATAATATATTGAATTAGTACAAACACAGAATTTAATAAATCTTTAGGTTGCTAATGAAAATCATTTGGAAATTTCGATGTTTGTTCGTTCCTCAGTTGATTTTATATACTTTTACACTTATATATACATTTTTTGACATACATTCTCTTCTGGGCAAACTCTCTGAGAGAAACATTTCTTTTTTTTTCTCTCTTTCTTGCGCTCCTTTTTCCTCCTCCTTCTCTCAGTCCTCCCCCTGCATCTTTTGCTCGGCCTAATAATGTTTTTTTGGACCGAAATTTGATTCATCTCAAAGATTAACTTTTTTGTGTAACACCAGCTGCAACATAAAGTGTCACCTGTTATGGTCATTGATTATTTAACATGTGTTATATGTTATAGTTAATATGATTTACTCGAAACAATAAAAACAGTCTTAATAGATTCTATGAATGGATTGTTTTTTCTTTTTTCCTCTTTCAACAATACCAACATTTTGTTTTTATTCAAGTTTTAGAAAAGAAAATTGTCTTTCGAATTTGCATGATTTTAGTTCTTTTTACAATAAGAATAATTCACTAATCTCCCTCATCAGGAAAATAAATCTTCTTCAGTTAGTCTGAAGAGAAAACTACCATGTGAGAGAGGGGGAGAGAAGGAGTGAGAGAGCTGTAGTTGGAATCAACATAATACAGTCTGAGGAATATAATTTCCAGCACATTTCATATAAAGTCCAAACATCTAATACATTCAAGGTTGTCAACTTTGGACAGGTGCCTAATCAGGTTCATCAGAGGTTGCAGAGAGGTTACCAGATTGTTATCACTTATAAACTTATTAAAATGCTATTGGAAGTCTGAAGGTCGGGTAGGATTTCACCTGACCAATTTTGGCAATGGCAAGAAAATCACCCCCACGAACCCTAATAAAGTAGAGCCAAAGATGATGGTCCAAAGTCATTTTAATTAGCCTGAATATCAATCAAACTCATAAATAATGATTTAATAACCTTCCCATTGAGATTGGACCTTTGCAAGTTGGAAGTATACATCTGTCTAGGAACAATTTGTTTAGTATTTGTTGATGTGAACTTCAAGTTTATTTAACACTAGTTTATTTAACACTAGTTTGTTTAAAACTAGCTAATTCAATACTAGTACCCTGTTGTAGAGATACATTTGTACTGCCACATGTATGCATCAACGTGTTACGATCAATATTTTAATTTTACATCTTTTGATCAAACTTGCTTCACCATGAATTTTTCATGCATAAGTTCTTTGCGATCAACCCGATTGCTTCTTACCAAGTTTGCATGATATTTCAATGCAAATAATACAACTGTCTCTGTCAATGTTTACTAGTGTTAGCTTAATATAGCCCAAAGCCTCACAAGTGTGTTAGTGGCTTGGCTTAGTTGAAGAGCACACATTTAGAGCATCAAGTGATAATTGAACTCACAACAGAAGTAGTAGCATGTATGACAAGCTTGCTCACCACTGCTCCATGAAAGGGCATCCCTTAGCTTAGTGTGGCACAAGGCCACAAATTTAGGGCACCAAGTGAGGATCAAACTCATTACTGAAGTAGAAGTATGAGTGACAAACCTGCAAGTAGATGTAATAATGTTCGATCTCCTCAGATAAAGCAAAAGCTTCCATCCAGACTCAAATTTACCTCACTTATCTTTGGAAAATCTTCCTGTCCAGGGCAACTGCCTTATCAATTAGATCAACCAGTTATTGAAGTCTCAATCTTGCTATATAGATTTCATTCTTTATTTTCCTTGAATGCCTGACCCACAGCCATACTTGTTTACATACTATGATAGTTCTTGTCTGAATTAATCATTAGGAATGATATGGTCCAACTACTTTCCTCGTCTATGTGTCCATTTGTTCCCTTCAGGCTTTGTCATGTGTTGTTGGTTCCACAATGTTGAAACACAACTCAGAGTACATACTTTGGGTGTACTTCTGAGCTGTCTCTTTTGAATTGGGTTATCTGTTTGCTTTCCCCCAAAAGTCCCTTATGGTGAGAAGTTCCCAGATGCTATTGATATTGATGCTCAGTCAGCTGATAGGTTTGAATGAAGAAAGTATAAGGTGTTGCTACCTTCAAATGTCATATTTGCCATTTGTTCTCTCTTCAAACATTGTTAACAAATGAACATAATAGAATATAGTCCCTCCATATAATGCAAAATGATACCATGGTCCAAGAATTATTTGAATTTATCTGATGAAGCATTGTTAATCATTATTAACAAATTAATTTCCTTTGAAAAAAATCACAGATATATTTGAATTTCTGGGAAAATAATTTAAAAAATAGTAACTTTGTTTCATTGGATGAATCCATTGTTTCTAATGGTTAGTAGAAAATATTCATTCTGCCTAAGGACGAAGTGTTGCTACCAAGCACTTCTGCTGATGACTGGAGTATAGTGTCTCTGCATCCATTAAAAAGTGTTAGTGTAGAGAAAAGTGAAAATTCCAACAAAATAAGAAACAGGAATAGATAACAATGATCTGTAGCTGAAAATCCCCTCAAATATTCTCTTCCTCTGTCTCCTTCCCTTCTTTCCTTCTTCTTCCTGTTGGTATCATGACATACACCACCAACTAGCCAGCCGTTTTTTATAGCCACGCTCCCAACACATACGGATTCTGGGCTCATCTCTTGATTCCTACACACAGGTAATTTTTCTATTACAGTTACACATTCAAATATATATATATATATATATATATATATATATATATATATATACGTAAAATTATAAAATGTCACTGACTCATAATGTCAATGTTGTTTCTTTTCTGATAATTCAATTCAAATGAGTAATGATTTCGACAATTATTTCTTTTTTATACCGATAAATGAACCCGACTAAGAACAGATTTAAAATTAACGTTATTCCATGTGTCTCCCTTGGATGTTTTTATTTATCTAATTTTTGTTTACTTTTTAAAAAATTATCTATAACATTCAAAAATAGACAACTAGAATTACATGTCCCTTCTTCAAATATTTAAAAACAGAAGTATAGAACCTATTTATAAGGAAATATTATCAATTAAAAACCACTTTATCCATGTGAGAAAAATATAAACTCTATTCCTATGTGTTTTAAATTTAAGAAAAAAAAAAGGGAATCCTTAATTACCTCCCTTGATATTTGAAGGAAATTTTGAATTCAGAAGTCAAAATCATTTCTCATTGAATAATCGTGTTCGTAGTGAAACAATGTTAACTTTGTTATGAATCTGTGACATTCTATGATTGGTCTACATTTCTCTATCGAGCACTTTGAAATAAAACAATATATAAGATATATATATATGCATTAATATATATCTACTTATCATCGAATTATAAATATATATATATATACACATATACATGGATAAAAGTTCTGTTTTGTATATATGGATACTTACATGAGATCATGATGAGTCATCACTATTTTCTTGCTGTTTGTGTCTCCTGGACTTCACTTTGGTCAAAGTGTCATAAGCCGTTTGAATCTCCATAAAGCGTTTACTGGCTTCTTCTTTCATGGTGGGATCTCTGTGTTTGTCTGGATGCCATTGTCTTACGAGCTTCCTATATTTTGCTTTGATTTCTTCTGCCGGTGTGTCTTCATCGACTTCCAACACCTGAGGAACAGAAAGAGATGAAAAAATTCCTGTAAATCAAACGTAAATCACAACAGGTCCTGGTGGTCACTCAATAGAAACTGTCATGCAACTGATATCTTTTAGCAGCATACCATGTCGGGGGTGATCAATTAAAAAATTGGAAAGAGGGCTGATCAATGAACTATTTACTTCTCACACCTTTTTGGGACAGAGATTGCTGAAAAAGTCTTAATTTTCAAAAGGCAGGTTGACACAAACTAAAGGATAAATTTAGCAGAAACCTAAATTGCAAATTGAACCCCCCCCACCCTCTAAAAACCTACAATAGGGAGAAATTTTTTTAAAAGTTTTTTTTAGGCATAATAAAGAGTGAATGTTTAAATTTTCGTCCCTTTAGCTCCATTGGTGTGGCCTGTATGTGTAATACCAAGCCAGCCCAGACTAACTTAAAAACCGATCGACAGTCTTTAAGTAGGTGAAAATAATCAGAAGTTGTGATTTCTAATCGATTAATTTTTATAGGAATTTTTAGCATAGAGGGGAGTTATAGTTAATTCTGATGAGTTTCACAATGACGAGGTGCCTCTTCAACATATGTTTTGATTAGAATTATTTACTTTTTAACTAATTTTTTACTCTCAAATCCAGTGCAACAATAAACTATAGGGGGAGACCGGGGCACAGTGAGACATGGGGTGCACTGAGACGACCCCATTTTCTCAAAAACTGTAGACAGGAAAGTGCTACCATTTTGCTGAAAGAAATGGTATGTATCATTACAAAATGGTAGCACTTTCCAGCCGAACGTTTTTAAGAAAATTGGGTTGTGCTCCATGTCTAACTGTGCTCCATGTCTTATTGTGCCCCGTTCTCCCCTACACTCCAATGTCAGCTTTGTGGTCATGAAGAGTCAAATGTATCTGAGTGTATGTCTGTTGGGAGTTGATGTTTTGGCAATTTTTACAGTTGTCATATCAGAGGCATTTACAGATGTCCCCCATTATATTACAAGTGTTAGGGTCTAAGAAAGCCAACCATGTTACAACCAAGCTGTGAAAGAATTCAGCCATTTTGTAGCTATGTCTAGCTATTTTGGAGATAGATTGATACTTTGGGGTCCAGCATCTAGCCACGTTATAACAAACCCCATTATAACAGGGGCGGTTAGTACTAGATAACTGATACTAATACAAGAGTAGGGTCCAATGACTTAGGTAAAGAAGTTATTCCATTTGAATTTAGAAGGAAAAAATTTTAGGCTGGACATAAAAATAATTATTTATGAAAGGGTTTTTGGTCTGAGAAACAATTGGGTGTTGAATAAAGATATTTTTCATTTAATTTTGTTTGATGAAATATCATAAATCATTATAATCAATTTTCATGACTACTTTTTACCTTCAGCTTAATTTTTAAGTTGCTTTTTTTATTTTTAACCGACCTGAATGAAAGTTTAGTCATTTATTGCTAACCAGGTTGTTTAATTTGTCACGATTGATTGTTCACTTAGAATAGTCGGTTCAGTTGTATAACTTCTTGGCCTCTTACACATTATGTATGAAGACAGAAATAGGAAAAAAAATTCCTTTTTCTTCATTCTCTCACATTCTCTTCTCTGGCATTATATGTTTCCATATTCCGAGGCATAAAAAGATATCTGTTATTTATTCAAAATGAGTCAATAACGCAAAATTTATAAAAAGAGACCCCTGTTCTAAGACATGGACATGAGATCAGAAATGTTTTCTTCTTGATTCTTAGATTCAACCCACATGAATGGAACCTGTGTAATTCTGTTTCCACGTGTATAATCTGTCAATTAGTTTTTCCATTCCCCCTCATTCTCGAGTACTGCCCATTTTTATTAGGTTCATGGTACAATCATTGTGACAGGTCTCACTTAAAACTTGTCCCTCTGGCCTTATTACCATTTTTGACACGATGTAATATCATATGAGTTTATATATAGTGTAGACAGTGGTGGGCACTGCTAACAAAAATGCTAAGCTGAAAAAAAACAAAAATTTTGATAAATGCTAGCCACTAACTTTATTCATATGAATTTAGCTTTGGTTCGTTTTTTTTTTTTGCTCTAAACAGACCTAGAGTGCAGAAATTTAAATATATCATTGCTTTGACACAGAACTTTCAAAAAAGGTACAGTAAGCCAATATCAGATGATGATTAAGGTGTACATAAATAATTAGATGAACAAATGAAATTAAACATTAATTTACATTCAACTTACAGCTCCATGTCTTACCTATAACATGTCAAAATTTCAACTCTGTAAGTCTGTTTTTCAGGGGCTGAGAGAAAAAAACCTGAAGCTAAATTTGTATAGTAATACTTGGTAGTTATCCTAGCTTCCGCAATATTTTCAGTAGTTTAGCTGGGTCCAAAACTGGATGTAGGTTTACATCAAATATTGCATCTAATAAACTTCCTTGTTCTCATTCATAATCCATTAGAAAGCTCATATGGCTATGGGTTGGTCATGTTGCAAGAATGTCTGATAACTGCTGGACATCACAACTCACAACATGGATCCCCAGAGATCAGATGCAAAACCATAGTCAGCAGAATCTAAAATGGGGAGACAAACTAGACAAATCAGAAAGTATTGGCTCTGTGTCGCCCATGATAGAGAGGTCTGGCAAATCTTAGGGAAGGTATATGTCCAATGACAGATGCTAAAAGGCTGCTGATAATGATGGTGATGAAGATGAGTTAATATCGAATCACTGCAGCCCACAAGTGGCCTGCCAGACCAATCGGCCAAGTGCTCTACAGATTCATTTATCTCCTTGCTCATCTAAGTTTATCTATGAGTGTTTGTGCCTCCTGACACTTCTGGTCACTTTTCTGGGGCAACAACCTTGAAATTTGAGTGAGTACACCATCAGAAAGATTTTTTTTTGTGAAAAAGTACAATTGGGGGCCTTTATGGTCATTTCAAACCAACAATGCCAAAAGTAGGTATTTTAGATGATTTTAAATAAAAGATCTATGTTTCAAAATTAGTTCTTTACAGCACAACTACGGTGATTCATTTTCTCAAGGTATTGGTATTTCTGATATTTCCAGAACACTCTAATGTTAAACTAAAGTTCCAGAGGCTCTTAAAATATTAGAAACTGCCAACCAAAACTACCACCATAGGTTTCTTCAGTTTTCAAGTGAGTCTGGTTGAATATATATGTATGTGTCTACCATACCAAACAATGTAGCTAGCGGGCAGAAAATTTAAACATTTACTCCTTGTTATGTCAAGAAGGTTTTTAATGGTAAGTTCAATTAGTAACGTAAGTTTATGCCAAATTGGTCGCTAGTTTCATGCTTACTTATTGAAAATTCGGGCTTTTTTAGTGATCACTGCCCAAGAAAAGATGAGAGAAATAACTTATTCCTTGATCAGCCCTTTTTGCATATTCTTAATTAATCACCCCCAACACAGTGACTGTTTCTGTTGAGTGTCTAATCAGACCTTTTCCTAACACTTAAAAAAATTTTCTAATGCGCAATCAAGGTACAGACTTTGTTAAAATATTCCAAGCCATTTAAACATCAGTGAAAACAATATCATCAACTCAACATGCAATTTTTCACTTTTTTATTTCTTTGATAAATCCCAAAAGCATAATAAAAACTGTTCTAGAAGTTTATCGCCACAGGCTGTGAAAATTGACAGTTTAATTTCATTAAAGCCTTCTTTTGTGTGTCAGAAATTTAAATTGAAACCACCATTTTGAATATCATGTTGGAGTCTTATCTATTACTATTTTGATTGCCTGATCCCACAAGAAATGATTTATTGTTCATAAAATCTTTTTTTGGACGCTTTATTCAATAATTTGTTAGGAAAAAAATAACTCTAGAGAAGTGAGTTAAGTGTGAGAAATTGATCACAGTTTTGACTGATTAAAACACAGGTCTGGTTAAAGTGTTTTGGCAGCATGCTATGTTGATGGTGATCAATTGAAAAAATTGAAAAAAATGAATGATCAATGAACAAGTTACTTTTCTCACCTTTTGTTAAGCAGTGATCACTTGAATAGTTAGAAATTTCAACAAAAAAAATAAGCTTGAATGCTGCCAGGCACAAACTTAGGGACCAATTTAGCATTTACATCACAAATTGACCAAAAAAAAACTTATTTCGCGAAGGAATTTAAAAAAAAAGGGGGGGGGTTCTAAACATAATATGAAGTAAATATCTAAAATTTTGACAGTCTAACTCCATTGAGTGTGGCCAGGATAAACAATGTATATATAGCCAGACCCATTTGAAAACTCAAGAAACCTATGTTAACAGTTTTGGTGACAGTTTGGGTTGATGGTTTCTAATTTCATGATATTATCCTATGTTCAATGAAATGGTATTATGAATGACTGTCAAGGACTCAGATGTACAAGTTTGGTTTTTGATGACTGGCTGTGGGCAATAGTCACAGAAATGTATTCAAATCATATGCACCTTCTGCTGGTTCACGATTTTTTTTGGCATGTCCTTGCAAAAATGGGTAAATAGTAAGGCAGACTGAGTTCTCTAGCTATGTTTGGAAACCTATCTAGGAGAAGACAACTCTGATAAAATCTTCTCTGGTAACTTAAAAGTTCAGCACTGTGTTACGGCATGAATAAATAGCTCCATTATCTTTAATTCTTTCCTTTGAAGAGTTCTGCTGGCAATTACAAGCGGTTACAAATGGTTTATGAATTTAAGAGTTAATACTGGTTTCATTTCACAGCACAAAGGAATTACTTTTCATCTGAAATACAATGCAGTGAAGAGGTCTTACACAATACATTACAGCTGTATAGAATCTTATGCTTTACTTTTATTTGGACAGATTTATGTAATCAAAAAATCTCCAGGTTTCAATTCCAGCTTGTTGTAAACCTCCAAGAAGTCCAGACATCTAATCATCTTCAAACTCTGTACGAGTTCTAACTTTGTATCTACATCTCTCAAGAAACAAATATATATATATATATATATATATATATATATATATATATATATATATATATATATATATATATTATATATATATATACATATGTGTATGTATGTATGTGTGTATATATATGTATATATATATAAACTATAACTTGACACTGTCCTTCTGAAATTCTAGCTTAAAAAAATATGGAAAATCTTTAAATTTCTGCCCGTAGTTGGGGAAAGTAGACAGTCAGGGGATTTAGAAGGCCATCAGATAAAACATTCAAGACAAATCTTTATGTATCTTTTCATATGGAAACCAAGCTGGTGGCATTTTAGAAATATGTGTGTGTATGTATCTATATATATATATATATATATATATATATATATATATATATATATACACATAATGTGTGTGTAACAATTTTTGAATTCATGAGATTTTTTACCTGTGGTAACCCAGTAATATTTGATGATAGTGACATCTGTGTAGTAGAGAAGAAAGAGTTACAGGGTTTCATTTTCAGTCAGTAGAAAGAAAGAAACAGACCTGGCTGCTGCTGAGTCTAACCTCACTCTATTATACACCGACTGAAGGGGGTTATTGAAACTTTTGTATTGTATATATGATAAATAAATCATGATTACATTTTAGTCGAATTACATTAAAATGAGAGAAGTCCTTGCATATTTGTAGGATTAATTTTGGTGGATATGCAAGACTTGTCAATTTACTGGTTCTGTAATGCCCATGATAGAGAGGTCTAGTGAATTTTGGGGAAGGTTTATCTATGTCCAATGACAGACACTAAAAGGCTGATGATGATGATATGAAACTTGTCAAATTTTGTTCAGTTGGTAAGAGAGCCGCCCTCTAATCATGTGATTGTGATTTCTAATCACAGTAAGGGAATGTAAATTTTATGTATGGGTTTGGTTTAAAGTGACATGATAGATAAACAGTGAAGATTCTACTCTCCCCAAATTAAATGAGGATTGTTGTTGTTGGTATACTGGAAAGACAGAGTAAACTCTAGTCTCCGACTGATAATAATGATATCGAACTGGCCATCCACTGGGAAACATTTGGAAACTAGTTTTAAAAAACACCTAGAAACATCTAGATTTTCCAGAATGTAGACGTTATTGATAAACACATCAAAATAAGGCCTCAAAAAGGTCAAAACACTTTTTTTTCCCCCAAAATCCAAAAAACATTCTTATAAGGGGTCTGGTAGAGTACTGATGCCTATAGACAAAACAGTAAGTCCCGGAGTTCTGGAACATACAAACACATAGATAGACTCACAAACACATATAAACAAACACACGTAAATATTTTAAAAAAAAAGAACCTTTTGCCATCTTTGATGGCTACAGTTGTTCAATATACAAAATAATAAAAGAAACAAAATGATTAGACATGTGGAAATAGAAGTAAGAAAGAAAACAGAGAAACTGGAAAAAAAAAAAACAAGGTTGGATTTAGCCCTGGGGAGTGCCAGGTGGCACTTCAGATTTAGTTAGTCCCTCATACACAGAATCTGAAATACATAGCAAATCATAAAATTTCAGCATCAAAGTCCATTTAATGCATGTTGAAATTGAGACTGACAAATTATAAATACATGGAAGGTTAAATTAGTTATATAGTGGAACTAAATACTTACAAACCAAACTCCAAGTAGATTTTTAGGTAAAACAAATTTATTTTTGTAGTCATACTTCAATTACTGTAGACACCAATGACAAGCAGTTATCTTATTAATTCTTTAAACAATGAAGGTTTTATAATGAAATGAATTCCAAACAGTATTCATAAATTTATTTCTCATCAAAAAAACTGATTTTTTAATTACAACATTCTTGTATAGTCAGGGATAGGGGCAATTGTCCCTTATGCCCCCTTATAAATCTGGCCCTGTGCAAGTGGAATGAGAAAGAAAAATGTAGCTTCAATGCAATAAGGAAAAAAAATCTAATTAATTATAATACAGAAGTTATATTTCCAAAATTGAGTCAAAAAATATCCAAAAGCATCCAGATGTTCCGGAAAATTATCTTGAAATAATCTAAAAATTCATATATATATTTAATCCAAGTATAGATATATATTTCTTAAATTATTGTCTTGTTAACGTTTGCTTTGAATGTATTTACCTTATATACTCATGTGAAAATTAAATTTTTTAGACTATTTTCTAAGGTTAAATTTATGAGGGCAACTTTTACTTCAGAGGTTTGAAATTCACTCAACAATCCAAAATACTGTATCAATGAACAGAAACCCAAATGATCTCTAAATGAATAAGAAACAAAAACAATGAATTACAGTGATAATACCAATGTTTCATCAAAATACGTCTTACTAACAAAACATGAATAAGGCCACGTAGCTCTCATAAATTTTGAAGATTTCAGGCCAAATTATTCTATTTCTGTTTTTTTTTCTTTCATCTATTTTTTTCTTAATGCTTCAACTAACATTTCAAGCTACTGGTATTTTTTCTGATAAAAATTATCAGACAACTGACTGTCATACAGACTCACTGATTGGTGTAGCTGAGAGAAACCATCAATAGTTGTATGTCCATTTGAATCCTACAAGAAGGTAGAAAAGAATCAGAATTTTGATAGGCTTGGAAACAAGGGCAAGGCTTTAATGAAAAAGAAAATAGATTAACAGAACTTTATTAAAAGAAATCTGACATTATCAAACTAACAGTAATAATATATTGTTAATGCATTCCAGTCTGGCAGTGTTTACATCAGCAAACAGCAGGCAGACTTGTGTTATCATGATTCTAAGTTATCATAATTACTTCAAAGCAGTCAAGAGATATGATGATTATGGTGAATACATATCGGCCTAGCTTATACAAGAAATGATAGTGTGATATACTGAACCAGTAATGATATAATCTTAATGAATTTAAGCCTAGCTGCATTACTAGTTGTGAGTGTTTACGTGACTGGCAGGCAGACGAAGCAGGAATGGAACGTTTCCTTAAAAACACACATCAACACTGGATTCAGGATTCAGGATTTAGATAATGCAGGTCAATATCAAATGTATCTACCAGTAGTTATAATAGTGACACAGCTTTATTTATGATTTCTCAGTGAAGTATTTAGTGAGACATGTGTTTCGATGCGTACATCAGAACATAATAGCCGAGAAAAATCAATTTCCTCATTGTAACATTCATGCTCAGGATAATACCTTCATTCACAAATATTGATCTGTTGTCCATGAAGAGATACATAGAAACATCCAATTTTTTTTGGCAAAAAATAGGGGGAGGTGACTTTTATATGAGTATAAACGGTATTGAAAAAATTATTCAATTCAGATACAATTTGAATAAATTTGATGCTAGGTTTTATGAATAAATGAAATAAATAAAATAATGAATTTATTTGTATGATTTTTCCCAGCAAAAGTTCCCAATGGTTTAAATTGACAAAAACCCGATCGAAAAATGGCCCTTAAAGCATCAAGATTTAGCAAAAAAATCTAAATATATCGAGATTTTGCAAAAGATATCTAAAAATATCTGAGCCTCATTGGAAATAAGCTAAATTGTTATCCAAATATATCTGAATCTGATATCCAAATATATCTAAATCTAAATTTAGATTTAAAATATCCAAGTCGGCCACACTGAGTGTGAATTTATAGTGTGCCTGATTATTGTACGTGCATATTCCTCAGAGATTCATTGTTCCAGGTAAATGTAGCGATCCACTTTCTTCAGCTCTACGTTTTCAATTTCGATTGTAGTGTCAATATCCTTGACATAAGTATTGTACAATTGGGTTTTTATTTCAAGTCCATACAAAGACCACTTTTCTGATTTTCTTCATTCTGCTTGTTTAGCATTATTAGAAGATCATGGAGACATCTTCATTTTTACTGAAAGTAAAAATGAAGATGTCATCGATAAATCTGGAGTGATAAGTATTCATCCTCAATTTTGATTCCTTTATTTATCCAATCTAAGTTTTGGAGTACCATTTTGAAGCAAGTAGTGAACAATTTGAGTGAGCTTGCATCACCTTGTCTTACCCATTCTTCAAGATGGAGGATCTTTGAATCTTTGAATAGTCTGATAAAGAAGCTGTTGTATTTGATAGATACGTTTTGCTATGCAAATTTTGAGATACACAGGGTCTACATCTTGATGTTAGAGTACTTCAATGACTGGGAATTTCCACTGAATCAAAGGCTTTTTGGTGGTTGATAAACGCCATGGCAGATAACATCTCATTCAGCTGTTTTCCCTTGGAGTTGATTCTCCGAACGGAGATGGTCAATGGTCGAGTAACCCTTCCTGAAGCCAGCTTGTTCCTGTGGTTGGTTTCTTTCTACTGTATTGATGATTCAATTGATGATCACCTAGGTAAAAAGTTTGTATGTACAGTTGATTAGACTAATTGGCTTGTAGTTGCCAAAGTTGCAAGGATTTCTCTTTTTGTACAGCATGACCATGATCAGGTCACTAGAATGCTTCAGTGGTAGACATAAAATACATATCTCGATCACATTAATCCAATATATCTATATAGTAAACATGCATGTGATTAAATTTTCAGCTATCTAGTTCCATTGGTGCAGCCTGATACAGCAGGCCAGAATTACATGAAAATTGAAGAAACCTATGTTGACAGTTTTGGTTGATATCTTCTAATCGAGCCTCACTATCATGGGGGTTTCTCTACAAATTTTGCAAATTCCCTTTTTTTGCTACGTGATTTTTATTGTTTATTTTAGCTTTTTATGTACAGTAAAACCTTGTAATAAGAAATTTCGGACTTAAAGTACACATGGACCATAACAAACTTTTATCTTATTTACTAGTATATTTTGTTCACATTTTTTCAAAGAGGAAATTTTAAGGAGGAAAAAATGACATGACTTTTATTCCAAAGGAAAGTTAACATTAATATATGTGGGTTTTTTCTTTATTGCACATGGTTTCTTTTTATTTTTTTGTTTACAAATAAATTGTTTTTTGAGTGGTCAAAACTGATGGTGACCGTTCACTTTATCTTAAACCCAGATTATCTAAACGAGCGGTATTTAGACAATGTTTCAATGAAACCAAGGGTCCAATGAAACTTTCCCCAGGGGTACCACGAAACTATCTGACATTTTTCACAATATGCTCAATAATTCTTCATTACATGAATGATTCTTTCAAAGCTAAATGTCTTCATTTTGTTTCTTTAGATGAAAAAAAATTAGCAACATTTTGTCTTTTTAATCAAAAATATCTTGGTTATTTACATGACACAGATGCTACTCAGTCAGTAGTCATTAATATCTTTTCCTTCGTAAATAAGAGTTTCTTCTCTGAAATAATGTGATTTGTAATCATTCTGTCAAATCATGTATATCCATTTCTCAATACGTATACATAGTCTAGAAAGCTTTACAGCTTTAAACACTTAACATTAGAAAACTCATTCAATAGACTTTTTTGTGTCACTCCTGTCACCCATTTCCCGATATCTGTCAATGCAATTTATGTAATCTTCAAATGTATTTTTTCCTTTGTTTCCCTTATACTTTGTTATTATTGTACAATGTATAAATTGTCTCTTGTTGGGATCATCAGTTGTTTACCATGAAACTGTTTTGGGGATTTTAAAAACAAAACAGTTATATCAACATGGCACCCCAGCAGTGTTGATCAAACACCACCACCCTTCATTTTATACTTTTTGTCATACAGGAAGTTATTCATTTCATATAAGGTTTTATGCGTAATGTATATTTATATCATTTTATACTACATATTTATTTTTTTTAAGCAAGGCTTTCTTGCGTAGGTTACCCTAAAAATGTTTCTAACGATGAGGGATTAGTAAGTATAACAATAGACATGACTCGCTTTTCGTGCCATTCCTAATGATGTCCACCCATTTTATTTATATACATATTTACCTAATTGTATTTGGTCTTGTATCTGGGAGAGTCACGTGGAACCATGAGATTCCATGGAACATAGTTTGAATATCTCTAGTTCAGACAATTTAGGTTTGAAACAAAGTGAACAGTCACCATCAATTTTGACTACTTTATCATTTATCCTGATATCGGTCTTACAAAAAAAAAAAGGTCCTCCAAAAATACTTTGGACACAATTATTATTCTAAAACATTGATTAAAAACTGCAGAAAAAATGAAATTAAAAATATTTACTGAACGTTTTTGACTGCAGTTAATTGTATCATTAGGCCAGCTTCAATTTAGTTGTGGGGATTTAACTAATGAGAAAATTGGTAGTTAAATTTGTTATGGTGGATATCAGAATGAAGGTCACTTCTAAAAATGTTAATATTCTCAGAGGTGACCATCTTTTCACTCAGACTGTTCAATGCATTTGCTACTCTTGTTGAGAGGAAATTTTTTCTTGCACCAGTAGAGGTCTGAATTTGTAATTTATAGCTGTGTTCTCCAGCTGCACAGTAGATAGATGAAGTCAGCATTTTCTTATCCGGCATTTTGAGTAATAAATGTCAGTATCAATTATATATATTTAGTTCTAGATTCTATAAAGTTCCAATACGTCAGCACGTTTTCTTCTGTATTCCAGTGACTCTGGATTAAGTTGTTTTAATCTTTCAGCATAAGATATATTTCCCATTCTATGTATGATCTTGGTGGCTTTTCTCTTTACTTTCTCTAAGGCATCTGAGTCGTATTTCATGTGAGGAGACCATATGCCAGAAGCAAATGCCAGTAGTCCAAGTATTTGAATGAGCACACATATATATATATTAACAAATTGACATATATGATCCGACAGGATGATTATAAATTGCATTATACCAAACAGGAACTCTTATATAAAATGATCTCCTGTCGTTACATGGTTAAAGTATCACTTGGTCTAAACAACATAAATAGAATAAACAATCAAAGAAAATGGTGCTGCTGCAGGAATTAAACCTGCCACCAATAAAATAGCTGCTTCAGCGTAGCAATGCTCTTACCATTGAGCTAAATAGCTGCCAGTAATGTAAAGGCCAAAATAACTGTTTTCACTCCAAATTCTCAACTCGTTCATTCTCGGTCTATTTTTTCTTTCAATATGACAGTTATGTATTGAGAAATAGATGTATATGATCCGAAAGAATGATTATAAATTACATCATATCATACAGAAACTCTTATTTGAAATGATGTACAGTTAATGTATCATTTGGCCAATACAATATTAATAAAATAAACAATTAAAGAAAATGGGGCTACAATAGGAATTAAACCTGTGACTAATATTATAAATCAATCTAAAATCATTCTGTCGGATCATACATTTATGTATATTTCTTTATGCATATATTCAAGGCAACTCGTTCATTATAAGCTATATAGCAATGCTCTTCCAACTCTAGAATGGAGCACTCTGGTGGATGGGGAATGGTGCGTAAGTATATATATCACTTAGATTCAGTCTTACTAACTGTCGAGTTCTGCATAGGGCAGGGGTATATGCCAACCTCTGGGTCTGAAGCAAAGGTTTCGATCCTACCTCGTAATACTGGATGGGATAATGGATAATCTATAGCCACATTGAAGAGTTGTAATTCAACAAAACAGCTGTCTGTGGATGACTCAATTATTAATTATTATTATAACATTATTATATACATATATATATATATATATATATATATATATATATATATATATATATAGATAGATAGATAGATAGTTGTACTTGATAACAAGTGACAAATACACACATATATCATTATATACACCCAGGGCTGTACCAGAAAGTCTACAGCTTGATACACAGTTATTAGCTGTAATTCTATCTGAAACATCCATGGCATAATGTTCAATCTATATGATTAATATTCACCCCTGGATTAAGTGCATTGAGAAGAAAAGAGATTGTGATAAATGTTTGTTGTACAAAATGAATGTTTTTTTTGTTTTTTGTTTTTATCACTAAGCAACAGACTTATTAATGTACCAACCTAGCTGTACTTCATGACATGTGACAAATAGACGCATAAGCAAATGTTGTTCACATGAACAGTCATTCTATCTGAGTACTTACATATGTCTATGATTGGAAATTTCCTATAATCAAATTTTAGAATTGTTTTAAAACAATAATTCTATTAATACACTGTCATATTTCCTAAATTGATGAGTTTACAATTTTTTATTAATTAACCCAATCTTTCCCAAACAACCTACAACCAGAAGTTCTAGCATTATGTTCATGATGGGAGAGAGCTTAGGATTCATATTACATGATACATGTATACCTTTTTTGTTGCAGTTGATTTGATCCAATATTTTCCGTTCTGTTCAAGATCATTCCAGTCAAGTTTCAGTGTTAAGAATGATTGTGTGAGCCTAGAACTGCCAAAAAGATTTTCCGGGCACAGAGCAAAAAGTATCATTCTGATTACATTGATTAAAACCTGCTGAGAAATGAAATTGAAAAAGGTTTACTGTACATTTTTGACAGCAGTTTATTGTGTCATTAAGTCAGCCTCAGTTCAGGAGGAAGGATTCAACTAATGAGGAAATTGGTAGTTAAATCTGGTGTGATGAATATCAGAATAAATATTATTTCTAAAAAAATTGATATTCTCAGAGGAGACCGTCTTTTCACTAAGGCTTTTCCATGTGTTCACTACTCTTACTGAGAAGAAATTTTCTCTAACACTAGTAGAGGTCTACAAAAACAGCGGCTATCATGTGACTAATTTTTTTTGCACCATGCCGTGTTGGGGCTGATCAATTAAGAAGTTAGAAAAACGGGTGATCAATGAATAACTTACTTCTCTTGCATTTTGCTGGACAGTGATCACTAAAAACAGTCTGAATTTTCAAAAAGAAACGGTGGATGCTACCAGACACAAATTAAGGGACTGATCTAGCATAAATTTACATGTATATGCAATACATACATAGTTAGCCAGACCAGCTTGAAAACTGAAGAAACCTATGTTGACAGTTTTGGTTGATGGTTCTTAATACAGTTATCCCCTGCATTGAGAGAGTTTGTTTTCCGTCACTTTTTTGCTATTACAAAAAATATGAAAAAAGTAAAAATAGCACAGCATTCAGCATTTATTGTGTAGTGAGCAGTTATAGAGGCAGTGCACACTCTCCTCCTCTCTCTTCTATACCCCAGTCATCTGTACATCCGACCACCCTCACCATTGACAACTCAGCCTAACATACCATTATCACCATTTTGACAGTCTAGGGATACTGAAAAATGATTTCCCATATAAATTTATGGTAATTGTTTCCTCGTTTTACACCAATTTAACTTACAAAATTTTTTTTATCAGAACACTGGACATTAGTAATGGTCGGTGGTAAGGGTGGTGAGACTCGTACAAGAAATTTCCTGAAACCAATAACAGATGGTAATGAGTGATACAGTATCATCTATAAATGAGTACACCCCGACCAATTTTTTTACAAAATGTTAATTTTCTGCTAAACCAAAAAAGGGGATTTTATTATATCTAGTGGCACATTACACTATAAAAACGGATAAAAAAAAGAAACAAGGGAATTAATGAAATAAGAAAAATGATGATGTTTAAAGTTGAAAACAGAAATTCTGTATACCCTCGCTCATTCAATGTAAAAATCAGTGCACAAATAAAATGAAATAATGAGAGAAAAACAATCAAAAAAATGATAATGTTTTAAAAGTGAAAAGAAGAGCATTTTCCTCAGTGATAGCAATAGATGAATTTCACAAGTTTCTTTTTTTAAATTGGAAAAGATTTCATATGTCAAACAAAAAAAAATAATTAAAATACATCATAATAACATTTAAAATTGAAAACAGGAAGTTAATGCTGTTTCATTGACATGATGAAAACAGATACTATACTTTGATCTTGAACTGAAGGCCATAAAAGGTGCATTCTGATAGGGACCCGACTGCTACTACAGTGCCAATTCATCAAAGCATATGAATGACATGAAAGCAAACGGGTGCCTTTTATCAATATTTGAGGGAAGAATCTTTCTTTTCTTCTCTGTCTTCCTAGCCCGTCTCACATCTCTTTTACACACTCTTTTCTCCCTCAAACACCAAATTTAGAATCTTTAAAATCTTCAGTCCAAAGAAATAAATTTTTATTCTTATTGTGCTTGTAAAGATAGCAACATATATGTAAATCTTATAATCTATGGCTAAAAATATATCCATGCATATGAGATTCTGGTGATTGGCCAGAGATGAATACAAGAATACCTTGAATACTGCAGTTTCTGATTGGTGTGTGTTTTGATGTTGTTCAGTTAAGATATTAATGTACAAGTTAATGTAACTAAAGATAAAAATTAACTTGATGAATGAATCAAGTGAGAATTCACTTCTCTCATTTGTTTTACTTCTGAAATGCCCTGACATTAATTTTGACTTCAGTTCAATTTACTTCATTTAAAGCTGAAGAATGAAATGAATGTTTTCCTTTATTTGGTACTTTTTGGGACAGTTTGGTACGTTTCAGCCCAAGCTTTTGGTACATTTTCAAAAACTGTATGACAGACCTGATGCACACACACACACTTTTTTTTTTTTCTATTGAGTAGACTGACATACATTTCTCACCATTAGTTTTTGACAGTACAATGCATGACAATGTAGCTTTCATGAATTAGTAACTAGAAATTTTAATTGTGAACTAAGTAAGTCTTGAAACGGAAAGAAAAAACAGAAAAAAATCATTGGCTGCTGTTGAGCTTTTATGATGAACAAATTTTATTTATTCCTCACGTACGTTTAATTGATTTATAGAGTAAGCAGTAAAGAGGAGTTAATAGAGAATATAATGGCTGCTGTATCTGTGTTGAGGAGAAAAAGGTGGATGAGAAAATAATGAATGTAGTCTTGATCGCGGACACTGGTTGGATCAATGTATGGAAGCATTCCTCTGCCAAATTGATCCTTCATTGAGTGATTTCCTGGCTCTTATCAGGAAATCGTTCTGATAGACGGATATTTGAGTCGGAAATGTAATAAAGAAAATTGAGGCGTACGTGGAGAGATCTGGCGGCATTCTTTGTAATTTGATTTTTATTGCTTCTCAATATCTTCTCTTGTTTTGAAGATAAAAGTGAGAATGAAGAATGAAAGAAGGAGAATAAAAAGAGAGAGAGAGAGAATCAAAAGAGTGAGGAAAGACTGGAAGGAAAGAGGGAAAGGAAGAAGAGAGTGGAAGGGATGAGGGAAAGGAAGAAGAGAGTGGAAGGAAAGAAGAGACTGGAAGGAAAGAGGGAAAGGGAGAAGAGAGTGGAAGGGATGAGGGAAAGGAAGAAGAGACTGAAAAGGAAGAAAGAAAGAAGAGACTGGAAAGAAAGAAGAGACTGGAAGGAAAGAGGGGAAGGGAGAAGAGACTGAAAAGGAAGAGGGAAAGGAAGAAGAGACTGAAAAGGAAGAGGGAAAGGAAGAAGAGACTGAAAGGAAATAAGGAAAGGGAGAAGAAACTGAAAGGGGAGAAAGAAAGAAAGAAGAGACTGGAAGTGAAGTAGGACAAAAAAAGAAACAAAGGGAAGAGGGAAAGGAAGAAGAGACTAGAAGGGAAGAGGGAAAGATAGAAGATGAAGAGTGAAAAGAGAAGGGAAGAAAATAGTAATACAGATCTGGTTAGTCACTTGATAGAAACTGTCATGCAAGCAATGTCTTTTGGCAGAATGTTGAGGGTGATCAATCAAAAATTGTAAAAAGGCCTGATCAATATATAATTACTCTTCTCGCTTTTTGTTGGATGGTGATCTCTAAAAAATTCCAAATTTTCAAAAAAGCAAACAAGCGTGAACGTTGATGGAACCAAATGGATCAATTTATCATGAACTTACATAAAAAATTAAACCCACCTAAAAATCTGGGGGAGGGGTAAAAAATCGTTTTTTTCTAAATATAATAATGGGTAAATGCTTGGATTTTTAGCTTTCTAGCTCTACTGGTGCAACCTGTACGTGTGATCACATATATACAAAGATACATAGGCAGTGATTCATCCAGACCAACTTGAAAACTGAAAAAAAACTGTATTGACAGTTTTGGTTGACATTTTCTAACAAGAGAAGGAAAAGTAGAAGCTAACAGGACAAAGAAAACCAAGGAAAAGAAGAAAAAAAGGATGAAAGAAAGAAAAAAAGAAGTTTTGAAAAAGCCAAATGAACAGAAAAGTAGGTAGAAAGAGAGAGAAAATGTTTGAGCAAATATGAATAAAAAAGAAAAGAAAAAGAAAGGAAGAAAAACATAAAAGAAAAATGAATGAAAGAATCAAGTGAGGATTCACCTCCTTCATTCAACACCTTCATTCAATCATAGAATGGAGAACAAAAAAAAAAATGAAACATAAAAAGCACGGCCATTTCTGGATATTCTCTTTCTGTACGGCTTGTGCGTGCCAGAACAAAGACAGTTTCCCCCATTGCTGTTCATACAGCAAGATTCACTCGCTAAGAAAACCGTCCGATTCGCTTTGATCACTTCTCCTATATATTTTGCATGCAAACTTTACGAAATAAATCACAAATCCCCAATAAAGACCCCAGACAAAAAGTCAGCGGCTTACGACCATCACTAACCATGTCAATAATAATGATAATAGTAGTCGAAATTCCAGTTGTTGCTGTCATAGCTTGGGACCATTTTATCAAATTTGTGGTCTTTTACATGGGGACCGACCAAATTAGGTGATTTACTCCAGGAATCATAGGATAGGAGCCAAAAGAGCAGAACTATTATTCATAGGTTGTCCGTAAAAGCTTCAAAAGCCTTCAAACACAACGGATGAGTTAACATGAAGATACTGAATGAGAGAAGGAGGACAAAAAAGGAAACAGATAGATAAGGAACAGGTTCGGATAGATATGAACAGATTAAGATAGATAAACTGATAACTCTAGGGGAAAGACCGTCGGGAAGAAGAAAGACTAAATATATAATGACAGAAAGACAGACAGACACTTGGAAAGAAAGAAAGACAGTGAAAGGAGAGAAGCAATTAAGTATCAATGTAAGAACATTAAGAGACAAATGAAAAAGAAAGAACCCCAAAATGCGATGACCGTCATTACTACTGCGACAACGAGAGCCATTATGAAAGTGTTAAGGGGTTAGCCACATTTCTTGAGAGCTTTTGATGTGATGGTGATAATGTAACATTATATATCAGATTTCTTTCATCGAATGTGTATCGCTTTTTATTCACTGTGTCCAGTCATTGCTGTAACAAGTTTCAATAGTTGCAAAGGGGAAAGGAGAACAGAGACAGAAAGAAAGAGATGAAGAAGAAGAAGAAGAAGAAGAAGAAAAATATTATCTTTGTTGTTTTGTTTTGTGGGGACCTAGGCAAAATAAAACGAGGTAGGAACGTGAGAAATTAAGACTAGATAGATGCCTTGGTGAAAAGCACAGTGTATGGTTGTAGGGCAGCAAGAGACAAAAAGGATGAGAAATGCACAAAAGAACACATTAAGTCCATATAGGAAGGTAGATGCTCAATGTGTTAATGTAACTGTATGTGGATATATCAATTCTCAATACAAGTCTTAAATGATACGAGTATATAGAAATCATTGAATGGTTACTGAAGTTCACATATGTGTTAATATTAAGAGATGATGGTATGTGAGTGTGACATTGTTAAAATCTGCATTAGCGTATGAGCATATGTATGTATATATGTATGTGCAGGAGCATAACTGGAGATTTGGTGGCTTGGAAGGGGTATTAGCTCTTTTAAGGCCCCTTCCTTTAACATTTATGGCGATGTTTCCCAGCCTGGAACTGCAGATTCCTAAGGGTCCACAAAGGCATTAATGAAGAGTCCATGAGAAAAACTTTCAAAAGCCTTGTGTTCATGAGCTTATTGAGTAGGCAGACATTTCAAAAGCTTAGGTAGGAGGTGAGGCTTGTATCCTTGATGGGCCCCGTCCAACATTTAGTGAGTTTCATTATTGTATAATGCTAATTGAAATGCAGTAGATAAACTACATTTCATAAAGCTTTAGGGGCCCCCCCTCCATTGGGGCCCCAGTGGGGATTCAAAATTGCCCCCACCTCCTTCCTCAGCTATTTGAAACATGTGTAATTGAATATGGCAAGTCAGTCCTTTTTCCATGGAGAGGAATTCAATATATATATACATATATATCTATGAATATACAAATGACTCGCCATCATAGTCAATAACCATCATGTCAGATTTTGAAGTTGTGTAAAAAAATTTCAGTTGAAGAGTAAATATGGTCAGAATGAATTCTATTCATGACGTCACTGGTGTTTTCCTCTGGAAAACATCTAAAATAGTGTTAAAAAAACATCTAGAAATATCTACATTTTGGAGAATCTAGATGTTATTAATAAACCCATCAAAATAGGGCCCAGTTGAAAGAAAGAAACAGACCTGGCTGCTGCAGTCTAACCCTACTCTATCATATACCGACTGAAGAGGATTACTGCAACTTTTGTATTGTAAATATGATAAATGAATAATAATTACAAAAATGTACGTTTTAGTTAGATTATATTAAGAGGAAATTGGCTCTTGTGAATTTGTGGGATAAATTTTGGTAGATATGTAGAACTTGTCAATTTTTCTTAGTCTGTGAGAGAGCCACCTCTACCAATCAGTTGGTTTTGATTTCAAATCCTGGTAGGAAAATGTTAATTTTATATATTGGTTTGGTTTGGACATGATTGACAAACTGATATGGTTTGAATGGATTCTATTTATGACATCATTGGCCAATTCCACTTGGAAGCATCTAGAATAGAATTAAAAAAACAACTAGAAATATCTAGATTCTCCAGAATCTAGGTGTTATTAATAAATCATCAAATAAAGCCCTAAAAAAGTCAAAAAAGTTGATTTTTTAGATACCGAAAAAAAATTTTTAGTAGGTGTCTAGTAGAGTACTAATGCCGATTTTCAAGCCTGTAGACAAAACAGTAAGGCCAGGAGTGCAGGAACACATAAACACACTCACATGTAAAAAAGGATAGAACACTTTGCCATTTTTCATTCAATAGTATATGCGAATGCATCATATATATAAGATAAGAGCTTGTGTTTGATAGATAAAGAGATACCTGTAGGTATATATAAAAGTAGATGTACATATCTATGCACTGAGAGAATTCAGTTAATCAATCACCGCTACCCACAACTGACCGGTTTAATCACTGTTGCTAGATTTAGGTTACTCATGTGTTCTGACATTTATGTAGTTCTATCCGCACTTCACCCAGCCCCAATTGTCCATAAAAGAAACTCAAAATATTGCACACACTCCAATAAGTAGGGAAAATATTTTTTTTGTTTTTTTTTAAATTCCCCATCTAAATAGGTTTTTATTGGGGTGTTCAATTTACAATGAAAGTTCATGATAAATTGGTCTCTTAGTTTGTATCTATGTAACTATCCAGACTTCACCCAGCTCTAACCATTCACAGAAGAAACTTCAAATTTTGCACACACATCTCTTGCAATGAGTCAGGAAGATTGTCTTCTTGTTTTTTGAAAATTCCCTACCTAAATAGGTTTTTATTGGAGGGTTCAATTTACAATGAAAGTCTATGTCAAATTGGTCCCTTATTTTGTGTCCATATCCTTCTGTTTTTTTCCAATCATAAATTTAGTATTCAAACCATACTGATAGTATTTTCATCAAGGTAACTTGATTTTACCACCATCATTGCTTTATTTATGAGGTAAAAAGTAGAATATATAGGTGGCAGTGATTTATAATTTCCCTTGGTTATATATGCATTGAGTGATGAAATATATACCCAAAGATATAGTGAAGAAGATGTCACAGTAGATCTATCACAAACTGTCAACCAAAACTGTCAACATAGGTTTCTTCAGTTTTCAAGTTGGTCTGGCAGGCTATGTTTCTATGTATCATGCATACAGGCCGCATCATTGCAACTAAAGGGCTGAAATTTCTATTATTTTCTCATTATTATACTTGGAAAAAATTTATTTTGAAAATTCCCACACAAATAGGTTTTTGGACGGGGGTTCAATTTGCAATATAAGTTTATGCTAAATTGGTTCCTTAGTTTGTGTATGGCAGCATTCATGTTTTACTTTTGAAAATTTAGACTTCTTAAAGATCACTGCCCAACAAAAGGCAAGAGAAGTAACTTATCATTGATCACCCCTTTTTCTTAATTTTTAATTGATCATCCCCAATATGACATGGTGTGAAAAGACATTGGTTACGCGACAGTTTCTGTGGAGTGACTAAGCAGACCTATTTATTTATATACATTTACAGATCAATCTTTGTCACTTCTTTTTCCCAGGCAGATGTATGGAAAGGAATATAATGTAAATGTTGGTATATAACAGAGACATTTAATTTATCTAAAAAACTATCCAAGTATTAAACTGTATTCAATGCACTCAGGTCTGTCAACTAAAATTTGATATGGAAAGTTATTGGGCTTGGATTAGTTGCAATGAAGTTGCATAATTGAATTTGATCAATTATTTGAATAACAGTAGCCACCAAAGATGGCAAAAGGCTCTTTCCTTTTTTATATGCATACGTGTTTGTGCATTTCAACACTCCTACCCATACCGTTTTGTCTAAAAACTTGAAAATTGGCATCAGTACTCTGCTAGGACCCTTCTGAAAATTTTTATTTTTTTCATTTTCGGGAAAAAAAGCTTCTTTGATCTTTTTGGGGCCTTATTTTGACAGGTTTATCAATAACTTCTACATTCTCCAGAATCTAGATGTTTCTAGATGTTTTTTTTAACCTTATTTCAGATGTTTCCTAATGTAAACCCCAGTGATATGATCAACAGAATTTATTCTGACCATATTTATTTTTTGATTGAGTTTTTTTTACATGACTTCAAATTTTGATGCAATGATTGTTCAATTATTGACTAAGATGGTGAGTTTACATCTAGATTATGTCAGAAGCAGGTGATAAATATCAAAATGAATAAGCAACCTATGTCCATTTTGATCCCTGTACTCTTTCTTTCACTTATCTTTCACTCATCCTTTATCATCATCTGCGACTGAATATGGACATTGGAACCTCTTTTGCTCTATATTTACCCGTTAGCATCCACCATAGGTTTCTTTAGTTTTCAAGTGAGTTAGGCAGGCTGTCTATCTATCTATCTATCATACATATAGGCTGCACTAATGAAGCTAGAGGGCTGGAAAGGTATTTACTCCTTATCATATTTATAAGTTTTTAGTGAGCATATGCAAAAATTTTCCTTTAGATTGTGTCTGACAGCATTAACACTTGTTTTTCTAAAATTCTAACTTTTTTAGTAATCACTGCACAACAAAAGGTGAGAGAAGTAACATATTCATTGATCACCAGATTTTCCAATTTATTTTTCATTGATCCCCACAAAAATGGCATGCTGCCTTAAAATGTTGGTCACTTAACAATTTCTATTGACCTGTCTGTTAATGGATTATCTCTTTTAATATATTAAGACTGGAACTCCTATCAATAGCTTGTAAGATCAGCAAACTACACTGTTCAGAATCCTTGATCTATTCTACTATTAATCACTGCTACCCACAACAGACCGGTTCAATCATTGTTATTGGGTTTAGGTTATTCATGTTTCAAAATTTATATCCATCTATGTATAGATCTATCCATCTAACTGGACTTTGCCCAACTCTAAGCATTCATAACTTCAAATTTTGCACCTCCCTTTACAACGAGTAGAGAAAATTGTTTTCTTGTTTTTTGAGAAATAATTCTTGGGGGGGGGTCAATGTACAATGAAAGTTTATGCTAAATTAGTCCCTTATTTTGTGTCCATGTTTTCATTTTCATCATGAATTTATGATTCAAACTATACTGGTAGTATTTTTATCAAAGTAACTTGATTTTACCACCATCACTGCTTTATTTACGAGGTAAAAAGCAACATACATAATTTTTTTTATTACCCAGTTAGGTGATTTGTCTCAGCATAAACAAAATCTTAAGTAACATCATTATTGTCAAAATTGTTTTTCAAATAGATTAGATAGCCGCTTATTGTGATCACAGAGTTTTTTTAGATTACAATAACCAGCTGATAAACAAAAGGAGAAAACAGAAAAGTATATCTGTACCTCGCATAAGTGAATCATGCGTATCAAAACTAATAATCTAAAAAAATATCTTTAAAAAAAACAGATCTTTTATCAAAAGTTATCTCGAAAAAAAAACTGCACAAGATTTGGGCATTGTGGATACCAAAATGACCAAAGGCACCAAAAAAAACACTTTTTCAAGAAAAAAAAAAATTGGGGTAGTGCCTACTGGTAGAATCTGGCAAATTTTCAAGTTGTTACCTTAAAAATGTGACCAGGAGTGCCCAGAAACAAAAATCATCAAATTGAAATTAAAATTCCAAATATATAAAACAGTAAATATCGCAAAATGATCAATACAAAATTAAAATAACTAGAGCCAAACAAATAAATAATGAATAGAAAAAATGAAAATTAATCAAAATACCATAATCAAAAGATATACGACATAAAGGAAGTAACTAGGAACTAACTAACCAAAGTGAGACTAGCAAATTCTGCATACTCATCCTGTCACAATAGCACTTGAAAATTGAATTGGTGAAACAAATTTGTTGTGGTAACCATTAGTATAACTATTATACCAACTCTATTTCTATAAAAAAAAATATCTAACACTATCATACCTGTAAAACTAATTCCTAACTCACTATATATATGTATATATAAATCTATGAATGAAATACACAATTTGCAAGCTGTTATGTCAGATGTTTTATATACTTATATATATGCCTAAGAATTCCAATACTTTAGATAGGCTGGGGTAAGTTTAGTTTTCTATCAATTGGAAGTGACCAATGTAAACACATAAAACTCAGTCGTCAAAGTCATAAAGCAACAATATATACAAAAAAAGAGTAGCAAAGGAAAAGAGAAATTTCAAAAGAGGAAACCACAGTTCACTGAAAGGCGCACTTTCTTCTTTTCAATACAATATATCTGGCTGTTTAGTTATTAGAGCCACTCAAGCAGATAGGTCAAACTCTCTAATCATTTGATTAGAATATAACAACAGCAAACACAAAGAAGAGATGAAGCCTGTATAAAAAGCTTATCTTCAAAAGGTGGGGGGAGGCGTCTATTGACCAGTTGGTGACTTCTCACGCCTCTTGTCCCCAAAGGTGGGAAAATTGTATCATTTAACCATTTGAGAGTTTTGATAACAACAACAGGCACACAGTTATTAGTTCTCACATGAAAGTATTCCCATTTAGACACCAGAATGGCCTGTTCAATGCATTTGTATAAGATTATTGTTCAGTTTGAAGACAGATTACAAAAAAGGAGGGGGCTGCAATCTTGCTCTGAAAAAAAAAGATAAGCTATCTGAAAAGAGATTTCTTAATTCTGACTAAGTTCATTACTTTAAGTAGGCAAAGGTAATTTTTCTTTTTTTTATGACTAACCTTATGCTATTTACAATATTTTTATCTTTTTTTCAAATTTATTCTTGGATAAAATATCGCAACATTATTACTAATTTTGACTCGCTTTTTACCTTTGTCCTAAGTTTCAGTTGATTTTTATCACAACTTTGAATTGGACTGCTATTTTATAGCAATGATTAAACAGCGCAATTGAAAAATAAAGAGCAAGCCCACAGTGAGAATTGAACCGCTTTAACCATTCAGCCAAAAGAACTTTATAGTTGAACGGAAGCTGATTTTAAACCTTAAACCTAACTCCTTACATCTGGTATTCCATACTTGTTGATGTTCATTATCTAGACTTAATGGTCTTTTGAAACATTTATGCTATTTTCTTGCAATTGAAACCAAAATTAAAACTCCAAAGAACATATTTGAATTTTCATATGATTGTTTGGGATCATTGCAGCAACTTGTAATGTTTTCTTTTACCTCCCTGATTGAGATGTGCCATGTTTGATTTATACCATTTTATGCAAATATATTTTGATGTTACATAAATAAAATAGGAAAGGTGTACAGATGGTCTGCACACTTAGATATGAACAAAAACATGATAAACAGAAAAAAGATTTCTTAAACTTGAAATTTTAGAGAAAATTCATTTTGTAGTTGACTTACTAATTGTACATACAATGGAACAACCATAGCCACCAAAGATGGCAAAGAGTTCTATCCTTTTTCATCTCTTTGTGTGTTCTGTCATTCAAGGCCATATCATTTTGTCTTCAGACTTGAAAATTGGCAACAGTACTCCACTAAACCCTTTTGAAAAATGTTTGGATTGGGGGGGGGGCCTTCAAAAAAAGCTTATTTGATTTTTTGGGGGGCCTTATTTTGATGAGTATGGTTTATTAATAACATCTAGATTCTGGAGAATCTAGAGGTTTTTTTTAATCTATTTCAGATGTTTTCCACTGGGAAATGCCAGTGATGACATAAATAGAATCTATTTTGACCAAATTAGAACTTCAAAGAAAATATTTAAATCATTGCAATATGTTTCAAAATTTTTATAAAATAGTCCATGACTATTGCAGCAATTTCTAATGTATTTCTTTGTAACCTACCTTGTTGATATAAGCCATGTATAATCTTTACCATTTTATGGTTATGTATGTAAAATAAGATACATCTAGTGTACACTCTCAGATATGGACTAAAACATAGCCTGACGTGTTTTGAGAATTACAAAGCAACGGACACTGGCTTTTAGACGCAGGGTGTATAAAAAAAAAAAACACAACATCTAAAATGGAAATAGAGTTGCCTCTCTCAGCATGTAAGCCAATTAGCTGACTGTTGATACAAGGGAGGCAACTCTGAACACTCATTTAAAGACTTATTTTAAATTCTAAATTTCATGTTCTTTATGAACCTTGTACTTAAATTGACCCAAAGGGTTGCTTGTTTGATTGGGTTCAAACTCACCTTGTAAGCATTGGATTCTCCTTCTGGATCAAGGAACTTCAAAAGCTCATAGTAGAGATTAGTCCATCCGTAATATTGAACATAGTCATAAAGAGCCCAAAATGATTCCTTGGATTCGATCCATGCTGGTGACTTGAAGAAATTGGAAACTGCCTCAGAGAACCTGACTTCTTCCCCATCACTAGTTGTGATTTTGAAGTTGAAGTAAAGAGCGGACGACCAGAGAAGTAGGTAAACAATGCACCAAACACTGATTTTTAAAGTTCTGCTAAAACAGTTGAGTTTTCGTTCGTTAGGATTAGGGAGTGGTTTCCACCTTGTGCCCTGATAATGAAGAAATGTTGATGATATAAAGGAAGAGTAGATGATTTGAGTTGGTTCATCCCAGTAGATGAAAACTCCAATGAAGGAACCAATAGCTGGCATTTTGAAGTCAGTTTCTTGTTCACCAATATTAGCCACCATGTACACTCCTGGAAAAAAAAAATGACAGCATGTCAAAAATTTTGGAGAAATTTAACACCATCTATTTTGTGATTTTATTGACTAGAATTATTAACTAGGAAAGATATACATTATTGAATGATCATAGCTACCAAAGGCGGTAAAACATGCTATGCTGTTTTATATGAACATTGTTTCTATTTCCAAGTGCTTCTGGCCTTCCTGTTTTGTCTATAGTCTTGAAAATTGGCATCAGTACTCCACTAGACCCCTTCTGAAATTTTTTTTTTTCAACTTTTGAAAAAAGGCTTTTTGGACTATTCGGGGCCTTTTTCTAAGGAATTCATGAATAACTTCTAGATTCTCCAGATTCTAGACATCCCTCTACTCTATTTTAGATAGAGATGGAAAGCTCGGATGATGTTATAAAAAGAATTTATTCTGACCATATTTATACTTTGATGCAATTTTTTTATATGACTTCAGATTTTGATGCAACAGTTGTTCAATTATTGACTGTGATGGCAAGTTATCATCATTTTTATTTTTTCTATTTTCTAATGGAGGACTGAATTTCATTTTATTGCTGAGTTTTCTCCCGCTTATCATTGTTTTTTTTATCACAACACTCCTTTGCTGCTAAAGCAAATCAAACATTAACAGGTCTGGTTGGTCACTCTATCGAAACCATCATGTCAATTGGCTGCGTGATGTGTTGGGGGTGATCAATTAAAAATTTTAAAGGAGGTAATCAATGAATAGATTACTTTTCTCACCTCTTTTTGGGCGGTGATCACTGAAAAAGCCAGATTAAAAAATAAAAAAAAGAACAAGTGTGAATGCTACCTGAAACAAATCAAGAGACCAATTTAGCATAAACTTACATTGTAAATTAACCCCCCCTTCCCATTTAAAAAAGTAGTTTGAGGAGGAATTTCTTGACATGATAAAGAGTGAATGTTCAAATTTTCAGTTCTCTAGCTCCATTGGTAGGCCTGTGTACACAATGCATAGATAGCAAACCAGCTAGACTTACTTGAAAACTGTAGAAACATATATTGATGAGTATAATAAATAATCGAAGCTGAAGTGGTTAAAACAGTAGGACTCTCAAAGTGTGGGGTACTTCTTTATAACCAATTTCCAGCTGTTTACTTCAGTCATTAAAAAGTGCATCAGCTCAATGTGCTGTGATAAAAATCAACAAGTTGGAATGAAGCAGGTAATATGATAATAATAATAATAATATCATCATCGAATCACAGTGACCTCCCAAATGGCCAACTAGACTAACCAGCCAAGTGGGCTATGGATTTTTCTCTCTTCGTATCGGTGTGTCTGCCTGTGTATTTAATATGTCAAATTTTAGGGCGTTCAGCCTTGAAATTTTGCATGAGTACACCTCTAGGCACTATGACAGTTTGTTTGTGTTGATCTTTTTGTGATATTTACTGTTTTATATATTTGGGATTTGAAATCATATATTTGATGTTTTGTAATTCTGGGCACTCCTGGTCACATTTTTGAGGTTAGAACCTTGAATATTTGTAAGAGTTCACCATCAGGCAAGCAGCATCTAAAAACTATTTTTTTGTTCTTTCAAAAAAGTGCTCTTTTTGGTCTCAGTGGTCATTTCAGACCATCAATACCTAAATCATGTGCTGGTATTGTTTTTTTGTTGATAATTTTAGATAAAAGATCTATTTTTTCAGATATTAGTTCTGGTACACGTGCTGGCTACGATGGCTCATTTATGTGAGATACGGATATTATCATTATAATGATTTTTCTTATCAGTATTCATTCAGTAGCAACTGGTGGTTTTCACTGGAGATCAAGTCTCCTCAATACTCCAGTAGACTTCAGTAGTACCATCATCTAGTTTCAGTTGTTCCCCACATGCTTAATTCCTCTTGTCTTTTTGGTAGGTTTCGGGGAACACATCCGGGGCTCCAACTACTATTGGCACTACAATCAACTTCATGTTCCATAACTGATCTAGCTGGCAGGGTTCAGTATTATTAACATAATACAGACATTCAAAATTCTGAAAGGCAACATCCAAGCTGAAAAATCCTTTATAATGAACAAAAGAAAAAAATTATTTACATAATAAACATATATGCTAATTTCCTTTTTCTTAGTTTTATCTGTGTCAAAGGAATGCAGTATCATTGATTGAGCAGACTAGCTTGACTGTCCCAACTCTCCTAACTGTATCTAATTAAACTCTGATTACAATGTGGTACAGGGATAGCAACGGATATTTGACTTTTTCTTTCATAATAAATTTCATTTAATTTTTTCCAACAAACGACTTACAATCTTATTTTTCCTGTTTTATTCCTCAACAATTTTTGTTTGATTATATGTCAACAATTATTATTAGAACAAACGTTTGTGAGAAAAATCTCTGATATTAAGATATACAAAAATCCATATACTCATTGTTTTGGCTAGAAATATGTTATACAAGAGATAATACCCGGTATGGTTTCGCTCTGCTTTAGACCCCTGGAAAAATGGGGAAAAAATTCAAACTCATTTCTAATCCCCTGAAAGAAAGAAAAAGCCCCCTATCTTTTGACACTTAAAAGTAAAAAGAAAAGAAGTTCCCCTTCGAAGTGAAACAAAGAAAATTACCTTGTAGTTTTGACTCCTGAAAGTGCACCCCAACCCCACCAAATTTTGAACCCTAAAAAAAGGTTACCTCCCGATTTCAAACCCTTGAAAGTAGAAAAAAGTCACTCCAAAATTTCTAAAATTCAAATGTTTATATTCCCTCTTGATTTTGACCCCTCAAAATGAAAAAAATATTTCCCTTGAATTTGACAACTAAAACCAACAGAAGAAAATAATCCGACACCTATAAGCTGAAAAAATCTTACAAAAATAGTGTTGTCTGAATATGAAGTCATTTGAAAAAAAACTTTTGAAGAATAAATGTGAATGGAATAAGTATTCAAAAGTAACTTGAAAGCATTCCTGAATTGAAACACAAACTAGGGGTCCAGTTCAGCATAATGGTCATGTAGTAAATAGAAGAGCTCCTCAAAACCACTTGAATGTCATAAATTTGCTGAGTTTTTGCACACTTTAATCCTGCACATTTTAGGGATACCTTACATAATTATCTTAAGCAGCAAGGCACTGTCTAGGAGGTGAGGGCAAATGTAGTCATAAATTTGCACAAATATGAATATAAAAGAAGAGGATTAAACTTTTTTTCATAATTATATTACTTACTACATTGGCTTTTGGCTCTTTACTGCAGATCCATGTATAAATAACACTGTCATATTTGACAGGTATATCTAGTATATATATATATATATATATATATATATATATATATATATATATATAACATTGCAGAAAAAATTCAAGATGGGACTTCTTCTCACAAAGAGTTGTCAACTATTAGAACAAAATAATGGATCATGAATATGATAATTATGCAATGAACAAAAATGAAAAAAAAATGAAAAATTTTTGAAAATAGGATAAGATAACTCTCAGATGAGAAATCAAGATACAAGATATCTGCATGAAATTTCCTTGCTATATATCTTATCTATCTCATAACAAGGTAGTAAAACAAAGATAGCATAGAGAACATGCAGAGAGGGGGTTGCAGAAAGATTTCCTTGATCGAAAGGACTAAAGCGACATCCATGAAAGACAGGCTTCCAAGATTTAGAATGTGAGCTCAAGTCTCTTAGGATGCTACTTTATTTCTGATTTAGCACAGTTTGCTCTGGCAATGACAGACTCTACTGTAGTGGTAACAGTGAAAATGTTTTTTAGACCTATACGTTATGTTTCTTTTTTTTTTGTCTCTTCGCTATCCCCGACCCCAACCCCACTCCAAAAAGCAACTTTTTTTTTTTCAAAAATGCAGGTACTGCATTGATCAGTTTTCATTGTGTTTAAACCCATTTTCAATTGTTCGCCCGACACCTAATCTTTTTGAAATGTCCCTTTGTTATTTTTTGCCTCATATTGTGAAAACATTTTAGTCAATCCCAAATAATCAATTCCCCCCACACACACCCTTTCAATTGTGGCACCATCAGGCAATCCTCACCCCTTCCTCAAGACCATCCCTCCCCACCCCCAAAGTAGTTTTCCAATACTTCAAAGCAACGATGGAAATAGGTTTTGGGGAACTATATGAATGGCAAGGCCGGGTTTTTGAAACTAGGTATACAGTAATGACCCCATTAGCAGACATTGAACATACAAAAAACCTAGAAATTATGAAGTAGGTATATGCCATCACCCTGATGGACCCCATTCACATCATTGCTTCAAAGGTATGGAAATGTAATGGCATCACATAAGTGCCATTGAAAAGAGTCTCAACTTTCCATCCAAGAGTGTTTAATGTCTTCCTTGGTTTTGTGAAGTGGATGGAAACAAATGGTATTTCATGCAGAAGAAGGAAATAAGAATCCTTTATTCTTTCTTGGGCATACAGTAATATGGTGGTTAACATTCTGGTCTTACAAGCTATTTATAGTGAGTATGATTGTCACTGGATATGGTGCCCGATCAACTATGCAGCCAAAGTAATATATGCTACGGGCCCCACAATTTCAGGGGCCCCACTCTAAATGCTTGAAACTTTGATTCAGTGATTCTGCACTTGCTCTATTACTACAACTTTCAACTTTTGCGAATGAGTTGGTGTTTAAGGTCAGCAATTTTAACCAATCATCCTCTTAATTGGAGGTATCATCTTAACACTTTAATTAATGTGTGGTATCCATGTGATATATATATATATATTATAATAATGATTAAATAATTGTACCATCGTTATATTACAACTCTTCTGTGTGGTTATAGACTATCCATTATCCCATCCAGTACCACAAGATAGGATTGAAACCTTCACTTCAGACCCAGAGGCTGGCATCTTATGTCTGCTCTACGCAGAACTGGACGGTCATTGAATTTAAGCAATGTATTTATTCACGCAGAATTCCCCATCCACCAGAGTGCTCTATTCCTCAGTTTGCAAAACTGAAGTCATAGCCCCGGTACAAAATTAATACTCTATCTGAAATGTCAAATATATTTGTCATATTATCTGGCTATAAGGAAAATGAAAAGATATAATAATGTTGGATGTGAAAATGAATATGTTTTAATATCTAAGTGTGTTTTTTTAGTTCAGGGCCTTTTTATAGGTTGTGTAACAGGACCTGCACCAGTCCTGATTGAATTTTTCATGAAAGTATCCTTATGCCAGACTTGGTTTGATTTGAGTAAATCATAAACTTTTGAATGTTTGCCCCCCCCCCAACACACGCGAAAAATTAACATTTTTTTTATAGCACTTATTTTAACCAATGTTCACACACACACACACACACACACACACACACTATTTAACACGCTTTCAAGGATAAAGGGTGTGTCACCCTATAAAAATCACCGCAATTTCAGAAGACATTATTTAGGAGGGGGAGAATTGTTTTTCTTCTGATTTTTAGAATTTCAACCCCCTATCAGAGCCACCAAAACCACTGCTTACCAATAATTCAAATCCTGCCTTCCACTCAGATTTCAAAGCATAATAATTTTGAAATTTCTTTGAGGTTAAGAAGAAAAAACATCTCATATGCCACATATCAAATCATCATAGACTCAGCCCTACCCCAACCAGCCAAGTGGGCTACAGATTCTTCTCTCTTTGCTCATCCGGGTCTATCTATATGTATGTGTGTAAGTCTCCAGGCACATTTTGGGGGCTACAACCTTGAAAAATAGCATGAGTATACCATTAAGCACCATCTAAAAACTTCTTTCTTTTTTTTCAAGAAAATGTTTTTTGGGTTTCAATGGTCATTTTAGACAAAGAATGCCCAAATCTGGTATTTTTTTAGAGAATTAGTTCTGGTACAAGCATAGGTTATGGACTATGTGAGGTATGGATATCATATTAAATTTTCAGTATTGGGTAGACTCCCAGAATGTATGAGTAGAATCGAGGTAACTCTTTAGCTTTCAGATAAATTATCTCCCTCTTGAAAGAAAAACAGATTGTTATTGCTTCGAATAAATTAAATTATTCAAATTTTTTTTATTTGTGCCCTGTTTTTAATATTGAGTGGGTTAAACATTGAAGGACTTTTGTAAGATAAAATTGTTTTCATTCATTTTATATGTATGCAGTTTTTAACAACAAGTAAGTGAATGTGAGAAACAGTTGCCAGAAAGTCTTATACATACATACACATTTTTTACATATCATAGATAAATACTCAACCTAAAATTACTTTGTATTCTCATCATGATACATACATTTTACATTCGTTATATAGTGAATTAACTTGGATTTCTTTACACAAAAAAACAATCTATATACATAGAATGCAATGTGTATCCATATATATGTGTATGTGTGTAACACTTTTTAATGAGCGCACAGACATTACAATACAGAGCGCACAGATACTCCAATCTGAAGCAGAAATTCAGATACATTGTAAATATCATGATTTATATTCCTGTACTAAAAAGTTATTTATTCCAGACATCATTTATAACATGAGACATAAACAGAATTTGAAGCCGATTCATTATTGTGAAATTATTGAAAGTTTTTCCTTAAAATGAATACTTAAGATATAAGTGCAGGTAAAAAATCACCATAATTTAACTTTTTGTTATTCTTATTCAAATCTATAATTGTATGTCTGGTTAGTCACTCAATAGAAACTATCATGTTATTTCCAAATTTCTGACAAGGATATTTCAGATGGGGAAAAAAGGAATTCTACAACTGGACTCTCTTGGACGTGTTGTTAATGATGAGTTGTGAATATATGAAAGTTTTGTATGAATAACAAATGATGATTGTAAAATACACAAAATACTTTTAAAAAAATTGTCACTTAGTCAAATATCACTTCAATATATGAATGCAATTTTGTAGTAACTTTTGTAAAACTTCACAAAAAATTTCCAAATAAAATTGGCATTTGGCAGACCGACTGACTCTTTCTCATGTCACACGACTCTACACTGCAATTCATCAGCAGCGTTGGAAACAGCAACAACATGTAATAGGAATACATCAACAGTTAACAATGGTTAATGTATTTTTATTACATGTAGTTGCTGTCGGCTTTCACCTCCCAATGTTTTAAGTATATCTGAGATAATTGGAATAAGTTTTCAGTCTGACCCCCAAAATGGAGGACAAATTAACATCTTGGAAGACAGAGTGCACAAATGACGGATGTCCGGCCATCCTATGCCAGACACAAACCAAAGAACCATTTAAGCATAAATTTAATTTATAAATTGTTTTTTGTGTATATAATTAGGAGTAAACGTTGAAATTTCCTGCTCTTCGGCTGTATAGGTGCAGCTTCTGGACACAACACAGACGTACCCACCCACACAGACAGACACCCACAGAATTTGGCAGTTTTGGTTGACAGTCTTGGTTGACAGTTTTTAATAATGTTGTTGCGGTGGTTATAAGTCGGAGTTCTGGTTTAAGTAGAAGTAATTGTTGTTGTTGCTAACTCCACCAAAAATTTTCCAGCTTATTTTCATTTTTCTTATTATAGTACTTCCAGACATCGACTTAAAATATCACTTATGTGCTATCAGCTCAACTTTTTATCTGAAATTAATATCAAAATGTTACATCTGGCTTTTTTTTCAAATTTTTCTCACAGAAGTAAACAAAGAAGGCATATCTATTTCAATGTTATCCAAACAGTTCCAAATATGGTACGCTATCAATATTACAGTCTCCATGTTCTCAAGTCAGACTGACTGAGCTTAAGTAAATAAATATTAAATCTAATTCAATATCTGTGACCCATCGTTCCAACATCACCTGATTCTGCTTAAGACTCTTGCTATATTTAACATAGGTTTCCAAATGTTTATTTGCTTTAAATCAATCACTGGGTGCTGATGAAAAAACTGCCTAATCGCTGAGCGAGTGGGTATTTTGTATCGCTCACAGAGTGGAGGAGGGAAAGTTGGAAGGAGATGGAAATGCTTTATCTCACTAACAGTGGGTACTTTGGAATTGGTCAGTGAGAGGAACTGAGATCAAGAGGAAGAATGACTGTTGTTTTTTTTTTCCTGTTAAGCAGCGTGCATGTATATTCAATATTTTCCCAAGATTGTATAAAAACTAACTTTAAAAGTTCCAAATTTCGCTTCATAAAAACAAATTAGATAAACAGCCTCTGATTTCCATCTATCTACATATCTATCTATCTATCTGTTTTAATGATTTTTTTTTCATTAGACAGTGATCTATTCCACCCATTAGGGCAGATATTCAGCTAGCCTATCTAATTTGGAAAAAGGTTGGAAGAGAGACATTTTTTTGCATAATGTTTATCATAGCATATGATTGTCTCTGATTCAGGAGTTTGCAAACTACGGCCCACTGCCTAATTTCATCTGGCCCACCAATTTCACTGAATATTTGATGCTGCATGCAAAATTCTTTGTATTCCTCATCTCAAGTAGCCTCAAATGAATCAACGTTTTATCCCGAAAATATTTTAATACTATACATCCTTGCTGTTCTATCAATATACTAAAAAATCCAACCAGAATTTGGCAACATTTCCTCATGAGAATTTCATATTTCTCATTTGTTGATAGTACATGAAAGTTAATATAGGTATAAACTGAAAAACATTGAAGTGATTAAAACAAGAATAAGAAGTTCAATGAAGCGTCCGCAATATACTTTAAACGTCATTAACACCACATCACACGACCCCGATTAGAAGATAATTTCAGAAGGAACACCTTTATATCAAGTTTCAAGTAAATCTGACACAAAACAGCTGAGAAAATCGATCCTTGAACATGAAGTTTAAACGCCATCATTGTCAGATCACGTGACCCTGAATGCAAAATTCTAATAAGTAAGAAGCATTGTATTAAAGGAAACCTTTCCACCAAGTTTCAAGTGAATCTGACTTCAAACAGCTGAGAAACATAATGGGACCAACTCATTGAACCGACCGACCGACGGACAGAGTTCTTATAGAGAGGTGAGAACGCCTCTGAAAACAAGCTGTTTCAGTAGCTTTTTATAATCATTATTTCATTTATTGCTTTATCAGCCTTAGCCTGCAAAACATTAAAAAGAAACAAAACATATTTCTAATCTGTCCCGCCTTCAAAATATTTTGCCGTCTCCTGGTCTAGTTTCACTTGGTCGTCAACATCTAAATGCACCTGCTGGCATGGGTCAGGGAGTAGAGAAATGAGCCGAAATCAAATAGTCCGCAGTTTCATATAAGGAAAAGTTAGATTTCTGAAGATAAGAATACAAGTTCCTTTCATAAATAGCCAGTCTAGAACAAAAGGTGGAAAATATCTAAACGAGAAGCCACTTAACACGTTCAAAAATGTTTTCACTTCATACGCAGAAATATACTTAAGGCTGGAGATCACGTAAATGTTGGCAAATTAAACGCTCATGAATAAAAATCAGTAATTTATCTTTCAAGCTGGGGTGGCGAACCTCTGACACGTGTTCCCGTGGTGACATGCGGGGAATATACGGAAAATCAGCAAGGTTTAATTCGTCAGCTGTCACCTAGGGAATGGAAGAATGGATTCAGTGATACAATGCTTCAGAATAAAGAAAATTAAAAAAAGAAAGCAAAAATGTTCATCAGTTATAAGTGACCATCTGGTCAAAGCGGCAATATGTCTATTACTTAGATCTCTGAGTTCACTTATATTGCTTGTGATTGACACTATATCATCAGAGAAACCGCAGGGAAGTGTTTATTCCCTTTTCATGATTTTTTTTTTTTTTTGTTTTATAAATGTTCACATTTCTTGCTTTTTATTATGTATTACTAGAAGATTAAGGTACATCATCAATTTGTAAATTATGTTATTTTTCTTTAGTATTGTTAGATAAAATGATCTTAATTATTTTTATGTTTCTGAAGCACAATACTATTTATAAATCGTTGTTGTTTTTTCAATTGTCTACTTGGAACATTTACAGTAATGATTGTTTAAACATACTTCCTAAAATGCTTTCATTTATTTCAATATCTTTTTTCTTAATTAATAGTATAACAATAAATACACATGTGTAAAAACTCCTCCTACTTCTTGAAATAAATCTATTAATTATCATTGTTATGTATTCATTAATTTTACTTTTTATGAATTACTCGTGACAAATGAAACACGTAATTTCTAATTTCTGTCCCATTCAAACGAATCAGAAGTTATTGATTGCCTTAACAGAATTCTTCAAGAAGCTTTCACAAATGATTTTATTCTCTTCTTCTGTACAAAATAATTTGCAAAATTCAAATAAAATAAAAATGATAATCTGCAGCTCAAAAATTCCCATAGGCACGTGAAGGAATTTCTTACTTAGAGGATTATCGCCTCTGTGGGCACAAGTTCTGAAAAAGGTCCGCCGCTCCTGTTCTAAGTCTATGGATAAAAGCGGCTTTAAATCTAAAAGTCGCTGGAGAATATTAAACATGGGGGGCGGGGAGAAAAGAAAAGATTTTAGTGTCAATTATTAGAGGCACTTTTCCCAAAAGAAATTAACTCATGGACTCAGTATACGGTAAGGCTCGGTTTTAAGAATTAGGTATACGTTAAGGCAAGGTTTTGGGAACCAGGTATACGGTAATGTGTTTATTATTAGACAGACATTGACATAGTTGCCAACTCAAAAAAGATTTAGCGCTAAATCGACCTAAAAAGTGTTTGAAAAAAAACGACAAAAACGCATTAAGAGCTCTGTTAGCTATTTTATGGATATTCTTAATTGCTAAAATAGCAAGATCTGCTGAAAGTGGTCGAGAAATAATAGTAAAAATGAAAACAGCGATAAAAATGGGTTAAAATGGCGCTACATGTCGAGAAAAAACGCACCAATTTGCGCTAAATTGGCAACTCTGGACACGGAACATTTTTTCAAAAATGGAAATTGAAAACTAGGTTTATGCCGTATCCCGTACACCACCCCCATTTCCATTACTGACACAGATACTATCAGCTGTTACTGGTCTCACTGCTCTCCATACAACCGCCACTGAAGAGGGGAAAAAAAGCAAACAAACTTTTGTCTCGCCTTTTCCGTTATTTATTTATCTACTTACCATATGCAGCTGCAAGGGGTGTCATTATTGCCAGAACAAAAAAACGAACAATCCAGTAAGAGCTGATGATATCCCCTGGGCAGGCACTGTAAGTCAGGTAGGCAAATAAAGCAGAGATGACCACCTGAGTTATGGATCTCGTGGAGGTTTTATGGGGCGACTGGTTTTTACGGATCTCTTCTTTGAGTTCTTCCACATAATCGTGCGGTTTGTTGGCCTGGCGGATATAATCGGGCATTCGCCAAAGATCCCTTAGCCAACCTATCCCGAATCCACCACCAAAAGTGGCCCACCAGATCAGGGCCTGGTTGTCTCGGCCCAGGTACAAATGGTGAAGGCCCAACCAGCCTCCGAAAAACCACAGGATATATGCGACAGTTAGGCTGGCCATCGTAAATTTGTATTACGTTTTCCAATTAAAAAGCCTTTTTCTCCTGTGAGGGCTTTACGATTGTTTGTAGTTATAAGATGGTATAAACGGCACATATCTCCTTTTAAGTAATTGTTTTCCCAAGCTGAAACAGGTTGTGATTAGGAACAGTCAGTCATCCATCTATCAATCAATAGGCGCTTTCAAACTGAGAGGATTTTGTGCACTTCTCCCAGGTGCGACAAAGAGAAACCTGTAGTAGCGTGGTTCAGTTGCCGTTAGTAACCAAACCTTGACCAATCAGGGCAGCTGTTTCTGTCGTACCCTACTTGAAAGATAATTATGAAGTGACACGTGTATTGTTTTGTTCAAATATTGATTATTTTCGAAGTCATGATTTAGACGTCACCGATAAGTTAGTCAAATAGACTTTTATTTTTATTGGAGCAGCATTGTCAGCGAATAAAATGCGCAGCTGTCATCGCTTCATCCAATCTTCACTTCTCGATACTAAATCATTTATTGCCTCTGCTGACGGAGTTGGATAGGTGTATTCGGCCTTGTTCGTCTATCCGCCTCTCCATACGATATCTCCAAAAGTTTTCAACGAATTTCAATTACATTTCTTGCAAGGGTGGACCATATGTTAAGGAAGAAGTGATTGAGTTCGGGGGCGGATCCAGAAATTTTATTTCGTTCGAGAGATGATTCATACGTTGATGTATCTGTTCCTGTCTGTCAACATGATCACCAAAAATAGTTCTCAATGAATTTCAATGGCATTTTGTGGAAGGGTGGGGCATGAGTCAAGGAAGAAGGGATTGAGTTTGAGGGCGGATCTAGGTATTTGTTCTCAATTGAATAAGTATGCAGCGTTTCCGCCCAGAGTACTTTCTAGTTTTTTTTGTTTTTCTTTTCTTTATCTTTACAAGCCTTTTTGTGTGCATTTTTTTTCTTTTTTCTGTTTTCGCTTCCACTGTCAAGACACGCAAGGAGTAGTTTTTGAGAGAGTGGATAATTGCCAGTGTACTTACCCATTTATTCATTCAACTGCCTTCAATCACGAGTGTCGGTGACTAAACTATGGTGAAGAATATGACTGACGATGGGACAGTGCAGATAGTTGTATTTTTTTACAACTCAAGGGCATTAGTATAAAAGTTGTATCATCAGTCTTAAATGAAATTTGATCCCATTTTCTGGGCTGATAATCTTTATACCATCTAGTGGCGGATCCAGAATTTTGAGTGGGGGTACGTAAAAAAGTATTTTTTACAAATAGATACATGAATATTAATCGTATAGAGAGTGACCAAAATTTCAAAATAAAAAAAAGGTCTACTATCTTCCCTATTCCCGATTCGATATTCAATATTCTAAAATGTTGTTTTGCACAAGCGGTCCGGGCAGGACGAATAGGGTGAGCGGTCCGGACTCTCTGCTCCCTGGATACTTGCCTGTCATCTTGTATTTCCAGTAATATGTGAAATTTTGTATTTGAACTAGATGTTTAAGTAACCCATGATATCACAGGTAAGATTTATTAAATACATCTGGGAGCATACTGTGTTTAGGATGATCAATGAATTAGTTACTCTCACACCTTCTATTGGATCACTAAAAAAAAACAAGAGTAAATGCAATCGGGCACAAACTAGGAACCGATTTAGTATGAATTTACTTTGTAGATTGATGCCCCCTCCCCACTAACATTATTCAGAGGCTTGGGATCTAAAAAAAAAGTTATTTCAGACGTGATAAGGAATTTATGTTAAAATGTTTAGCTCTCTAGCTTCATTAGTGCGACCTATACGCGTGATATATATATAGAGAGAGAGAGTCAGCCAGCCAGACCACCTTGAAAACTGTAAAAACCTATTTTGACAGTTTGGGTTTACGGTTTCCAATCCCCCCCCCCCCCGCCGCCGATGATTACATAGAAATACAGCAAGTGGATGGAGACCCAAATTCCCAATGTTCATTTAGTGTACAATGGATTCAAAAAGTTGATCATTAAATATAAATCTATCATTAATAAATTTATTCAGAACAGGTCTGGTTAGTGACTCGATAGAAACTGTCGTGTGACCAACGTTCTTTGACAGCATGTCATGTTGGGGTGATCAGTTTAAAAAATGGAAAAAGAGGTAATCAATGAATACGCTACTCCTTTCGCCTTTTGTAAGGTTAGTGAAAAAAAATACAGACTTTTCAAAAAGACAACAGTGAACACAGTCGGACACAAACTAAGGGATCAATTTAGAGTAAACTTACATTGCAAATTTCTGGGACTTCTACCTGCCATCTTATTTCCTCATGTGGAGATATTCCCCCCCAACCAAAATTCTTAGTCTATTATTATTTTTTGCTTGCCCCGTTTTCTTTCCCCTGACAGAGAGACATTTTCCTGGTACCTTAAAGGAAAAAAATGAATTTCTCCAACAAAATGAAATCCCATTCAAAAAATAGTAATACTTACAAATTAACACGATCCATAATTTAACATGTATACACTAACCATAATTTAACTCATCTTATTGATTGTCATCACCGGAGAGGTGTGACGGGAATATCCCGAAGTCATTGATGCTATCATACAACAATGCATAGACCTCGTGTATGTCCAAGTTCTGCAATATAACTACCAACTCAGCAATTCCTATACGGAGGTTACATAAAGAGCTTGAGCCCTTACAGCTCAAAAAGGGGTAAGACAAGGCAATATCAGCTCACCAATACTGTTTATAGCCAGCCTTGTGATGATTATCCGGAACCCTAGATTGGGCAAATAAAAGATTCAATAGACGGCGAATACCTAAGTAACCTCAGATCTGTTGACGACATCGTCTTTTTCGCTGAGAATCTACATGATCACTAAATTATGCTAGAGGGAATGAATGAAGAAAATAAGAAAGTTGGTCTTCTCATGAACTTCAGTAAAACAAATGTCACGTGCAATAAACATGTTGAGAACAAAGACACAAAGAGCTAAAGAAAGTAGACCTCTATGTCTACTCCATGAAATCTTCAAAAGGAGAAGAAATCAAGCGAAGAATCACTTTAGGTTAGCAAGCTTTCGGTAGAGCAAGACCAACCTTCAAAAACAATAAAAAAAAAACATTATTAAAAAAGAAGGTCTACAACCAATGCATTCCACCGAAAGTCACCTACGGAGCTGATACATGAAATCTTGCCAGAAGATTGGACCTTAAACTGAGAACCATGCAACATGCACGGGAGAGAATCATAATCAACATCGCATGAAGAGATCACAAGACAGCGCACTATATCAGAAAATAAACAGGGGTAAGAGGTAGCATTAGAAAACTCAAATGGCAATGGGCTGGTCATGTTGCAAGAATGTCAGATAACAGCTGGAAATTACGACTCACAAAGTTGACCTCCAGGGATTATATCTAAAACTGTGGCTGACAAAAAGTAAGATGACGCGACGAACTAAACAAGTTAAGAAATCATTGGCTCTGCGACGCCCATGATAGAGAGGTCTGGTGAATTTTGGCGAAGTTCCCTGTTCAACAACAGTTGTTTAAAGGCAGATAGTGAAGATAATGCAACATCTGAAAGATGGCTTGCTTTTCGTTGGTAAATGTGACTTCATTGTCAAAGATAAATTGTAGTGAGTGTATTTTGGTTTAATCCCCAAAATATCATGGTCATTGCATATATATGATATATCACTTAGAAGGGTTGAAGCAATCAAGCATTTAATCAGTTAATACCTGACAAAATGGTTTTCTATACCTATCTCCCCAATTTGGCACCAGAGAGCTCGACATCGATCACCAACGTCACTTGGCGAAGGGTGTAAATTTAATAAGACATTAAAAAAAAAAGAAGAAATTAAGCGAAAAATCAGTCTAGGATAGCAAGCCTTCGGCAGAGCAAACTCAATCTTCAAAAACAAGAAGATCCCATTAATCCTAAAAAAAAGATGGGTATACAACCAATGAATCCGCCCAATAGTCACTTATGGAGCTGAAGCATGGAATCTGGCCGAAAGACAGACCCAAAAACTGAGAACCATGCAACGTGCGTATGAGAGAATCGTGCTCAACCTCACACGGAGAGATCACAAGACAGCACTATCTCAAGAAGAAAATAGAAGTCCGTGACATCATAGAATCTATTAGAAAACTCGAATGGCAATGGGCCACTCATGTTGCAAGAATGAAAGATAACCGATGGACATCATGACTCACAACATTGATTCCCAAAGATCACATGCGAAACGGAGGCAGGCAGAATACAAGATGGAGAGACGGTCTATGTCAAACGCCGGACGATTAAAGGATAATGATGATGTTTCTACCAAATGCTGTTTGATTCCTCAGAATTTGTGAAAAGCGCCTGACTGTCCGTCACAAGCGGTACTGGGCGGGAATGTCAAAAATACAGAATCACCCCTCAATATGAAAGAAGCGGTTGGTGTTGTGGCAGCTAGCAGGGCCAGCACGAAGTACCACCCAGTGTTGGTGAATAAAAGAAACTGTAGAAGAAAGCGGTAGGAGAAATTTCTCGTGTTGAGAAGAGTAGGTGTCTCAGAATAACTGTCGGTCACTCGAAATAGGCTGCATGGACCAATTTGGGGAAACATTTCAGAAAGACAAATTACGTGGTGCTTTATTAAACAGATGGACCCAAAGAGAATGAAATTCCTAATAAATGCCGTACTGACATCCTGCCAACGCCAGTCAACCCGAAATGTCTGCTACATCTCCAGCATTTTAACCGTAATAAAAGTTTCAATAATAAGGAAATCACAATTCGTACTTTTGCTGAATTTGTGATCACTAAACCAACAGATTCTCATAACAGTGGCATATTACCATTGCAGGATCGTTGAGAAAAATTTTTTTTGCTTCAAATGGGTCACATTTTGATTAAATATTTACTATTTTTGTCGATTATATCATCCTTCATCTTACTTTTTCAAAAAACGATATTTCATAAGTGACAATCTAATATTCAATTTTTTTGGAGACAAAAACTCCATTTGAAGAAGAGGGAAAATGTGTAAAAAATTATTGTATATTTGTGAGTAAGGTCTACAAAACAACCACTGTGTGTAGTTGGTGCATAGGCTTATCGAAAGGAGTGCGTGAGGACGCTGCTCAAATGCTTTTTCTGTTGTCAAATTCCTCCCTATAGAAAGATGCTTTGTCAAAGAGATCTAGTAAATTTAAAATATCTTTAAAATGGATGAGGTTTTGTACACATTCGTCGGCCAGGTTTAATTTCTTCACCTTTTCTTGGACACACTCATTTTGTCAGTAATTTAGAGGTCTGCACCACCAATGAATTTGGACATGCCCACTTCATCGGCATATTACTGACCTGTGTCGTCTCTCTGATAAAAATCATTTGTGTGAGGAGAGAGAGAAGTTGAGATTTTGTGTTATAAAGAAGAAACTATAAAGTTTAACTGTTATCCAAGAAAATTATCATTCGGTCACTTATATATTTAGTAGGCACAAACTAACTAGCAAATTTCTTGATTAAAACTTGCTGTCTGTTGGCCTACATCATTTCTTAATGAAGTCATTAAAATCAGTAATGAGCTTCTTTTTTTTTACTTAAAGAAAAAAAAAAGCGTCATATTCCGTTTCATATTTTAGAGATCTTAATCTATTCACGATAAGAGAAAGTCAATATCCTCCCAACTCCAAACATAACATTTTAATTAAGGTTACAAAAAGGAAAAAAATAGCAGTTAAGAATAGTGACAAGCCTAATAGGTATTACTATTATTCTAGGATAGAAGTTCTCAGACTGTGTGCCGGGACACAATTGTGTGGCGCAACTATCGTCCGAATGTGCCGCTTCAATCTTTTCCAACTACACTAACTTGTATTTCCAGCTTTGAACTTGTCTATTATGATTGTCCCTCTTCTGCCACCGATTTGCCAGTCTAGTGGTTTTATAACTTTTGTTTGATTTAAATTTTTTCAGTGGCAGATGAAAGGAAAAAGGGACGATGGGTAAATATATAAGTTAGTTGATATAAAAGTTTCGTTCATCAACAGCTGAAATGTATCTTTCTAATTCATTTCATTTTTACTGCTGGCGGACCGTTTAAGTCAAATAGATTTCTTAGTGAGTTGTCGTACAATAAAATTTGAGAATCACTGTTCAAGAATGTTGCTGATCGCTAGACTAGATTTTACAACCACCCAAGGTGGCTCAACAATTTTTTTTCATTTCTGTCTTCTTATATGCCTTTAGTTCATATTTCGGTGAGGTAACACTGTCTCTCTTTCCTACCTCTACAAACGAAGGTAATGTCCATAGATCTGCCCTCAAATTTAATCACTTTTTCCATAGCTTATAACTCGGCCTTCAACGAAATTTCACTGGAATTCACTGAGAACTTTCAGAGATTTTGAATGAACAGTCACAGGCTTATAAATAAATTTATGAATAAAATTGAAAAATATACTTGGATCCAACCCAAAGTTTAACCACTTCTTCCTTACCTAATTTCCGCCCCTCCCACAATATTTCATTGAAGTTCATTGAGATGTTTTGATGATACCGCATAGAGAGACGTATAACTCTTGAAGTTATTTTGTGGTTGAAGACAGTTGAGTAGGATGTGGCGAAAATAATTGTGCATGGATCCGTTCCAATGACTTCTTAAGTATTCTGAGATTTTTTTTTTTTTGAGATGTCATGGAGATAGAGAGACGGAAAGAACAGCCAGAACTAAATAAAACTTTGCGAAATTTTATTGTCTTTTCGAATTTCCGTCTGTCTGTCCAAAAGTTATAAATTAATCCCAATGGAATATTGTGGAGGAGTTGGCAATAGGCAGCAATTGATTTCATGAAATTCTGAAGCGGATCCATACACAATTATCTACCCAACCTCGTAGCTATCTGTCACAATATTTTCAAAAGGTCTCTGTCAGTCCACATGATAACTCCAGAGATTCTGAATGGATTTTGACAGAATTTTCTTGAAGAATGGGAATCAGTCTGCAAAAGAAGTCATGAAATTTGGGGGCGGATCCATACACAATTATCTCCTTAACATTCTATTAAACAACCACAAAATATCTCCAAAAGTTTGCTGTCTGTTCATTTAATATCTCCAGAAGTTTTCAATAAATTTTGATAAAATTTTGTAGAAGGATGGCAATAGGTTTTTAAAACAGTGATTATAGTTTGGAATGGGTCCATGCACAAGTTATCCCTCATATTGCAGTCGTCTGTCCACACTACACAATATCTCCAAAGGTTCTCTGACCTTCCACATGATATCTCTAAAAATTCAGAATGTATCTCAATTGAATTTACCTGAAGGGCGGGCAATAGTCAATAAAAGAAGTCATCTTAGAGTGGGTCCATGAATAATTATCTCACCTACGATTTAGCTAACTGTCCGCAATCTCACAATGCTCTAAAAGTTCTCTGTCAGTCAATACATTCACAACAAAATTTTTGAATGAATTTCAATGAAAATCTCTAGAAAGATGGACAACAGACTATGGAGGAAATAGTTTAATTTTAGAGCACCTTTATTCAATTATCTCCCCAACATCACAGCCATCAATCCACTCAGTTATTAAATTTCAAAACAAGTGTTTATGACATTTCATTATTAATAGCTTAAAATGACTCACTCTATGACAAATGAATCTTGTGTAAACTTCACTCAGCATGAAATTCCCTTTCCATCAATATACAAATAGTCCATACTTGATTAGGGCACCACAGCAAAAATCTGGTTGTCGTAATTTTTCCATTAAAAATAATTGGGCTACAAGGCTGAAGAGATTATCATTATTTATGCTCTAGGTTGACCCGATTAACATTCTGGTACCATTAATGTTTGGTTACCTTAGGTGGTACCAAAATTTGGATTGGCCCCTGGACTATCTCTTTCTCGGACTCTTTTTCATACTTGATTTTTTTCAGGAGTGCGTTAGCTGTCTGTTATCTGAAGTCATTAAAGTAACAATGTTATTGTTTTAGTAAGTACCAAACTTACATCTCTACCTTTAGGGGGTGAAAAATCCTATTAATAATTCTTTTCTATCCACACAATTCAAGATGAAATATTTTTTTTATCCCAACTTGGGTTACACACAGAACCCCTCCCCATGAGCAAAGAAGGAAAAATATCAACATTTTTTACTTTACATTTTACTTCTTCACCAATCTACTAAACACACACGTACACACCTGCAAGGTACAATATATATCTCATTTAGCATTTACTAATCAAAATATTTATGATCAATTTTCAAACATAGACTTTTCGTATTTAAAAGAGAATACCTTCAAAAGTACAATACAAGTAAAAAAGCTTTTCTTACAATTTGCGTGAAGTCAACTTACATTATTACTTTACTAATTCCTGTGCGGATGCACTATTTCCAGTGGTAAGGTAATTCCATATCTCCCGAAGGACTCAGTGAACTATGATGACATTTTTGTAGAAGGGTGGATAATGGGAAGTGGTTGAATTTTGGATCAGATCCAGGAATATTTTTGTCAACTGAGAGATATTTTTCCATATTTTTGTTTTGTATTTTTTTCAGTATCATGTGGCCTAAACAATGTAAATTGAATAAACAATTATAGAAAATGGGGCTGCTGCAGGAATGAAACCTGTGACTGATAGGGAAGCCATTTCAATGTAGTGTTGCTCTTACCATTGAGCTGAACAGTCGCCGCTAATGCAATATTCTGTTTACGTTGTTTTGGCCAAATGATGCATTCACTGTGTAATAATGTGAGATCATTTCAAATAAAAGTTTTTCTTTACAGAGGGTTTTATGTTTTAGGATTCAGCCTTAATGGAGGAAGTAGTGGTTAAAACTATGCAAGTAGATTCTCAGAGTTATATTTAAAGCCATCTTTCCCTCTTGAAGATTCTGTTTAAGTACAAGAATCATCGTAGAAATATTTGCTGTGAATAAATTTTTTTCAGTGTGCATACCGATAACTGCTGTAGTTTAAACTTAGAGCCAAATTCAAGGACAGGACATGGCATATATGAAAGGGAAGCAAATGCTCCCTTCCAGAACAAGATACAATGACATTCCGGAACACAATAGACACCCTAAGAAGGCCTGAGGGCACAGGGCCAAAATATTAAAAAACAAAATAAACAGAGGTGACTGTAAATGGTGACCAACCACAAATGACAAGGATATTGTAGCTTGGTAGTAAGTCATAGTTATTAGAAACCGTCAACCAAAACTGTCAACATTGCCAACATCAGTGTCTACTGGAAATAAGTATTTAGAGAGGAAGGGTTCAGTTAACAAAGTAATTTCATGCTAAATTGGTCTCTTAGTTTGTGTCTGTCAGCATTCATGCTTGTTTTTTGAAAATTTGGACTCTCTTAGTGATGACAATTCAATAAAAGATGAGGGTAGTGATTTGTTCTATTTTCAACTTTTTCAATTGATTACCCTCAATACAGCATGCTGCCAAAAAATGTTGGTCATCTGACGGTTTTTATGGAGTAACTAAACAGACCTATTTCTATACAAGCGTTGAACACATGAAGACTCTTTTCAAAGAATAAGGCTTGCTCCTCAAATTTCCCGGCCAGCCACACTCACACACAAGTTGTATGCTTGCTTCATTATTTCATTTAGATAAGTAGTGGTTCATTCGGTAAAGAAATTGATATATATCCATGGCTTGTATAAATGATTCACCATAGCATGTACGTACCATAACTGATTATCAAAAAAAACTATCTAAAATTATCTAATGATTTAGATATTTTATCCAAAATTATTTTAAAAAATACCAGCACAAGATTTGGGCATTATTGGTTCAAAATGAATATTGAGACACAAGTAAGCATTTTTTAAAATAATGCCTAGAGGTATATCCATACAAATTTTCTAGGTTGTAGCCCTAAAAATGTGATCAGGAGTGCCCGAAGATACTCAGAGACACACATACAAACACACAGATGAGCAAAGAGAGGAGAATCTGTGGCCTGCTTGGCTGGTTGGTCGGGCTGGCTATTTGCAGGGATACAGTGATTCAATCCTTTCACTAATCATGTTCATATAAAACTAGCAGTAACCCCTGGAGATTCTACAGTTTAATTAGAAATACATTAAATATCAAATAATTAAAATGAAATATTAAATTGATAAATGATAGATCAAATATTAGATTATCAAATATCGAATCAATAAATATTAAAGTAAATATTAAATTAATGAAATGAAATATTGAATCAATAGATAATAAATCAAATATTAAATCAATAAATATCAAAGTAAATATCAGAATAATGAAATGAAATATTAAATTAATAAATGATAAATCTAATATCAAATTATCAATAAATATCAAAATAATAAATATATTGGTCATTGTATGCTTCCCTCATTTGTTTCACCAACTCAAAGGTCCACAATTTCTAGTGACATAAAACAAAAGATCGCCTTTCTCTTTAGATTTTCAGCCAAATTAAATGATAATGACCAATTTAGTTTTACCTAGCCTGTTCCTTCCCCACATTTTACATTGGGTGGGTTGGGAATTGCTGTGATGATGGAGACGCAGTAGGGAGGTGGTACTTAGCCTATTCTCTTCCAACCTTTAGAATTGGGTGGGTTGGAATTTGTGCTGTGCTGTGCTGGTGGAAGGGAGATGGCTTAGAGTCTTGACTCGTAATGTGATAGATAATGAAAGTAGAGGTTACACACTTCAATTATTATGAATGTTATATTCCAGCTAGGTTTGACGGTCCATTAAGCAAACTTGGGTTGCCTCTGGTACAGGGGTCCTAAGGGTGAAGGGACATGCATTTCAAGTTTTGCCTAAGGCTCATAAAATTTTCGTACCAACTCTGTCTTTCAGTTTGAGCCAGTGAGATAATATGTAAGATATCAATACCTTGCATAAATGAATCACCATAGCCCATGCATGTACTTGAACTAATTACCTAAAAAATCATCAAAAAAAAAAAAACAGCAAAAGATGACCATAGATACCCCTGAAAGCACTTTTTTGAAAAAAAACAAAAAACACTTTTAGATAGTGTACTCATGTAAATTTGCAATGTTGTAGCCCCAAAAATATGACTGGGAGGACCTGGAGACACATGCATAGAAACACTCAAAGAGAGAAGAATCTGTAGTTCATTTGGCTGGTAGGTCAAGCCATTTGTAGGGCTATGGTAAGAAAAGAAACCATATTTGTACTGACATAACAAGTTGAAAAACTGAGTCTTCATGAAAATTTTGAGATATTCACTCCTACCCAGACAGGCGTTTGATGACTGAATAATAAATAGAAAATTTGCATTTTTACAATGCTAATGTTGTCTTCCATATCTTTTCCACATCCTTCCCAATTGCTATCTCTGGCCAAAATTTTATACATTGCATATACGCATGAGTTCAGTCATATAGAATATTTTGGATAATTGTTTAAAAATTTGTTTTCTAATACATCAGAAAGATGTTCTCTCTCTAGTGGCATATTTTGGTTATGGCAGGTATGGCAATACCCTGGGTGCCACTTGAATGGAATGCCACTTAACAGTTTCTATCAAAGTCAGGCAAGCCATCCTTAAATTGTAAAAAGATCTTCAGATCTATAATGACTGGACACAGTAGTGATGTTTGTTAGAAAATAAGTGAGAAAAATAACCTGAAAGTTTTTTTATGAATTGCAATAATCACATACTCAACTTGGTTGGTGTACATCCAACTGAACAGGATACAATGATGGTCACGATTTTTGTTTTTTAGATATTATCATCTCAGATGTTTGGACAGGGGGAGCAATTTCAGTGCCTGTCATAGGCACTCTCTTCCATAGATGGGTCCCTGTATCTCTCTGATGTATCATGGAGATATGCTACCAATTGAGGGCAAATCCACCCTTTTCAGGTGAAGGTCTTCCAAAATTTGGAAACTTTTCCTTTTCCTTTAATTCATTTGATGATTTATTTTACGTATAATTTTTGTGCCATCATGATTTTTACACATATGAAAGATAAGTCCATGGAAATATCAAATCATTACCTCACTACAAAACATTTGCCCAAGCAATGATTAGTAAAATTCATTTTTTTATGGGCCTCTGGCCACCCAAAAGGAAAGAGAAGGTTGTCATGTTTTGAGACAAAAAGAAAACAGTATGAGTAAAAAATTTTTGAAAATTCTGAGGGTTTCTAGAAGATTCCCTGGATCTGCCCTTGCCAATGTAGAAACTCAGATAGCTTCCTTATTTTTGTCAGAATTTCTGGGATGAGGAATTTTAATTATATACTGATTTACAAAGACTAGTCTCCTTATCTTGGTTTTTATAGTTACAAAGTTTTAGATGCTGTACCCCCCCGACCTTTGTCAGGTGTCTATTGTACTTGGTAACCTTTAGGTGATTTCAATATTTAATCTATGGAATAGATTGTTCTTATTCTGCTGTCTACATTAGAGGGTAAATTCTAGACTATTTATTCTGGTGATGCCACTTTTCTAGCTCTTCTACGGAACCAGTGTAAGACTTTTTTGCACTATCCCACCCAGGGATTGAACTTATGACAAACTCTTTTATCCAATGAGCAACTAGGGTCCAGTTTGAAATTCAAAGAATGTTAGCAACTAACAAATGCCTTACAAAAGCTGAAAGATATAATAACTGAAATGTTGTAACAATAACAAACAAGATCAACTCACAAATGCAAGTAAATAATCTTTCTTATTCATAGCAATTCAAGCTTCTGGGAGAATTTAATATCTCAACTGTAGTGTGCACCTAAATTTGTTGAATAATGTTATGTTGCCAGTAACAACCCATGAATCTAAACATGGGCATTTCTGATGGGTTTTTTTATCGGAGGGATGCAGGCTTCTAATTTACCAAGGAAGTGGGCACGCAGTCCGATTAAAGGAAGAAACCAGTAATGCCGAGTATAGTTTGTTATTTATAGCTATAATTGTCTTTGAAAATGGCTAAATTTTATATAATTTAGATATTATATTTATACATACTCATTTAAAGCCCACTTATCAAATAAAATAGTCATATACTAAAACTTGAGAACAAATCATCATTAACAACTGAACGTTTGCTTCTATTAAACTCACTAGATTTAATCGGTTATCATAGATTTTCATCAGCTAGATTGTGAAAAAATCAGCCAGATCTAGCCAGCAAAAGGCTGATTCGGCAACCCTGGAAGGAATCTGTCAACTGAAAGACATTGGGGGAGGACGGGGGTGTCAGTCCCACTTCTTGCACCCCCTCCTGAATATCTTAACTAAAGCGTGCACCAAAATTTGTTAAATAATGTTATGCTGTCAGTATCGACCCATAAATCTCGATTGTAAGAACTGAGCAATCTACTTTGGTCATTTGTTGAACGTCAGAAACTCTCCATAAGCAGTTTATAAAGCCAGACTATGTGATTATGGTCGGTATTATGAGTTGATTGCAACAGACTGAATTAATTAGTTTACAGGAGTGGATGGTAATCTCTTAAAGATGAATATATTTAATCAACGTTTGAAAGCAAAATGAAAGAAGAAACCAAAAAATGAAAAAAAACAAAGAAAAACCTCCAGACCCACGTATAAATACGATAATCACAAAAGAAGGGAATTCTCGCATCTGTTGTTGATTCACTAAAATATGACTCGAGATAAGGATTGTTTGGACAATTTTTATTGAAAAAATATCAGTCAGCAGGTTGTTGTAATAACATCCTTATTTGACCACTTAAGAAGTTGGTAAACTGCAATATTTAGAAACCGTCAGCCAAAACTGTCAACATAGGTTTCTTCAGTTTTCAAGGGGATCTGGCTGGCTAGGTATGTATCTCACAGACAGACTGAATCAACGGAGCTAGACAGTTGTAGATTTAAACCTTTAATCCTTATCAAATCTAGAAGAAACTTTTTTTTTCTTTTTTTAAAACCTACACTGAAAATAAGTATTTAGTCGGGGGTTTAGTTTGTAATGTATATCTATTTGTAATTGGAATTCAAGATTGTGTCTGGCAGCGTTCACACTTGGTTATTTTAAAATTCTGACTTTTTTTAGCGATCACTGCCCAACAAAAGGCGAGAGAAGTAACTTATTCATCGATCAACCCTTTTACCAATTTTTTTGATTGATCACCCCCAACACAGTTTGCTGCCAAAAGACATTGGTCACGCACTTGTTTCGATTGTGTGACTAACCAGATCTGGTTTTGTTTTGTTTTGTTTTGTAGATAATATAAAAAGGATATATTTACAAATATATTTGGACAAATGTAGTAAAAGTCCTAATGGACTAAAAACACAGAACATGTATATCTGTAATCCTATATCCCCTAAAAAGACAAAAGAAAGTTATCAATTGTGGAAGAGATAACATCAATATTAATATGGATAAGTAGCTGATGTTATTATCAAATCATCATGGCCTCAAAAATGGCCCGAACGACCGACCAAACAGCTAAGTGGGCAACGGATTCTTCTCTCTTTGCACGTCTGTATCCGTGTAAGTGTGTGTATGTGTGTGTCACTAGGCGCTCTTGCTCATTTTTTGAACAGTAACCTTGAACATTTGTATGAGTACACCACTAGGCACCATCTATTCTTCTGTTTTTTAAAAAAGTGCTTTTTGGGGTCTCTATGGTCATCTTTGCCTAAACCTTGTTTTGTTTTTTTTACATAATTTTAGACAGAAGATCTATTTTTATGAGATATTTTTAGATAAAGGATTAAATTAGAAGATACAATCAAACTTGTTTAACCAGGTTCTCCCCCTTGCATTGTTTAATAGTTATCTTTTGGTGGGAATATTTTAACAAATCTGTGATCGTCTTCGTCCCAACTATTAGGAAAGAGAGAGTAGAGATGGACTATCAAAAATTAATTAGTGGGTGGGGGGGCTCCAAAGAGGCTGTTGATCAATAAATAAGTTACATCTTTTGCCTTTAGTTGTGCATTGATCACTCTATCATGGGCATCGCGGAGCCAGTATTTTCTGAATTTGTCTACTTCATCTCTCCATCTTGTGTCCTGTCGCCCTTGGTTTCTTATGTGATCTCTGGGGATCCATGTTGTGAGTCATGATGTCCATCGGTTGTCTACCAGTCTTGCAACATGGCCTGCCCATTGCCATTTGAGTTTTTTGATAGTTTCTATGATGTCTTGGATTCCCAGTTTCTTCCTGATCTTGCAAATCTTGGAGAAAGTCTATGTCCCACGATGGATGCTCAAAGGCTGATGACAATGACGACGACGATGATGATGATGATGATGAATGGAGATGATGAAAAAAAAAAAAAAAAATGTCCCATAACCAGACCTGTCTTGTATATATTCAAGTAATCTGAACATAAATGCCGCAAACATTCTCATATAAGTTTGCTCCACAAACAAATATTTGTTTTATTGATTCTTGTTGAAAGATACTTGCAGAAGATACGTCTTTATAATTGGCCTGAACGTCGGTTAATGAGAAATACAAAAGAGTGATTGAAAGGGAAGATATGTAAAACATGTCCGGTTGATCAATCAATAGTAACCATTATGTGACCAACATCTTTTGGCTGCATGCTTTATTGGGGCAGATCAATTATTAAATTTGAAAAAAGGGTGATCAATGAATAAAATGCTCACCCCAACCTTTTGTTGGGGAGTGATAACTAAAAAAGCCTGATTTAAAGAAACAAAAACAAGCATGAACGCTGCTGGACACAAACTGAGGGATCAGTTTAGCATAAATTTACATTGTTAATTGAACCTCTCTCTAAAAATCTGTGTTAGTGAGGAATTTTGAGAAAACAAATCAAATCAAAAAAAATTATCGAGACATAATAAGGAGCCTAAACGTTTAAATTTTCAGCCCTCCAGCTCTATTTGTGCAGCCATTAAAAGTGACAAATACATAAATATGTCAGACTCACTTGAAAACTGAAGAAACCTATGTCGACATTTTTAGTTGATGATTTCTAATCGGAAGAAGTTTGTTGAACATGGATGTCTTGAGCAATACTGTCACAAAGTAAACAACATTTTTACTTACTTCAAAATTCCTTTAATGAACTTGAAGGAATAAATGATGGGAAAATCTAAAACAAAAAGTGTGCAGCTTGTTAGAAACCATCAACCAAAACTGTCAACATAGGTTTCTTCTGTTTTCTAGGTGGTATGGTTAGCTGTTTCAGTATGTATCACATGTACAGACCGTATAAATAAAGAGCTGAAAATTCCAATACTTAATCATTATCATTTCTCAAAAAATTCTTTTCTTGTTTTTCAACCACCCCTAATAGATTTTTGTTTAGAATTCAATTCATGATGTAAGTTTATGCTAAATCAATCACTTAGTTTGTGTCCAGCAGTATTCAAGCTTATTTTCTGAAAATTTAGACTCTTTTAGTGATCAGTGCTGTATAAAATGCAACTTATTCATTGATCGCTCCTTATTCCAATTTTTCAATTGGTCTCCCCTAACAATGCATGCTGCCAAAATACGTTGGTCATGTGACGGTTTCAATTGATTGACTAATCAGACCTGTTTCAGATTTATTTTAATCTTTTGTGGGTTACAGAAGATAAATACTTAAAAGAACTGATTGAGTTTTTTATGCAAAAAAAGTAAATTCAGAAGGTATTTCCCTGGTTGGTTGTATTTATCATTGCTATGTGATTACCAAACAGGATATCAGTCACGGGGCAGAGAAAGAAAGGCAGCAAAGAGTGATAGTCATTCTATTTCTTCTCAACAAAACACCGAGATGCTCAAATCTGATTTTCAGGACTAAAACTGTTTGAAAAAAATGGCTAAAATTGGCCAGATATTTTCCACTTTCGACTAACTTCATGGCTAAAAATGTTTTTTATTGACTTGAAGCCCAGTTATCAAATAAAATAATTGCATATATACTAAGACTTCTGAACAAATTAGTAATAAAAATTCTACATTCACTTTTATTAAACTTATCAGAATTGTGGTGGATTTGCTAAAAATTGAGTTAGTACCTGACTCTAAAAATCATTCTCAAAGCAGAAGTATTGGTTAAAATTCGATTCATCAATCTTGAGTAAAAAAAAAAGATGAAAATTATTAAAAAAATATTTCTCTTATGTAATTTTGTTTGCTTTGACTGACCTTTGAATGATCAGCTAAATTTTTCCCATTTCCAGCTAATTGATGGCTGAAAATATTAAATATCTATTTTTTGAGTTAGCTATGAGATAAAATTAAACCAACAATTGTTTTTTTCATTAAATAGCCTGATTTTTGGCAATCTGCTTTGCAGAAAAATGGCTGATCAACATCCTTGACTAAACATATTACAAATCTGACGACTGACAGGGAGTTGAACCACCCCCTAGATTGATTGATGGTGGAAATCTGAACAACTTAACATAGTCATAGTTTGGAAATGATGTCTGCTACAAAGCTTGTTGAACATTTTGTTGTGGGGAGAAGATGGAAAACCAACTGCACTGATTAAAAGGTAATGATCGTTTTGTAAAATTGTTTTCAGTAAATCAATTGTTACAATGGGTACAATGACTGTAAACTGCACAATCAAGTTGATTCATTTCATTACAACCTGTTAATTGTTGCTACCCACAATGGACTAGTTTAATCACAGTTGCTGGTTTTTTAATCACCACTACCCACAACAGACTGGTTTAATTACTGTTGCTGGGTTTAGTGAAGGATTATGCATTTCTCTGCATGTAAGTGCACCATAGCTGCAGCAAAGGAAGGAGTGAAAGATGCAAGACTCATCTCAGGATTCAAAATTCATACCCTTTTCTTTTCTATTTTCTTCCTGCTTTCTTTTGTTTCTTCGCCGTAAGAAACCTTATACACTGGCCCTTTTTATCATCCCCTTTTTGCCTACTTTCTCCAAACGTCTTTTCAATCAAATGGCTGTGACTGACTAATCTATCCGGGGAGGGGGGGGGCAAGTGGTCAAACGCCTAAGTGCTCACACTTTATCTTGTCAATAAATCTACTCAAGATGTTTCTTGAGGCCAGTCAAAAACTCATCTTATCTTTGACGAAGTATGTATGCACACTTCACTTATACCCATGCAAAAAGTATCTTCAACAAAAAATGCCATTTAAAAATAAAATAGAATATCTAGAAGTAAAATGAAATATTTGATTAAAGAGTCCCCATCAGTCCTCATATTGTAACAAAAGGTTATCTTTGTGTTCTGACATTTATGTATATCTATCAATCTATCTATTTATGCGGACTTTGCCCTACCCTAACTGGTCATAGTAGAAACTTGAAATTTGCACACACATCCGCCCCCAAATAAGAAAATGAGAAATGTTTTTTTTTTTCCTTTCTTTCATTTTTTCTTTGTGCACTTCAATTGACTATGAAACTTCATGCCAAATTAATCCCTTATTTTATGCCCAGCACCATTCATGCTTGTTTCTTCTTAAAACTTTTTAGTGATCTCCAAAAAGCAAAAAAAGCAACTCATTCATTTACACCCCTTTTTTCAAATTTCTCAATTGATCGTGAGATCAATTGATATACCAGACCTGTCTTTTTGTTTAAATCATAAATTTATGATTCAAACCATATTGATAGTATTTACATCAAGGTAACCTAATTTTACCACCACCACTGATTAACGAGATAAGAAGCTGCATACAGGGATATTGGTGATTCATAATTTGCTTTGGACTACTAGTTTGTTATGTTATCAGCTTCACAATTGCCCAAATATAGTGTGTGTGCAAAGGTTTCCAATGAAAAACTGCTTTCCAACTGTGTATTCAGTACTTAGAAAGCTTCAGAAAGGACAGACAAATTTAAAATTAGCCAAGGAACAGCAAAAAATTGTTCATCAAATTTGCTATTCTGGATGAGCAGCCAGGAGGAAGCCACTTTTAACCATGACAAATATTAAGAAGAAGAATGAATAGGCATTCGAGTTGAGCAATAAACCCTTTGCCTGACAAATCAAGAGTTGCTCAATCCTCGGATACTGCCCTCAATGACTTCCACGACCACATCAGTCCTCAACATGAATCCCATTCAACACGTGTGGGCAATATTAGATGAGAACTTACATGAAAAGTCTGTAAAGCCAGATTTTCATATTTGTGAGTCTTTCATAAGACTGGAACATACTTTTGAGAAGCAGAGGATACCTGCATATCTTATGGAAAATATAATTTTGTTGTTCTTGAAAATTAATGATAATGTTTTTGGCCCATTAAGTACTATATATTAATTTGTATATGGTTTAAAACTATAATAACAGGTCTGGTTAGTCACTCAATAGAAACCAGCATAGGACCAATGTCTTTTGGCAGTACGCTGTGTAGGGGATGATCAATAAAAATATTGGGAAATGGGATAATCAATGAATAATTTATTTCTCCCACCTTGTGTTGGGCAGGATCACTAAAAAAGTTTGAATTTTCAAAAAACAAGCATTAGCACTGCTGAACACAAACCAAGGGAGAGTAGAGTTAAAAGGAAAAAAAAATATTTTTCTCAACATCATCATCACCATCATCATCATCAGTCTTTCAACGTCTGTCATTGGACATAGACCTTCCCCATGATTTGCCACACTTCTCTATCATGGGCGTCGCGGAGCCAGTACTTTCTGAACTTGTCTAGCTCGTCTCTCCATCTAATATTCTGCCGGCCTCAGTTGCGCATGTGATCACGGGGGATCCATGTTGTGAGTCGTGATGTCCATCAGTTGACTGCCATTCTTGCAACATGACCAGCCAACCGCCTTTTGAGATTTTTAATGGATTCTTTGACTGTTGATGATGACAGTTTTGGTTGACAGTTTCTAATATGATAATTTTATGATATAATCATTAAAATACCATTTTGTATTCAATTTCTGAACTGCAAAGATACACTGTGATTGTTCTATAGATCCTGTTAATTGATATAGTTGTGTATTCAATCATCAATGCACAGAAAAGAATAACTTACCTTTTGAATCTAAATCAGCCAGGCTAAAAGTCAATCTAACATCAATCATTTTAGGCCATTAATGCCATGGAATGGTAAGTAGTAAGCTTTGGAATTGATAATAGAAATTCTTGCAGACCTCCTGATACATATCCACTTACAACTCAAAAAACTTGGGTGTTTTAAGGGCAACGAAGCAAGGGCCGCAAGGATATAATGGATGAGAAGTCATTAATCATTTTGAAAGTTATAAGATATGGATTTCATTTATGGCAGATTTATACAAATATAATAGTCATGTGACCTCATTATGTATTCAAAATGGCTGCTATATTCAGGCATTTCATTCAGGGGTGTTATGAAATTTAAAACACAACTATGTGCACTCTCAGCCAGAATGATTTAAATAAGAGAGAACTATATTTTGACTTGTGAAGAATAAAAAAACAATTTATTTAACAGATGTTGTTTCCTTTAACACAGTGACCAAATGTCTAAATTCAAAATGTCTAATGAAGTAAATGAACCTGAAACTGCATTTCCCAAGACACCTTCAATTTTTCCCATGCTGGCTGGCATTATCTGCACAAATTCCCGAACATCTTAAAGCCACTTCTAAACACAGTGGAATATTAAATAAGGTGTCTGGGACCAAATGATTTCGATAACAACTAGCCATCATCGCATCAAAATTTGAAGTCATATAAAAAGAAATTCCATTGTGGGATAAATATGATCAGAATAAATTCTATTTATGACCTGAATAACTTGGAAAACTTCTGAAATAGAGTAAGAAAGCATCTAGAAACATGTTGGTGTTGGTAATAAACCCACCAAAATAAGACCTTGTAAAGGTCTGAAGAGCTTCTTTTTTTTTTTCAAAAATTAAACAACACACACTTTTAGAAGGGGTCTAGTGGAGTACTGATGTTGATTTTCAAGTCTGTAGACAAAATGGTATGGCCAGGAGTGCTGGAATGCACAAACATACAAACACATGCAATTTTTCTGCTTTCAGAATTGTAATTATTTTCTTTCTAATCTGATCACCATTTTAGATAAATTTCTGCATTTGGATTAATACATATATATATGAACGAATGATAGCCAGGGTTTTGCAAGAGAAAATTGATTGGGGGTGATATCCACAGCAGTAGGACCATAGATGGCAGGGCCTTTGTGTGGATTTTTCCTCCAGCCTGAGCAATGGATTTTCAAGGTGAGGACAACTCACCCAGGGCTAACCCCACAGTTTAAATCAAAGGTTAGCTTTCTATGGCCCACTGAGATATAATGGATAGGAGCTAGATTCCAATGTTACAGGTTTTACAGTTGTATTCCTCTCCTGGTTGATGCAAGATAGCCAAATGGGTCTGCCAACACTTCACGGGGATATTCCTACAGTAAGGCTGACTTGTGGGTATATCACCCACAGTATGTGAATATTCTGCAGATGGTAGATGCTGAGCTGGCAATAGAGTTCTACTGTCATTTTGGAGGAGGATCAGGACAGTACAGCTGTCAGTATCTTAAAGCACAAAATTTCTTGACAGTACAGCACTCTGTATTATTTAAAGCACCGATACAGCGGATAGTTCCGCTGCCTGCACCTTTAAGCAGAGATCCCACATGCTCCGACATAGCAAATGTATGGTGAATACAGAGGTCTGCTTCTCTTCATAGTAGTGACCTGATGGTAGAGTAAACCCAAGTCTTACCCCTTTAAAAAAAAAAGGGGGGAAGGGTGGGAGTGCATATTAAGTTACTACTTAGTACAAGTCCAGAATTCCTCTCTCTCTGCAAAAACCCTCTCCTGCTTAGCTATTCTTTTACAGAGCAGGAAACTTGTTTAGCTTGGGGAGGGGACCTCCTTTTTGTCTGAAGAAATAGAAGCCTCTACTTGGTCTTCATTATTTCAAACATGGAACATGGAAAATGCTGTCTGCTGGTTGAACAATAAGTCAGGGAATTTAGTCATAATACCAGTAATAAAAATCAAAGTCATTTAAGAATGAAAGGCATGGATCCATTTGCAGAGAAGCAATTTACCCTTTGCAAAAAAAAATGTTTTCAAAAGTTAGAAAAAAATATGTTTCAAAGAGGTACTTATCGTTTGCTGAAAGGTGAATTTTCCCTCGTTGCTGACACTAAGATGTTCGAGCTAAGTTTGGGTCACCCCCCAGTCTCTTCCTGCTTATTTGTTCATCTACAGGACAGGACACTTGTTCAGCTGATAAGGGTAGGAGGCTTATTTTGATTAGGGGTGGAGAGAAGTGGTAGCTTGCTTCGATTTGCCACGTTCTTGTCTTTATAATGTTTAAGCTGTCTGCCTTTTTCAAAAAATTCAATACACCTCCTCCATGTCAGAAGAAATAGAAGCCCTTAATCTTTTCAAAGTTTCAAACATAGAAAGTACAGTTTGCTCATGAAACAATAAGTTTTGGAAATTAGTAATAATACCAGTAATCCAATGATACCATTTGCAGAAAAACAATTTCAAAAGTTAGAGAAAAAAAAAAAATATCTCAAAGTGGTACTTATTGGACGTAGAAGAAGACAATCTCACCTCCAGCCGGGGCAAGATGGAAATACACATCGCCACCAACATCTCAACAACAATCATACAAACCCCCAGCATTCGAAGTTGGTGTCTACGCAATTCTGTGCAAGGATCACAACAAATTCTATCTCGGGGAGACATTGAGACCTCTCAAGGAAAAAATATATGAGCGAAGAGAGTCCTTAGCCTGGATGAAAAGACAACTGCCCTGGTTGATCATAGAAACATTCTCAATCACAACTTCAACCATCACCAAGCCCATGTCATCAAGAATATTCACTACTCCTCGACATCCAAATGCGTTGAAACATCCTATGAGAAATGAGAAAAATAACGAAACCCACTTCTTCTGAGGAAACAACTATGCTAGCCCCTCAATACCTTTCTTATCTAAGCTAAACACCCACAGACAGGAAACAAACACTCCATGACCCTAGCTCTCACAGACCCATCTCCTTTCAAAACTAATGTTACTCTCATCTACACAGATATAAACGCTACCCCTTTCGCTCTTACCAAACAACCCCAAAACACAAGAATATTCCCATACTCTCTTCAGCATCAAGCATGTAAGCAGGAATTTTTTTCTGTGAACTGCTGAAAATATTCTTCACTTAAAAAGATACCTACCTCCCCTATCTAAATGAATTGAAATATGCTAACAGAATTGTGAAAAAACTTTGAGATGTACCACCTATCTCTTGAGTTTTTCGCTTCACTTTCAAATCGTCAGTTTCATCAACA
>OY735200.1:80585923-80968423 GCA_963457665.1 Thysanoteuthis rhombus
TGCACTAAGGAGCCTAAAGCTATTCCATTAGGGTCGTTTATTTTTTTAAAGTCTCAACTCAAGCTGTTTTAATGTGTGATGATCAGACATGAAGGATTCAGAGTTTCTATGATGTAATTTCTATTGTTATGTCATAATAGGAAGGTCAGTCAACCAATGAGATCATCCCATTTGAGCACAATCAAACAAATAAACAAAAAGATTTGCATAGAAGTTCATGACATGGTTAGATACATAATAGCCCTATTCTATTCCTTACCACTGAAGAACTCTTTTCTTCCCCATTTCAATGCATAACTTACAGTTAAAACTTACTCAAATAAATTTTAGCAAAGAAAAATTGTAAACTATTGTATTAAATAAATAATTCTTCCCCTTCTGCTAAAAGTATTTAGCCTGTGCCAAAAGTTACCACAACCGAGAGGAGTTCTATTTGAGTTGTATAGATGAGAAAAGCTGAAGCGTTGCTTATATATACAGGCCTCTCCAGATGTAAAGCTGGTCACGTTATAATACGGTTAGATGGTGGACCCCAAAATATTATTCAAGCTCCAAAAAAGCTTGATCTAACAAGAAAATAGGGAAATTGCCTACCCTGGTCATCGCTGCTCAGTTATAATGTGGTTGGCTTTTTGGGAACACTTGAGTTATAACGAGAATCGCCTATACTAAGGTTCAAATACTAGGTACTAAAATACAACTGTAATTAATGTTTAAATGATGACTAATGCTAAATTTGGAGTTAGAGAGTAGTGGTGAAGGCAGTGGGCAGCGATAAAAGCTGGAACTTTATCTACATATACTAGATTGAAATACTCGGTGCTAAAATGCAACTGCAATTATTGTTTCATTTGCCTCTAAATGCCAGAATCAGATATGTCACTATAGATGCAATCATCAAAAGAATGAAAATTTTGATGTATTAGTTTAAGTCAATGCCAATAATATTTTTGCTAGTGTGTATAGGCCAAGAATAGATCAATGAGGATTCCCCAGAGACAAAATGTCATCGGTAGAAAGTAGGCTTTAGTCACAGCAGTGTGCATAGTAAAAAATGAAGATGACGCATAAATGTCATTTGGCTCACAACAGGTAAAATAGCAAAAACGTTGATTAACATCCTTTCATGCTGAACACGTTAAGGAATTCTATATGACAAGCCTGGCTGCTGCAGGGTCAAACACCTATCCTACTTCTAGTCCGACTGAAGATGATAACTGCAACTTTTGTCTTGTATACACAATAAATGAATTGATAGTTTTATAAGACTTGTCAGTTTAGCTCAGTTGCTAAGGGAGCCACCCTCCAATCACACGGTAGTGTTTTCAAAACACAGTGGGAAGATGCTAATTTTGTATGTAAGTTTGGTTTAACATGATGGAATAGAGAGACAGTGAGGATTGTTCTTGTTGCATAGGAAAACTTGGACTTCGGTTTGACAAAATCATGGGCTGCATAAATGGTTAATCATACTATAATTATGTTTTAGTAGTAATAATGATCTTTATTACTAATGATCTTTTTGTAAGGTGTAACCCAAACTGCTGCTGATAAGTTGATGCCTCCACAATCCTTTCTGGCTTGGTATTTTGTGGTAAAATGAATGGGAACCCCTTTGTTGACAATTCTTTTGTTTAACTTACTCGAGTAACAGATTTAAGATAAAAAAAATCATTCATATTAACCGACTTTATGAGAAATTATGTTTGATCTTGGTGTTTCTGATTCCTGCATTTAATTATTATTCATTTTATATAAAATATATGCAAATGAGCTCAACTCAGGGATATGCTGATTACAAATATATACGTATATAATGCCAGTTAAGGTTCTAAACGGAACATCTTGTGGCACTAATGCCAAAATTTGAATAAAGCATATCTTTATTACTAATAATCTTTATGGAGGGAGTAACCAAAACTGCTGCTGATAATTTGATGCCTCCTCAATCTTTTTTGGCTTGGTATTTCTTGTTGTAGTAATAATAATAATAATGATAATGATGATGACAGATGTGTCTGTTATCCATTGAAACAAATGTTGGTCTCATTATAATAATTTATACCATCCAATTTTTTATGATTTTACTTTTTTTAAAAACCTCAACCAGTTTGATGTTTCATAAAGTCCAACTCCTCATGGGAAGTGAGCAATGAACAGAGCAGGGAACTTGTTACCAAAATGTATGGCTAACTTGGCATTGGTGAAGCTTTGACAGGCCTAGCCAGCCAGAAATGGATTATTATTTATTGCTCTAGTTGAACAAGGGAGAATAAAACGACCTGTTTGTCAGAGAAGCAACCCATTAAGCCATCGATCACCATCTCCACCTCCCCACGACACCTCACATTTTAAAAATTTCTCGTATGTCCATTTCTATTTATGATGGCAATTTTTTGTCATTCGATTTATTATTCTTATTTGTTGCCAGGTATATATTACTATTTCAATGGCTTCTGTTTATTTGAAAATGTCAACCAACATCAACAGTTTTCTTCAGTTTTTAAGTTGGTTGGGCTGACTTTCTGAAAATTTGAACATTTATCCCTTATAATGTCTAGAAACAATGATTTTTTGTTTTGTTTTTTCTGATTCACGTCCCAAATAGTTTTTTAGTGGGGTGGGTATCGATTTAAAATGTAACTTCATATTAAATTGATCCCTTCATTTGTGTCTAGCATGTTCATGCTTGCTTTTTGAAAATTCAGACTTTTTTAGTGATCACTACCCAACAAAAGAGCTGTGACTGATTGATTCATTGATCACCACTTTTTCCAATTTTTTAATTGATCCCCCAACACGCTGCTGCCAAAAAGACATTTGTCACATGATGGTTTCTATTGAATGACTAACCAGACCTGTTACTATTTTTGTTTATTATCATTAGATAGCATTAGAATGTCTTCACATACCCGTCATCTCTTTCCATCAATTATTAATTAATGTGGAGGGGATTAATTAATTGAGGTCTTTTTGGTTAAGGCAAATCGAACTAACTAAAGTAATAACAGCTAAAAGACAATGGAGAAGAATTTGGCACTACTACCGACCCTCCCTCGATATAACACAGGTGGATAATAATATTAATATTAATAAAGCTTCAAAATAACTAGATCTGGCATCAAAACAGCTAGTACTAACCACAAAATTGCTAAATTTGTAACCCTTGATATTATGGCTCAGTTATAACATGGTTGGCTCTCTTTGACCCCAACACCTACACTAAAATGCAAATTTACATAAATGTCTTCCCCTTTTCTATTTTTTAAATTTATTTTCCTATTTTTTATATTACAATTTTTTTTGGAGTTTTTATTGTAAATATGGCTTGACAAAAATTAAATTAGCCAAGTAAAATTAATGATGATCATAGAAAAGATTTCAACAGAGTAAGCCTGATAGTATACAATAAATTTCTACAGAGACAACTACACAAAAATTTAGCCATTATTGAATAAAATCAAAGTTAGTTACATCCCTATGATACTATTACATCTCAGCTGAAGTGATAGCTTAAGAGGAAAATCCTTAAGTTTAGTCTTGATTTTGGTAATTAAGTTGATATAGTAGAAATTAATGAGTTCTTTTGGTTAATCTATTCACTAATTGTGTATCCAGAACGATAAGTTAATATTATAAAAGATTGGGTCTGGTGTACTCTACCAGGAAGTTCAATTTTCAACATATCCATACCTTGAATCAAAATATTCAGTATCATAAATTCATTTACATGTACACACATGAATTCAAAAGTAGTTACCTATATATGCATAAATTTGGAAGTCTATGTCTATAGATGTATGTTTATATATATATATATATATATATATATATATATATATATATATACATATATATATATAATGTGTATTATTGACAATGAGCAATTTTCATTATACATATGCATACATATATAGTATACAGTAATAAATGCGTTTATATTATTTGAAACTCTATTTGAAATGACTTCCTATTATTACAAAGAGAATGTGTCGCTAGGCCTAGATAGTGTGAATAGAATATACAATTAAAGAAAATGGGGCTACTGTAGGAATCGAACATGTGACTGATAAGGTAGCTGCTATAATGTTGTGGCACTCCTCCCACTGAGCTGAGCGGAAGTCTTTTCAAATAGAGTAACAAATAGTATAACGCATTCATAATTCTCCTTTCGGATTATACATCCCTGTCTCAATGATATATTCAGTATATTAAAGTACACTTGGATGTTTACGCATATAATTTAATTCAAGATATACCTAAACATATATATACAATGTGAACATGTATGTTTCTGTGTATATAGGTACATAATGATGTAAATGGGCTTAAGGAACTAGGTATATCGTGAAGCTTTGTTTTGGGAACTTGGTATACAGTGTTCTCTCCATTATTGGCATTGAACATTTATAAAAACCTGGAAATTGAGAAGTGGGTAAATGCTGTATCCCTCCACTTCATATTTCTATCCCTATTCATATATATATATATATATATATATATATATATATATATTGTTGACAACACAGCCAATTCTAACAATCAGTGGAGTGGTGCATTCCTCATTCAACAATTCAATATTTTTGATAGATCTGTAATACATTTGAAAAAAAAAAAGCCCGAACGTTCGTTCATTCATCGATTCTTTCTTTCTACTTTTTCCTTTTTTGCAATTCACTGGCTGCTGTGAAGTCTGAATAACCTAGTCTCCAGCGAGCAAGTCAAATCCCAATCAATTTTTATGACCAGCAAATGCAACAAAGTGGCACCACTCACGACTGCTGATGTCTGCTGCCTCACCCGTGGCCTCTTCACTCTCCGCACCCTCTGTGCCGATACGTTTGGGCATCACTATATCCTGATCTCTCCTGACATGTCTGCTTTCTTGCTTCAAGGAAACTGGGATTCTTTACACAGGGACTGAAACTGCTCGGGCATTTATGAATTGGAATCACATGATTATCCTCTTCTTATGATCCAAGTCTGGCATGAGGGTGACATTCAAGAGTATCCTGTTGGGAAATATCATATTTCACAACATAGAAACCACATTTTTTCCCCAAAATTTTGAGCTAAGAATTCCAGGTGTGGATTATCTATGGAAACATAATAATTATACATAATTTTATAAACAGGAAAAACAGATTTCTAATTCATGATTGAAGTACAATCTTGGGAGGTGGACGATCTGTGGTAGCTGATTATTCACGGTGAAATACTGTGGGTGTGTACATTATATATATATATATATATATGAGTAGAGATTTTTCAATGGTTCATTACAGTCTGTACATTCTGTTTCACTTGAAAAAGATTTTCAAATGAAAATTCAAAAGAAACAGAATGTACAATATGTAAAGAACCATTGAAAAATCCTTACTCATTCTATAACAGCTCTACTGATGATATTGAGTACATTTTTCTAACTAAAATCTACTTGATACATAAATACATATACATACACCTTTAGAGTATTTCATTATTGTTCTTGCTTTTATATATATATATATATATATATATATATATATATATATATATATGTATATGTATATGTATATGTGAGTGTGTGTGTGCGTGTCTGTGATAATTGTTGAGATATTTTGTCAGGGAACATATTTCATCCCACATCGGAGCTAACTGAATAGCAAATCAAACCACTAACCGTACAAAAGAAAAAAAAAAATGATCCTTGGGAAGGACTCAAACCCGCATCCTCCAGGAAGCAGTCTTAATATGCTTAACATGACTCTGCTTTATCAATTGAGCTAACAAAATTCTTGGTAAGCAAGAGCATGAAATAACACACTTAAGCCACCCATCTCTCTACTCTGTGGTCAAACTCCTGCTTACCAAGATGCAGGTTTGAGTCCCACACAATGCTCATTCCTTCATTCATTCCAGAGGTCAGCTTTTCAATTTTCAAGGAAGAAACAGTCAATGAATGAGTGAATATCATACACTGCCCAAGAATTGGGGAAACACTTTCATCAGTATTTAATACTTAGCAAATCACCCAAAAATCTAGTCTCTAATATTTTTTGTAAACACAACGCTATTTTGATCATGCACAAAAATGTATCAGAAACCGTCAATTAAAATGCTCATCATAGGTTTGTTTATTCAGTTTTCAAGTGGGTCTGACTAGCTGGCTGTGTATATATGTTATGTATACAGGCTGCACCGATGGAGCCAAGGGGCTGAAATCAAAGATTTACTCTTTATTATGTCTAGAAAGGAGTTTTATTATTTTTTTTGAAAATCACCCTTAAATTGGTTTTAGAAGTGGGTTTCAATTCACAATGTAAGTTTATACTAAATCCCTTAATTTGTGTCCAGCAGCATTCATGCTTCTTTTTTGAAAATATTTTAGTGATCCCTACAGAGCAAATGGCATGAGATGTAACTTTTTCATTGATCACTCCCAACATGGCATCTTGCCAAAAGACATTGATCATGTTAGAGTTTCTATTGAGTAACTAACCAGTCCTTTCTCGGTTGGTTTTATGGTTGGTTAGAGAGAAAAGAAGTGGAAACCGGAGTGAAATAAAAAAGGAAATATAAGCAGGAAAACGTAATTGTTAATACATGAGCTTTTACTTATTACAAGGTTGTTGTTGAAAGAGGTTTTAATTTTGCTGAACTTGTAATTCAATTATGGTTGTACCTCTTTGATCCAGCATGCTTGGGACCTGGCCATTTCCGGATCATAGAAAATGCCAGAAAAGAGGAATTTTTCTAATAGTGTAGAAAATGGAATGATATATTCTTGATACGATTTAAATCATGTCTGTCTAATTTTATGCATCACAGTTGATGCTTGTTCATTCTTTTCAATTCAGACTCTAAGTAGGTTTTTAGTGGGGGTTCAAATTTTGAATGAAATTTATGGTAAATTGATCCCTTAGTTTATGTCCACCTGTTTTCTTTTTTCTTTTTTTTTTTAATTCAGCCTTTTATAGTGATCACTGCCCAAAATAGGCAAGAGAAGTAACTTATTCACTGTTCACCCTTTTATTCAATTTTTTGGTTGACCAACCCAACCCCAACACGGCATGCTGACAAAGGATATTGGTCACATGATAGTTTCTACTGAGTGACTAACCAGACCTGTACTTTGTGTACTTTTTATATATACTAGAGAATTAATCCAAGTCAGAATTTAGGCAGCTGTGTCAATGTAAATTAAAGCTGTAAGTATCATCCATACCCAACCATTCCTCCTTTTTCATTTGTGGATTTAAGTTGCCTTCTACTTTTGATATAAAATGTTTTTAATAGCCAAAATTTATCACTTACTAGAACAATTATGCAAAAGAATAACTTGTTACTGTTGTTAAATATTCTTTTGTCTCCAAAAACAACTACCGTACTCATTTCTCATATCCCAATATTCTCTTCTCGTATCCAATCGTGCCATGTCATCAATAAGACGAATATTGATGGAATAGAAAGAGTATGGAGAATGTTGTATACAAGCCCTTCTCAAGGACATTGGGACAAAATCACAAGTAACTAAAAATAAAACCATTTCATTATATTAATTCTGTGATGTCCTATCCATCCAGCTCCCTCACATTGCATGTTTCTAATAATACTAGAAAAGTGGTTTCTATTTTAGATACTCTCTTAACTGGCAGTAATTCAAATTACTAAAATATCTTGGAAATGGCTCTAAAAATTGACTTCAGTTGCCTTTTTTTCATGCCGGACAAAGAAAACCTGTATTTTATTTCATATCCAACCCATTTTTGAAGTCTCTTTGAAATGGCACAAATGGGAAAAAAGAAAAGATCAGCAAAAAAAAAAAAATTCATTTAAAATCCAAATGTACAACGTTCAAAATGCTTTTGTCGGTTAGAAGAATGTGTCTTAGTGCAAGACATTAAATTTAATATAAATAACAATACTACTAATACTAAAGTGGCAATGGTGCTTTATGGGAGAAAATAAATATTTAAACTGGTAAATTGGATTTTCAGGAAATTTTGGAGCCCTGATTCCAGAACATTTTTTGAAAGTTGCGTTTTAAGTGATTGAAATGTCTCAAAATAAGTGTATGAAAAAAATCAATTTGCCTTTTATTTATAAAAGAGATTTTCTGATACTCTGAATATGAGAGTACATGTTTATATTCCATAATAATGTACCAAATATTGTTTTGAGATTTGATTCAAAAGCTTTATTCTGAGGCACCTTTAGTTTCTTTGTATATATATATTTGTGTATGTGTATATGTGTGTATGTGCAATACATTATGACAATGCCCTAGATAAAATATAAAACTACGTATATTCGAATACTACTCTAAAAGAAGTAACAAGTTAATATAAGAATCATAGCTTTAGCCAAGATGGTGCTTGATCAGCATATCTGGGAAGCCACGGTAAAATAACTGTTTTGTTCTTAAATCCCCAAAACAATTCCATGGTAAACTACTGATAATCTCTACAGGCAAAAAATTCAGTTATAATACAGATTTAATTCTGTGTAAAAAAATAGTTATTAGTGAATAATTGACTTGCATAACAAATGAAATGATTGAATAAACACAAACAAAAAAAATTCTGTGTAAGATCTGTTGTCATAATTTTCATAATAACATCTTAAGTGCTTCAATACTGGAAAACTTTCAATAATGAAAGAAAAAATGTTTTTCAGCAACATCTTTATTCCTCAAAGCTGCAAGCCCTTCCAGATATATATATATATATATATATATATATAAGGTGACCAAAAATGTTTGCGTAGCTTTCAATGTTCTCTTTTTTTATCAGCATTAAAAAATGGCAACAGTTCCTAAGCCTTTCCAGCAATATGAAACATCATTCACACATCATTGACTGCCAGATAACCTTCAGAAAGGTATACCAATAATAGTAGAGTGAAATTCACATTCCACCCCAAATGTCAATTATGAGTGCTTGTCTAATGTATGAATTTGAACTTGGAACAAAAGCAGCAGAAGCAGCATGTAGAATATGTACAGCATTTGATGAAGGTTAAGCTTGTGACCTTAGAGTTAAGAAGTGGTTTAGGAGTTTTTCAACAGTAAATCAGTCACTCAAAGATGCACCTCAGAGAGCATAGTTGGCACTGCCAGATTAAAATTGGTGTCCTTGCTCCAAGATATGGTTTCTTAAAGTAAGGTTCCGGACCCCTAAAGATTGTTATAGGTTGTAGAAATATTTGAAAATCTCTTTTTTAGATAATTACGTGTTATTTCCTATTTATCTTTATACAATAATGCTTATTATAAAAATGGCTCAATGTTATTCAATAATTGTCTTAGAAATAAATTTTTTGTTATACTTCAGTAATATTTTTTTAAATAATTCATTTTTCTCTTGATAAATATGTGAAAAATTTAATGTACTTTATCATTTTTTATTGTTGCAAATGAAATGAACTTAATCATAAATTTTCAATTTTTTTTCAAATTATGATGCAGCCTACCCAGCCTAAAAATAAATGCAGTACTGATGATGATGAACTAAGGATTTGTTAGTAAACGTCAACCAAAACTGTCGCACATAGGTTTCTTCAGTTTTTATGTTGGTTGGCCAGCTAACCAGACTGCATATGTATATATCACACATACAGGTAGAGCTACAGGGATGAAAATTTAAACATTTACACCTTATTACATCTACAAAAAATGTTTCATTTTCTTTTTTTTAAAATTCACTCCATGAATAGGTTTTTAGGCGATTGATTTGCGATGTAAGTTCATGCTAAATTAGTCATTTAGTTTGTGTCAGCTCGTTTTTTAGTGATCGCTGCCAAACAAAAAGATAGAAAAAGTCAATTAAAAGGGATTCAAACATTATTAACATGATAACTACATGGTTTTATTTTATATTTCTGAACTTCTAAAAGGAAAATAAGAAAAAGTTTATGACATATGACTGGCAGTACAAAAAATATAGTAAAAATGATTAGAGGTAAAGAAATAAAAATGTAAAAATTGTCAATGGAGTTAAATGACTCAAAAAGTGCCAAACCACAGGAATTTCCAGATTTAGGTGAGGTGGGTGGAGCACAGTAGATATATACATATACCCTCAAATTCGCCGAACCTTGGCTGAGGAAAATCTCATTCAGCTTTTGGCTTCTTCATTTTGATACTGTATTGAAAGCTTCAAGAACTTGGGGCCTTTTTTTTTAAATTTCAGATACTATCCAAAAGATAAAATGGTTTAGGCAGCACTACCATTTTCTATATCTCTTGTACAATACTTACACTAATACAAACCAAAGATTCTTTCACTGGTACCAACAGAGGAAAAGGTTATTACAAGATTGAAAAGATACTCCTTATCTGTCATGTCTAATCAAAGATATGTGGAAGAAAATTTGAGGCCAAAGTATCCGTACAAATAATGAACATATATGCAAATTTATTTTCTGTTTACTTGTCACTGATGCATCTCATTGGTTAATCCATCTTCCTTGAAGGACATTACAATAGAAATTACATCATAGCAACTCTTGAGATTTTATGTCTGGTCACACATTAAAACAGCTCGAGTTGGGACTCTAAAAATACTTTAAAATAGTATACTTGAAATATTAAAAAATAAATTACCTAATAAGATAGCTTACAGCTCCTTGGTGCCAATCCATACATGAATACCACCGTCATTTTTTACAGGTATATTCTGGTACATTATATAAGTATATATTTACATAAATACTCTCTTTCACACATGCACATGACTCAAAATATTCCAGTTCTTGATAAATATGCAAATATTTTTCAAATGAATGTTTTATGGCCATTATTCATAATTTTATGAGTCCACAGGTGGGATGAATACCTGATATGTACTTCTGTCTTTCTTTCTTCCATATGACCTTTAATGTATTTGCCTATCAGAATTAATGGCAGGAATAGTGTCTAAGAAGATAGGTCTGATTGGTCACTCAATAGAAACCCTCATGTGACCAATGGCTTCTGGCAGCATACTATATTGGGAGTGAATTAAAAACTGAAAAAAGGGGTATTTTCAGCCCTCTAGCTCTAATGGTATTGGTATTGGTGCATGAAACATACATAGCCAGCCAGTCAGACCAACTTGAAAACTGAGGGAACCTATGTTGATGTTAACAATTTTGATTCATAGTTTCTAAAAAAAAAAAAAAAAAAAAAAAGCAAATACCACATACAAATGTATGTATGAGAGAGCGAGAGCAAATTTGCAAGATTATCCCCAAAGTTACACAGGCATCCTCCATCATAACATGAGTGTCAGGATCCAAGAAAGCCAACCGCATTATAACTAAGCTGTGATGACCATGGGTGGGGTATGGGCAATATTCAAGAGCAGGTGATAAATGGAAGACAATGAACATTGTTTATCGTACAAAAACCAAGTGGGATATAAACAAATAAATGAGGTATTCTTTAATGTTTTTTTTTTTTCTATCAAATATATATCATATACTCATAAAATGGGGTTGTTTATGTATGGATCAGTATTAAGAAGCCCAAAGGTATTTCATTGGGTAATTTCTTCTTTAATAGTTCAAGCAATCAGTGACCTATTCCCCACTCTTATCTCACTACAAATCTCATAAAATCTCATTTATTACAACCTAGCTATTATTTATTTCAGCTATGTTAATCTATTTCACCTGGACCAATCCATCATAACTTTGAAGTTATAGTAGGACTCATTATACAATTAAACATACTTTGCATATATGTTTTTTATATGGATAGATACCACCATACTAATATTACAATGTATACAAAATGTTGATGGTGATCTTTCTATGTGTGGAATTTATGGAGGGTTGCAAGCAAAAATATGAGAGCAGAAAATACATCTTTATTTCACTACTGCAACTGTTGATGGCTATCTTGTGGTAGAATACTGTCCTGTACTTTTAAATTACAGCAGGAAATATACATTTATCTTGAAAATGAAGAACTTGAATATGCCAAATATTTAATGGATACAAGTTTGTTTTTTTCAACCAAATCAGCATATTTGTGTGATATCTTTGGAAAATTGAATGTGTTGAATCTCTCCCTGCAGGGAAGTAACGTACATATTTTGCAATTAATAGAGATGGTTTCAGCCTTCAGAAGAAAATTATTACTATGGGAAAAAAATGAATGATGATGGTGTCAAAGACTGTTTCCCATTGTTGTAGCAGTTAGTGATCACAGATGAAGTTGATTCCACTCATGATATAAAATTAGTTTTTGCGAAACACCTATCACCACTGCAGAAGACCTATCACCACTGCAGAAGACCTATCACCACTGCAGAAGACCTATCACCACTGCAGAAGACCTATCACCACTGCAGAAGACCTATCACCACTGCGGAACACCTATCACAACTGCAGAAGACCTATCACCACTGTGGAACACCTATCACAACTGGTTTCAGAATTAATTCAAGAAGATAATATGGAGAATTTCACATTAACTCATGACTGATTCAGGGCCTAATCTCCATCTTACTTTACGTATGCAGAGGAAAGAAATCTCATTGAGCTGTCTTGCAACAATACATTGAAAACAAAATTAACCAACATGGCATTAACTGAGTGTTGGATATCAGTTAAAGATGAATATTCTCAACCAGGTGCTAAAGCTCAGCAAATCCTAATTCTATTTGCAATGACTTATCTCTGTGAAGCTGAGTTTTCAGTGGTAATTGCGATGAAAAGCAAGTATCGTGCAAAAATAGTGTGGAACAGGAAAATCGGGTGGCTGTCTCCATTTTGATTCCAAGATCTGAGAAATTGTGTGGTGAACAAAAAGTTCATTTCCCATCCAACAAATAATCATCAAATGAGGAAATATATTCATAATATTTCTATGAATTTAAATTTCAGAATTCATTATTTTCTTTCTAACAAACCAAACCACATTAACACAAATGCAGTTGTTCATTATTTTCTGCTTTCATCTTTTATAAAGCTGTGAAGTTGAGACTCTTGCGGACCTCGTCTGTGCGTGCTTCAGAGAGAGAGAGAGAGAAAGACAGAATGAGATTGTTACCCACAGAATTTAGAGTTAAACTTTTGGAAAATTCAGAAAAAAAAATCTTAATAGATAATTAAAAACGAAAGAAGATCACTTAGTACTCATCTGAGTTGAAGGAGGGATGATTTTTCAACAGTCATAGTTCAAAAGTCTTGGGGAAACTTCAACTATTGGTTACTTTGTTATAGAATTTGGCCGTATCCTTCCACCCCCTGTCCGCCACCACAAAACAAGGAATGAGACAGACCACATCCTAATGGACAGAAGCGACACCACTAAGGACATCCAAGTCCCTAAAACAAGTCAACGTAGGAAGTGACCACAGAATGGTGAGATGTAAAATGCAAGTAAATACCAACAAAGAATGCAGAAAAATGTTCCACACCAAACCGCGACCACTGAACATACCAAAAGAACTCACTCAATCCTTCAAGCTTGAACTGAACAGATATGAAGTTCTTACTGAACAAGAAAAAGACTTTGAAATCAATGAAATCAACAACAAAGTAACAGCCTCTCCAATAGAAGTCACCACTATATCAAAACCAACAAGCACACAAACCATCAATAAAATCTCAGATGAAACCAAGAATCTCATAGAAAAATGCAGAAATGTTGAGCCACTGACAACAATAAGGGAGAAAATTCAAGAGACCGAACTGAACAAAACAACCAAAAAGAAACAAAGAGTAGACAGAAGAGGATACACAACAGCAATCATCAAATCAACTCTCGAAAAAGGTCAAGGCTTCAAAACTATAAACAAAAGCCCCAATCCAGGACAGAAGCAAATAACCAGCATAATCAAGGAAAATGGAGACCTAACAGCAGAAAGAGACAGGATTGTCAAACGTGCCCCAGAATTCTACCAAGAGCTTCATTCCTCCAAACAAAGACCATGCAATGAGTAGGATACACAAGATGTGAGCAATCAGCTCGAGATTTTCCACAAGTAACTCTGTGGGAGACAAGCCATCAAACAAAGAAATGAAAGGCCCCTGGATCAGACAACATCACCATTGACCTACTCAAAGAAGCAGGTGAGATCATCACTAGGAAACTATTCAACATGCCTAAAACAAAGTTAAGTCCCAGAAGATCGGATCACTGCAATCATAATGCTTTTATATTAAAAAAAAGGAAACAGAAAAGACGTCAACAACTACAGACCTATAAGCCTACTCAAAAAACCTACACAACTTCCAACTAATGCTAGATGAACTAAATGAAGAAAGAAAGTTGACCTACACACAAGAATCAAAATTGAAGAAATCAAACTCGACAAAATAGATCATTTCATCTACCTAGGACAACAAATCTCCATGAGACCCTCAAAAGAAGAAGAAATCAAACAAAGAATCACTCTTGGATGGCAAGCCTTTGGCAGAGCAAGCTCAACTTTCAAAAGTAAGAAGATCCCATCAATCAAAATAAGAAGGGAGTACATCTTCCTGTTATTCACTTATGGAGCTGAAACATGGAACCTAATCAAAAGACAGACCTGCAAACTGAGAAGCATGCAACGTGCACATGACAGAATTATGCTCCATCTCACATGAAGAGACTGCAAATGGCAGAATATATCCAGGAGAAAACAGGAGTCCAAGACATCATAGAATCCATTAAAAAACTCAAATGGGAATGGGCTGGCCATGTCGCAAGAATGACTGACAACCAATGGACATCACGACTGACAACATGGATCCTGAGAGACTACATGCGCAACTGAGGCCACTAGAGTACTAGATGGAGAGACGAGCTAGACAAATTCAGGAAGTACTGGCACTGCAATGCACGCAGTGCAGAAGTTTGTCAAATCCTGGGAAAGGTCTATATCCAACAATCATGACTTCTTTTTATTTCTCGAGTGTACAGTGAAATAACTATATATCAAAACTCTGTCAAGAAGAGTCACCAAAAATATATTAGAAACCATCAACTAAAACTGTCAACATTGGTTTCTCTAGTTTCCAAGTGAGTCCATTCAGTTGGCTGGCTATCTATCTATCGGTTATGTGTACAGATCACATCAATGGAGCTGGAAGGCTGAAAATTTAGATATCTATTTCTTATTATGCCTAAAACAAATTGTATTCTTTCTTTGTTTTTTGAATATTCCCCAAAATAGCTTTTATGAGAGGATTCGATTTACAATCTAAGTTATGCTAAATTTGGCTGGTCGCATTCATGCATTCATGCTTGCTTTTTGAAAATTCAGATTTTTTAATGATCACCACCCAACAAAAAGCAAGAAAAATAATCTAATAATTTAACACTTTTTTTTCTATTTCTCTGACAGAGCGTGTTGTCAAAAGATGCTGTCCATGTGATGGTTTCTACTGAGAGACTAATCAGACCTGTCTATGAAATTATCACATTTGTTGAATAAACACTCTTTGCAGTGGATTGTCAAACACCCACATAGACCAAACTCTGCTTCAAAGACACAGTGCCCAGAAAATACAATATTCTGTGCTTCTTCAATGTTGTTTTCAACAATTTGAAAACCTTCCAGGAATCAACCATCAATTTCACCTGTTCTTGTAATGATTTTGATGAACTAATTCTATAAGGTTTACACTTGGACTTTTGGATTTGAACTGTTCATTTATTTAGATATTTACTTATCTATATATTGATATTTTCTTGTACTGTTGGGTTGCGGGTTGCATACTCTTGGAATATCTCTGGTTTGTGGAACTTTCTTTTTGCTATTGTTATTGTCATTGTTGCAGTTAGTATGTATTGATTAATGATGATATTTGGGTTTGTTATGTTCCAAATATTGGTTTGTTTGCACCAGGCAGCCCCAGAGGATCAGTCATTGATTGTTTTCTGGTATTGGTTGGTGAATTATACTCGTACCATTTTGCTCTTAGTCTTTTTTCTTGGTTTTCTTTTTATTTCATTATTCTTGGTTCTAGTTTGTTGTTTGCTCCTAGTCTATGTATTTTTCTTACACTATTTTTGTCGATTTTTGCTTCTCTATTGTTGGAAGTCTAAGAGAACTCACATGTTATTATAGGGGGAATTGCTTATATTTTTCTACTTTATTTCTACTTACATATATATATATATATATATATATATATATATATATGTTTATAGATTTGATTATGATTTTCCTCTGAATAAATATGACTTTTCAAGACATGAACACTTTCATACAGCTTAGGAATAAAGTTTACATACAACACAATATTTGTCAATTTTATTTACATATTGGAATAGTTTTGTGAAATATACAAACTAAACAGATTGTTACAATGTCAAAAAGAACAAACATTGTTTTGCATTACGAAAAATATAAAAATGACAAAACTCAATTTTGATATTTTCCTTTCGTAATGATGAAGTTGTTTCTTGTTAAATCAAGTATAGTAAACACTTCTGCCCTTTTGTCAGCTTTTTACATAGTACTAGGGCACTACCTTTTCCAACGGTGCATGTTTGGAAGGGGATGGACTTCATGGCATGTGGAGCAGCTTGCAATGAATATAATGTTAAATAACTTCCTTGACTAGAAATGTTTTGGTCACTTCTCTTCAGTTTTACCAACTTAGATATTTCATTGCTAGATTTAGATAATTCTAAAGAGCTAAGGTCAAGAGAGAGAATTTATATTGTCAATGAAGAAAGATCTATGATTTTTAATGTTTTACTTGTTTTCATTTGATTTCTCGAGAACTGTTGATCCAAACAACTTCAAATTCAACACTACCCTGCCTTGCATGCTAACTAATACATCAGAAAAATGTTAATATAGTACGATAGCTAATTGCTGTGTAAATACAGAAAATGTACTTTAACAGAGACATAGACAGAGAATTACCCCATTGTAGGTATATTCTATATAATGTATAAAATGTAGCAAAAAAGCTTTTTTTGTCAGCATTCTAGCAGATGAAATAGGCAGAGATATTCAAAAATTCTAATACAATAGGGATGTGAAGCCATCCCCCACCATAGATTACCTGATTCCTCTTGGTCTTCAATGAGATAAGATTTGGGAGAATGACAATATAGTAGTCAACAAAAAATATTTAACAGACAAGTTCTTTCTTCAGTCATGCACGAAGACATCAGAGGAATTTATTCTCGTTTGTACAACCATCAAATGAAGGGATTTAGATAATCAAATTTTACAGACATCCAGAGTGATATGTCACCTTATTCTTCATGAACTTTATTGTGTCAGGATTAGGATAATAGAATCACGATGGTTGACAAAGGAAATTTCACAAAGAAACTTTTTTCCCCCACTTTTTGTCAGCTTGTTAATAGGACCAATTATTTATTGAATTCTTATGGGAATATTCTTGCAAAGCAAAGACTGGTTCTGGTTGAGAACTGAAACCTGGACATTTTAATAACAGTTCTGGCTGGTCATTCAGTAGAAACTGTCACATGACCAACATCATTTTTTGCTGAGGTGATCAACTAAGAAAATCTAAATAAAGGGATGACCAATGAATAAGTTACTCTTTTTACCTTTTGTTGGGCATTGATCACTAAAAAAGTCTTCATTTTCACAAAACAAGTGTTGACGCAAACTAACGGATCAATTTGTAAATTGCCCCCCTAAAACAATTTGGCGGGGAAGAATTTTCAAAAAGAAAAAAGCCCCTCTAAATCCATCGGTACAGCCTGTGTTCATGACACATACATAGCCATCCCCACCTAGAAACTGAAGAAACATATGGAGACAGTTTTGGTTGATGGTTTCTAACAGACAAATGAAAATAAAAGATGGAGAACTATTTCGTCCCTTATCTTGAAACAAAATCATTTCTGAAGTAATTCCATTTGTGAAGGATGAAGAGCCATATTCCTTTCACTGAGTGAGAAGAGGATTTATTTGCTTGAGTGCGGAAATTTCAAAAACTCATCATGGTGACTTGAAAAGTCTTAATTTTGAAAAAAAAAAAAAAAAAAAAAAAAAACAAGAGTGAACGCTACTGGACAAAAATTGAGGAGCCAATTTAGCATAAACTTACATTGTAAATCCCCCTCTAGAAGCCATTTTGTCGGAGAATTTTTGAAAAAAAAATGACTGTTTTTTCTGTTTGTTTGTTTTTTAACACAGAGTAAAGGTTTAAATCTTCAGCCTTCAAGCTTCATTTATGCGGCTTGTATGCACAACATATACATAGCCAGTCAGCCAGCCAAATCCACTTAAAAGCTGAAGAAACATGTGTTGATGTTGACAGTTTCTGATAAGATGGCCCATTTCTAATCAAATGTATCATGGTAATGTGAAATTCCATAAATCATTTCTCTTGATTTCTTAAAGTCACAACAAAGAAATATGATTTAAATATTAGATAAAGCTCTGGTTCTGTTTTTATATTATAAAACTCCCTGCAGTGACTGAGAAAGATTTGGTTCAAATTCACAGCAATAAGAAAACCATCAACCAAAACTACATAACCTAGGTTTCTCTCAGTTTTTAAGCTAATCTGGCTGGCTGTGTATATATCATGTATGCAATTTGCAGCAATGGAACCAAAGGGTTGAAAATTTAATCATTCACTTATTATATCTTGAAAAAAAATTTTTTTTTTTACATCCCCACCCCGGAAGGTTTTTTAATAAGGGGTTCAATCTATGAGATTTATGGTAAATTGATTCCTTAGTTTGTGTCCACCTATTTTTGTTTTGTTTTTTTAATTCAAACTTCTACATTGATCACTGTCCCCAAAAAGCAAGAGAACTTATTCATTGATCAACCCTTTTTCCAATTTCCTAATTGATCATCCCCAACACAGCATGCGGCCCAAAGACATTAGTTGCGTGATGGTTTCCATTGAGTGACTAACCAGTTTGTAGTTGTTTATTCTTTCCTTCCTTTCTTTGACTATTTCTTATGAAATGGTCCTGTTGTGATTTTTGTAGTGGAACTAATTTGATGACCTCTAGATTGTTTCTAAAACACTGAAGCATCGATTGTTCGTTGCAAGTGTGTCCCCCCCCCCCGGCACCATTAAATGATCTACTCATCCAAAAAATGTCAACATAGGTTTCTTCAGCTTCAAAGTGTGGCTGGCTGGCTGGCTATCTATTTATCAATCCATTACACATAGAGGCCACACCAATAGGTTTTTAGGGGTGGGGAGTTGGTTTCAATTTATGAGGTAAGTTCATACTAAATTGATCCCTTAGTTTGTTTCTGGCAGTATCCTTGCTTTTGGGGGGTGTAATGCTGACTTCTTTAGTGATCACTGCTCAGCAAAAGGCAAGAGAAAAAATTTATTCAATGATTTGTAAACCTGCTTTGCAATTTTTTTTTGTACTCTTTTCCTAAAATAAATTTGGAATTCAGGGAATCAAATATATAGTAGGTCATTTATCCATAACATCCAGCAAAATACTGACCAACGGCGTCTGGCAGCATGCCATGTTGGGTGGGATCAATTAAATTATCGGAAAAATGGGTGATAAGTTATTTCACTTGCCTTTTGTTAAGCTGTGATTACTAACAAGTCAGGAGTGAAAACTCTTCTAGGCACAAACAAAAGGACCAATTAAGCATAAAATCATATTGTAAATTGAAAAAAGCAAGAAGTAATTCATTGATCGCCCCTTTTTCCAATTTTTGATTGATCACTCTATCAAGTGACTAACTAGATCTGTTTTGTTAAATCATAAATTCAAAATTCAAACCATACTGGTTGTATTTTCATGAAGATAACTTGATTTTACAACCACGACAGCTTGATTTATGAGGTAAAAAGCAGCATATATGAGTGATGGGGATTCATAAATTCCCTTGGAATGCTAATTATTACTAATAACAACATTTATGATTATTTTTGTTTGTAGCAGTAGTATTTTCTTTGCAAGTAAGAAGAAAATAATGTACACCTGGGGAATATTTGTTTATAATCATGTTGTTTGCAGAGACTCAGCAAATATAAATAACAAACATTTACTGAAAATCCAAGTTAATGCATTTTTTTTAAAAAACAAGCCGGAAAGTCAGACCATAGATCCACTAGTTCCTTTCTTGCTTGAAGATCTAACAAGGGACCAAGTGTTAAGTTTATTTCCAAGTTGACATCTAAAATTGAGTCGAAAAATATCTTCAAACATCTACATTCTTCAGATACACATAAAATCTAGAAAAGATATTATATATTATAAATTAAATGCGACTTTAATCTTCAACATTTTTTTATTAAGATATTACTTACTTTATTAAAAAACATTGTTTATTGTATTACTTTAAATTGAATAAAAGACATTACTTATTCTATCACTTTAAGTTGAATAAAAATATAACTTATTTGATTAAAAATCATCTAAATAGCAATTTCTGACATCTAGACGCAACCAAAATCTTTTGGATTAAGATGAAAACCATCTAAATTGGCAACATTGAGCAAGCAACATTACTCGGCAAAATATAAATCGAAAACACAAGGTAAGAAAGGTAACTAACGTTTCAGTATGTCATTCATTGATGGCAATCGATACTAGTGCATCTAAAAATTAGTAATAAAACAACACAACAAAGCACAATTATTACCATTGCAATTTTGTACTTTCATATTGATCCCAACTTATTGATTGGAATCAGACAAAATGCCATTTTTCATTGACTGTTTCGGGAAAAATAGACTGCATCTCTAACCCAGGAGATGCTGCCTAAATTTGATTTAAACATTTAGGAATAATAAAATAAATGAAGTGCATGTGACACGATCCGTCTCAGAGATGGGATTGATTCTTGAACAAATCTGACAAGAGGTTAGCACAAAAATTTTTTTGTTAAGTATTGTTTTTTGAATAACCCTGTGACGCAGTCGATGAGAGTATGCGTCGAGAATGATCTTGCCTACATTCATACTTCATTTTTTTTAGAGTGAATGTTCAAGAGAAAATAGAGTTTTAGCATTAGTTTACATCTTAGTAGTTAACGGGAACAATTGTTTTTTAAGTATTATTTTTTGACTCGCCCAGTGACATCCTTAATAAGTGTATAAGTGGAAAATGATGATAGATACTTGTTTAATTTCTTTTAGATTGAATCTTCAAAAAAAAAAAAAAAAAAATGAACTTTTAGTGCTGGTTTTACATATTTTTTGATTCATTAAAATAAAACATAAGTAAAAACATTGATCTTCTATGATTTTTGGAAAGAGGAAAATTATAACCTACAATGTGATTTTTGTTCCTGGGTAGTGAATATTTTTTGATGGCTCAAGTTTAAAAAGTATTGAAAATGGCTATAACCTTTGCTTTGGTGGCGAGGATAGTGATATTCATATGTAATTGTTTTTCTTACTTTATCTGATTGAAAAAATGCAAATTTGCCCGTTGTCCATTGAAAATAAGTCGATTTTAAATTATCACTGTCCGGGTCACAGAAGCAAAGTTCGGAGGGAATAACAGACATTTTGTATACCTTTCAGACGTAGTCAATCAGAAAATAACACTTATTACCCAGGAGCAAAAAAAAAAGTAAAAAAAATTGCATAGTGTTATTTACAATGACAACACAAATACAAGGAAGGCGAAGACGAGTGCTTTTTTTTTTTTAATGTCTGAAGATTTAGTACAGCAGGAGAAGATTTTTGGAACTGGTTTCACGTATTGGTCACTCACGGGAATAGGACCAAGATGTGAAGGAATGTTTTATCTTGGAAGAAGAAGAGGCCTCTTTGCTATTTTCGGAATTATTTTCTTTTGTTTTTCAAAATACGTCTGTTTGTGTCTGTTGACTCTGCTTCTCAGCCAAAGATAAATATCTACATTTCTCTTCTACTTTTGGTAGTCTCTGCTAACTTTCCATCCTTTAAAATCCAATAAATCATGGTAACGCTGCAAACGATGACATATCATTTTTCTACTACCCCTTCACCCCAACCTGGCACCATGATATAAATATTTAAATCCCCTGCACATATTTGCTCACAATAAGCCCCGTGTACAGACGCATACACATTCTATTACCAGAAGTTCATATGTAGACATAAATAAATTTATATTTGTAAATATGTATGCAGACCCAAATATATTTAGGTATGCAATTTCAAAAAGGTCTGGTAAACACTAAATTTGATAGATATCTAAAAATTAAAGGAAAAAAAAAAATAGAGAGAGAGACAGAGTTCAAATTTTGGCAAACAATCATATTTCTTTTCATCCTACTTTCTTCTCCAGACAAAATTTATTGACAGATTATGATGATTCCAAACCTGAAACATGTTCTCCCAGTTTAAATTAGTTTGCGAATAGGATAGAAAATATGTTTGTGCAGACAAAAATATTAGAAGCTGTCAACCAAAGCTATCACCAAAACTGTCTACATAGGTTTCTCCCAATGGCGTATGATGCTTTGGGTCTTGGGTGAGCTATGTGCTACAGATGTACAAAAACATAAAATATTTTAGTGTCTGTAGAAAAACATTGATACAATGTATGGAAGGTGGTCCTGATTATATATCGTAAAGTTTCATACCCTTGCTCATTCAATGTTTCAAACTGCAAACAGATGAAAAGAAATAAGAGAATTAATGAAAGGAAAAACAATTTTGATTGAGCACAATTATATGCGTCTAATCCAAATTCGGTTTTCTATTCTTTCTATTTCTACAATTGGGGCTACCTTCCTTACATTGTGCCAAAGAGGCTTCAATTGTCCATCGCTTTTTATAGATACTAATATATTTTTACACTTTTGCGCATCTGTACCACAGAGATACAAAGGAAGATGCAAAGCACCATACACTACTGGTTTCTTCAGTTTTTGAGTTTTCCTGATGACTGGCTGGCTGGCCATATGCATATATCACGTATACAGGCTGAACCAATGGAGCTAGAACACTGAAAATTCAAACATTTACTCTTTATTATGTCTGGATAAATGTTTTTTTGTTTTTTCAAAATCCCACACCATAAATAGGATTTTTTTGAGGGGATCAATTTACAGTGTAAGTATTTGCTACATTGGTCTTTAGTTTGCGCCCACTTGTTTTTTGAAAATTCTAATTCTTTATCGATCATTGCCCAATGAAAAAATTTCCTAATTGATCACCCCAACACAGTATGCTGTCGAAAGGTGTCGGTTACATGACAGTTTCTATTGAGTGACTAACCAGAACTGTTCAAAAATTATTTCCTTCCCATTTATATGCGCAATAATAAATGGAATTTTGTGTGTATATGTTTCCTCCCAAGCAGAGGATCTGGAAACTAATATACACTGAGATTTTCCATCTAAAGTAACCAGAAAATGCTCTCTGGGTTTCATTCTTATCCTCAATTGTTTCATTTAAAGACATTTGAGTCATCTGGTGAAATTAGATTTTTATGATAATTTTGATTAGAATATTGAAGGTAATAATGTCTTGTTTGATTTTGATTCCGTATATGTCTATCTATCTATCTATCCATTTATATTGATAGACAGATATATATCAATCAGGTAAAATAAAATGAACATTATATATACTAGTGTATATATATATATATATATATATATATATATATATATATGTATGAATTAAGGAATAGATATCATAGAAGGATTATAAATTGCGTTATATCATATTGAAACTCTTTTAAAATTATCTCCTGTCATTACACAGTGAATATATAACTTGGCCTATATAACATAACAATTGAAGAAAGTGGGGCTGCTGCAGTTTGCGTTGTTTGGGCCAAGTGATGTATTGACTGTGTTATGACGGGAGATCATTTCGAATAAGAGTTTCAATAGAACGTAATTTATGATTATTTATATATATATATATATATATACATATATATATATATATATGAATAAATATGCTCATATACACATATATGCATATACATAGATATATATATATATACACATATATATATATATGTTTGTATATACACACACGTACACATAAAAATATAAACTCACATTATATATAAATATATATATATATATATATATATATATATATATATATAAATAAATAAATAAATAAATAGGTGTACATAGAAAATTCAGTTCTTCGTGGCAACTCTTGAGTTTCATGTCAGTAGTGTAATCATCAAACCAACAGATTGGGACCACTTTCCCTACATCCGTCTCATCAATTTATGGGGCCTATACGTGGATTTACTCTCCAGCTTGGGCAATGGATTTTTAAGATGTGGCCAGCTCGTCCAGAGTCAACCCCACCATTTAAACCAAGGGTTATCATCCTATAGCCCCTGAGGTTGCACGAATAGGAACAGGTTTCCAAGGTCATAAGTTTGACAGGATTGTCCTTCTGGCAGATGCGTGCTTACTGTAGGGGTCGGCCGCCCTCTTGCAAGAGCATTCCAATATGAGGGCTTACCAGTGGTTGAATGATGAGGCATGAACAATCTGCGGTTGACTATAGAGTGCTTCAGTCCTTTTTGAGGAAAATCTGGATAGTATGGTTGTGTGCAATTTTAAACACAGAACCTCTGCAATTCTTAGATGCAGATACACCAGATTGTATGGCTACCCATAGCTTTAAGTAGAGATCTCAGACACTCCGACAAAGCAGATGTGCACTGACTCTAAAGGTCTGCTACCCATCAGAGTATTGACCTGACAGTGTAGCAGGCTGGGTACCAAGGGAAGAAAAAAAAAACCTTGTCTTCATTTGGTTTAAATTCCAGATCACCACTACCCAGCACAAAGCAACTATCAGTGGGATATACAATCTTCCTTTGCAAGTCTTGAGAATTTCATATTAACTTATATAACAGCTTCAAGGCAAATATTATTAGCATCAATGGCAAAAGTTGAAGAGCAGTTTCTATTTTACCTGTCTTCTGAGAGCCGGATGTTGCTTTTTCTAAACTTTGATTTTGGACCTTGACTTGGGGTTTCAATGGATGACCCTGCGGTACTTTTTAGCTCTGACCCACCACATTGTGTGTATATATATATATATATATATATATATATATATATATATATATATATACAAATATGTATATAGTCATGTAAACTTTCCATTTTGTAACAATGATAAAAAATAACTCTTCCAGTCAATTTTTATACGCAGTGTCCGAGTATCCTAAGTTTCATTCCTGCAAGCCGCTTACAAACTAATCTGTACTATTTTAGCATGTTGTCTCATAACTGCTTATCATATATATATATATATATATATATATATTCATTAATTGTCATGGGTATTTGAACAAACAGACATCATGCTTCTAACTGCTTCGTTTGAGAGTTAAAAATGGGAATATGCTTGAAAAACCAAATTTTATTGCAATCGACATGACAAGGGATGCATTTAGTTATGCTTCGTGGTTCTGAATGATAAATTCCTGGAAAATGTTTTTTTAATAGAATTGAATCTTTAAATAGAATTAAATCTTTAAATAAAGATGGTTTTTTTTATCCTTCTAAAATCTTCAGAATCAATCCAAGAAGATTGAAAAAGGGGACTGGCATAGCTGTTTGGAAGAGTTGCCAAACTAATAAGTCAATTTGGACCCCCCCCCCCCCGCCCTGCTGGAAATCCTTGATGGCCCCGACAGTCTGAGGCAATGAAAAACAGATTTTTTGCTTGTTCAAATACTTGTGAGCAGCACTTTTTGTATAAATGATAGTTTGTTTGTACAAATGAAAATATTACACTGTTTTCTTATAAAAGTAAACACTCTTATATATTCATATGCCCATTCCTACATGTGCACACATACACATCTGCATACATTTTTAGCTACACACAAATTATGAAAAAAGATAGAAAGACTATTTTCACATAAAAGTAAGCACTCTGATATATTAACATGGATATTCATATGTATATATATATATATATATATATATATATATATACACACACTTGCATAAAAATACATGCATACCTACACATCATTCACATATGTACACATATAAACACATATTTTCATAAATGTATAGTTCTATATTTTAGGATATAATTAGTTTCAAACCATTCTCACTCTATCTACAACCACATGCAAATAGAAAAACCAGTGAATATTAATATATACAGGTCTGCTTAGTTTCTTAATAGAAACTATCACATGACCAATGTTTTTAGGCAGCATGCCATGTTGGTGATGATAAATTAAAGAATTAGGGAAAAGGGTGATTTATTGATGAGTTACTTCTTTCACCTTTTGTTGGGGAGCGATTACTAAAAATATCAGAATTTTCAGAAAACAATCGTGAATGATGCTGACCACAAATCAAAGGATCAATTTGGTATGAACTTCCTTCGTAAATTGACCCCACCCCCCAGTGAAAACCTATTCTGGAGGGAATCTTGGAAAAACAAAAAGAGCGTTCTTTCTAGACATTAGGAGTAAATGTTGAAAATTTTAGCCCTCTTGCTCCATTATTGTGGACTGAACTTGAAAACTGAAGAAACCTATTTTGATAATTTCGATGACAGATTTTGGTTGACGTTTTTTAATCTATCTGTGTGGGTGTGCATGTGAACGTCATTGATACCGATGTATTAAACAAAACCTCAATAACATCTCATATACATGCATACTTTCAAAAACATATTTTCAGAGATCCGTGGACGATTTATTGTATAAAAACAATCTCTGCAGTTACAATCTCAAACAGAACATCTTGCTTTAATTTTCCAAAGCACAGACTAGAGACATTAATATCTTTTGATATTAGGAACCGTCAACAAAACTGTCAACATAGGTTTCCCAAGTTTTCAAGCCAGTCTGTCTGGCTATGTAAGTATTATCATGTGAGTAGGCCACATCAATGGAGCTAGAGGTGCTGAAAATTTTAACATTTACTCCTTATTATGTATTTTTTTTTAAAAATCACTTGTTTTTTTAAAATTTGCCCCCAAATAAATTTTTAGCAGGGGGTTCAGTCTACAATGTAAGCTTATGCTAAATTGATCATAGGTTTTTTTGTCCAGCAGGATTCATGCTTGTTTCTTGAAAATTCAAACTTTTCTGGTCATCATGGCCAAACAATAAGTGAAAGAAATAACTTATTCATTGATCACTCCCTTTTCCAACTTTTTAATTGATCACCTCAAACACGGCATTTTGCCAAAAGACATTGGGCACACGGCATACTGCCAAAAGATATTGAGCACATGACGGTTTCTGTTGAGTAACCAATCAGACCTGTTTTTCTCTTATTTAGTCACAATGCAAAACAAATTTGAAAAGTCAGTTATTGTTTTCAGCTCTCCGATTATGACCAGAAACCTCCTCATCCTTCCGACTAAATATCTTGAACCAGAGCCGGCCTGATACATTTGAACTAAACTGCTGCTTAGGGCCCCATGGCCACCAGAAGGTCCCCTGGAGGCAGTGGGGGCCTCCCAGTCAAATCCTTCATAAAACCCCATAGAGGTGATGGGGTCCCTGACATTAAATTCTGTTTAGGGCCCAATAAAGGCTTGGGCCAGGCACACTTTGAACATTTGTTGAAGCTCTCTGAAGGAGTTTATCAAGGAGTCTACGTTTGGAGTCATCCTATGTAAATTGATTCTCAATTTCACTTATGAAAATTTTAGATGTTAATTTCAAGGGGAATAATTATTGATCAAATTTGTTTTCAAATAAAATTCAGAATTTTTTTTTTGTATATCTCTTTTGTCTTTCAAGTATAGATTTTCTCAGTATCTAATAGTATGTGATATTTACTAAACTTATTTGCATATGAGAGAAAGCCGAATAGGGGGAAGCGGGAGGTCAAAGATTGTATATTGTATCAATCTTCTGGGTGAAAACAGTCTGAGTACTTTGAGAACAAGGTTTTCAAAACTGGTTTTTTAACTAGGCTTGAACATTGACAACTGATGCTGATGAGAACTATGTGACTAACTGAAGCAGGGACTAATACTACATATAAATTCATCTTCATCTTCATCATAAATCTTACTTCATTCTCTTCAAGAATGTTATAATTTCGGTCTTTCATAGGAGCTATTTTTCTTTTAGCATTCTTGATAATTTGTATTTTCTTCAGTCCCTAGTCATTTATAGCCAGGGTGATATGAAGAGTAAGTGGGTAGGATCATGTCATTCTCTTTGTGGTGTGCCAAAAGTTGAGGCAGTGGGAACTGGATAATTTTTGTCTCTAAATACACATGTATACACGTATTGGGCACCCACATTAAACTCTGTCAGATTTTGCCCTTGTGGGGATGTAAATAAACTCTTCAGATTTTATCAGCTCTGAGTTAACATAAACGCATGCACAAACACGCACACCATATATTTCAGCTGATAAGTTAACCTTCAGATAAGATGAGACCCCGAATTTCAGTCTGAATTTCATGGTTTATTTTACTTTATTGTCACTGTTTTTGTATGTGGCCTTTAACATGACCCTCTAGATATATAAATATCTATTCAACATTAATATAGACATGTACACACACATAGACACTTGAATACATCTAATATATAGATATATTTGTATGCTAATCTATGTATGAATATGTGTATGTGTGTGCGTGTGTGTGTATGTGTGTATGTGAATTTGCACTCAGGTGTGTATGCCTATACATTTTAAGCTCTTGATGAAGCAATCTGAGAGATTAGTGCAATTTTGCATTCAGTGATGAAGATGGTATCTTGTTTATAATACACTGAATATTTGTTTGGAGTTGGAGTGATGGTACTGCTTGCTTTTTTTGTTGGAAACTGTCAACTAAATCTGTCAACATGAGTTTCTTCCGTTTTTAAGTTGGTCTGGATGGCTGGCCATATATGTATGTATGTATCATGTGTACAAAGAACACAAATGGAGTCAGAGAGCTGAAAATTTCAACATTTTCTTCGTATTATACCTAGAAAAATGTTCTTTTTATGTTTTACAAGAATCCCTCCCCTTTCTTATTTAGTGTGGGGTGCAAATTATGACGTAAGTTCATCTTAAATAGGCCACTTGTTTTGTGTCATGCAGCATTCATGCTTCTGGAAAATTCAAACCTTTTTAGTAATTACTACTCAACAAAAGGTGAAAGAAGTAGTTTATTCATTGATCACCCCTTTTTCCAATTTTCTTAATCGAGCATCCCCAACATGGCATGCTGCTGAAAGATATCGATCACATAACAGTGTCTGTTGAGTGACTAACTAGACCTGGTTTTGTTTATTTTGTAGACTTCCTTTCTCACTTCTTTCACTGCCATAACAACTATTCTTGATTATTTGTTTCCGCTTGCTTTCTTCTCAGTTCTCCCCCTGCCTCATATTTCACACTTTGTAACAATTTGAATCACCGTTGTTTCGCTTAAAGAACTTCTGACAGAAAATTATCGAACAAGCTATCGGGTAAAAAAAGGAAAAATGGTTTAATCAGATACTTGGTGCCAATGAGTACATTCATTTTGTATCTCTTGTACATTGTGTCTCTTGGAACCAGACACAGATCTTGAGCGGTGGGGGCGGTCCTGGGGGGGGGGTCCAGACCCCGTTCTTCTCGGTCATAGCACAATCTAAAGATTTTTATTTTGTTTCCACATGTAATTTTATGCTAGACAATCAGACATGGATTCCATAAGGGGATCCAGGGGGTCACATCCCCAATCCTTGTACGGCCAAACCTAAGTGACATTATGTTAAATAAATATTTTGATAAAGAAAATTTATAAATGAAAAAAAAATTAATAATAATCCCAAGTAATGATAAATCAACCTTAAAAACATAAATTGATTTTATCCATTGTCTAATTAGACAGATGAAATGAAAAAAAATGACCCATCCTCTATGCCAATTCCAAATCCTGGATCGGCCCCTGGAAACAGAATGAAATTCACTCCAGTTGATTATTTCGATATTTCACATTCATGCAAGAGCTATAGTTAAATCTGGCAGAAACGGACTTTAACCCATGTTATTATTAATGATAGTGAAACCAAACCTCATTTGATATCCTATGAGTTTAACTTGATTTCACCTTTACATCACTGGTAAATTAATAATAATTCTAAGAAATGAATTTTGTGAAATTCCTTTCTCAGTTCATATACTTCATTTGATGAAATTTTTGATAGTATTTCTCATATAAATATCCACAAATATGATCTCACCAGGGAAAAATTGACAAAAGATTATATAGAGAGAACTGGAAGGGAGATTACCATAGTAGGTTATTGAAGATCTGTTTTGTTACTCAAGTCAAATCCAATGATGCTAAGCTATATTTCATGCTGTGCCAATTAAAGTCATTTTATTCTTATATCTGAAACCCTCAAAAGTATATGAATAGATAAGTCTGAACAGTTGCATAAAACAGTGAACCAGAACAATTGTTTGGGCCCCTTTCAAGTGTGGTACTTAAAAGAAATATTATAAACATTAACTCTGCAATTCATAAACCCCTTGTTACTGACAGTCGAACTCTTCAATGAATAATATAAAGAATTGTAGAACTTTTACAAAAAAATCCAAGAATGGTCAAAGGGGGATAATTTCAATCAAAAGTTAATCTCCTTGAAATTGACATTCTGTTCTCTTTGTATGAATTTGAGAGCCAACTTGAATATTTTCAATAATTTTTAGATTAACTATTAAAAACAATTTTTTTTCATTATTCAATGATAATTCAAACCCTAACTTGTACTCAGCTGATCTAAAGCTAATTTTATCTCTAGCTTTAAATTATTTTCAATTATCAAATCAAATTACTGTATTGATAAATAATACAAGCTAATACAAAATTATTTCTTAAGTAACTGTAATCTATTCTAATATTTGAGCCCTCTGTTTGCTTGTATGTTTATTTGTTTGTGCCTTTTTCACGCTAGAACTAGAAGGTTCATTGACCCTAATATTTGACATGATGACTCCCAAAACATCAACTTGTTGCACAGATAATAAAGTTAACCTTAGAGATCATTGAAGGTATCCAGAAATTATTTCTGGTCATTTGTAGCCAATTTTCTAAGTTGTTAGACGTCATTTTTGGATTAAAACAGCCAAATGAAAGGAACTTGAAGGGCTAAAAAATTTGAATTTTTTTGGTTTTATTTGAGGTTTGCACAGCATTAACAAAAATTCTAAAATGGTTAATAGGAACAAGGACAATCTCTCAAAATAACTGGCCTCAGCCTGATTTCTCCGTGCTTTTTTCATGGCCAGCTCTATCTAGAGTTGGATCCCCAAACAATCTTGCACCCAATGGAGGGAGCACTGATATTGCTTATCCAAAAGCCTTGTTGAACTAAAGGACAACATTATTTGATCTATTTTGTGTTTTAGAATATTTCTCCAGTAATGACTACTTTTCCATGTGTAAATTATATAAATAGGTAATCATTTTTTCATTCATTGTGTTGTATGAGAATATTCAAGGACATATTTTTTCCCTTGAATTTAAAGTTATTTTCTCCCAGGTAATGTAGGGTATTCCTGCTAGTTTACTTTTAATCATATTACTAGTGCATCTGAATAAAGGACTGCCTTGACCTAGCTACTTGATTGCAAAATTGACTTCAAAATTACTCTTGAATTCATACAAAGAAAATTGAATGTATATTTCAAGGGAAATAACTTCCGATATAAATTATCCCCTTTGACCATTCGGTGAATTTTAGAAAAAAACATTTATTTTCATTCATTTTATTGAATGTTCCAGTATTTTAATGCTATTCAGTGAAGACTTCCACTGTCAATTTCAAGTGGTGTGTCTATTTGAGAGTTAAAATATTCTTTTTCTTGTTTTCATTCTTTTCCCAGGAATTCTAAGATTGGAATGGAATGAACACTTCTGTTGTTTTCATCTAAGAATTCCTTTCAGCACCAAAAATTCGATTGAATTACAATGCTAATCACAAAAATGATCAAAATGTATATCAAAACATTCCCATTTGTGTACATCATAGAAACAAACAAGCAAAAGGAAATAATTTGCTCTTTATTGTTTGTAACAAACACTTGGATAAAAAGTCATAATTATTCATGATTAGTACAAATGTTTCGCTTTTGTTTGAATAAGTACAATTTCTTAGATAAGATATATTTTCTAATTGCTGGGTGTCCTTATTTTCACAGCTTTTGAATATCACAGTGAATATAGCTGTTTATTACTCCTGATTTTTTTCAATCGATTATCATTTGTAACCATATGCAGAAAGAGAAGCCTTAACTCTTTTATGGATTATCCCAATTACTCTCATCAAAATTTCCAATAATGTATGAGGATTATACTGAGCATACTCACCCCCACAACCTTTTCCACCACAAATATAAGATGCCGGCCATAAATTCCTATGTCTCTAGGTTTTCAGCGATAAACAAAAATATTTGTTCACGTCAATGAAATAATTGCTTTACTAAGACTTCTAGGACATAAACAAAAACACAACTGACAGAATGTGTAAATTCATTCAATTATCTCATGCTCATTTATCTTCTACTCATTTGTCACAAACACGTACATCACCTCCGGGGGTAGAGTTTCAATACGACTCTGTGCAAAAGTTTAAAGAATCCACAAAACAGATTATTGCGCATCACTTCAAAGTTAATCAAGTCAGGGCAATTTCAACCAAATTTTAGCAAAGATGATAATTTTGAAGAATTGTTGAAAAAAATTTCAACATTTACATTGAGAATTAGAACAGTACATGTGGTAAATTGCTAGTTTTCAATGATGTATGATATGCAAATATACATATAAAACAATAAAGAAGAGCTCAGAGGGTTCAATCCTTAGGAAGGACACCAACTTAGCTGATTTAGTGGAATAATGGGTTTTATCTGAAAGCCCCCTGAATACTAAAGATGCAACTTTTTTCTTGCGGAGAGCAGACCAGTCAAAACCTTCAATTAAAAGCAACTAAGATCAGGACTTACTATCAGAGTTAATAATTGAGCAACTGTAGCGCCTAATTTTGAATCATGTGAAAATTCCATCAACGAATAGATATGGTCAGAATACATTCTATTCATGACATCACTGTTGTTTTCCACTGGAAGACATACAAGATAGAGTGTGAAAACATCTACATTCTGGAGAATATAGATGTTGTTAATAAACCTTTCAAAATAAGGGGCAAAGCTTTTTCATCTAAATAAAAAAAAAAATTCCACAAAAGGTCTGGAGGAGTACTGATGCCAATTTTCATGTCAACAGATGAAAGAGTATGGCCAGGAGCACTTGAACACACAATCACATAAACAAACACATCAGCACATGCAAATATAAAAAAGGATAGAACGCTTTGCCATCTTTGATGACTATGGTTGTTCAATACTTTTCCAAAGTAGTCAAGATCAGAGAGTTGACATACCCAGCTGCAGCAGGGTCCATAGCATAGGTTATAGCATAAATTTTCATTGACATGTAAGACTCATCAGTTGGAGCAGTTGTGATCTTGGCATGGCTAGGAAAGTTGTGGGACAGACATTGAAGAGTTTACTCTTTTAAATTAGGTGAGGATTGTACTTGTTTTAGTTCTTCTTACAGTAGGGAAACAAAGTCAACTCCAGCCTCTGACTTGAACCGCAGTTTTTCAATAAGCAAAAAAAAACATTGTGCTAAAAGTAACAAATATAAAGAGACTAATCTGAATTAATGATCAAGACATAATAATAGCCCATTTCAGAATGCAAGACAATTGCAAATCTTTGAACTGCAACAACAACTCCGTCTCATGAATACGGAAAGACAATAGGCAATTAAAGATTCTCAGAGCAGAGCTTGCAAATCCTCACAAAAATAATGACATTAGCATGTCTATTGTGGGAAGGGCCAGTTCTTTTCATGAATTATCCATGTACTGGCATATGTTGTTGAAGCAGTTTTTACACGGCTGAAAATTATATGTTTTGTTGCAAACGATTTTTTTCGAAACAATTTCATGGTTGGCCATTACACACTCTTAATCTAATACTTTTCCCCTTTAATGTATTCTGTTCAAATTAATTTTCTTTTTATTTGATTTTGTGCCCGTCCGAACAATCTATCATCAGAATTAAGATATATTCATTACGACCAAATTTGTTATTTTTTTGTTATTTTGAGTCTGTGATGCTTTTGTCATTTTTTATAATTTGCTAAAAAAAGAAGTAAATTATTATTCATCAGATGATAATACTTTAATAAGCTGTTATTCATTATTAGAAAATGTCAACCAAAACTGTATACAGAGATTTCTTCAGTTTTCAAACTGGTCTGGCTTGCTGGCTATCTACATCTATGTATCACATGTACAGGCTGCACTGATCGGTTTTGAGGGCTGAAAATTCAAACATTCACTCCTTTTTAAACCTAAAGAAGAAAGTTTCTTTATTTTTTGAAAATTAGCCCCTCTAAATAGTTTTTTTTTAGCGTCATCGGTTAATTTGCAATGTAAATTCATACCAAATTGATTGCGTTGTTCACGCTTGTTTTTCGTTTTTTTGAAAATTCAGACTTTCATGTGATCATTGCACAACAAAAGGTGGGAGAAGTAACTTATTCATTGATCAACCTCTTTTTCATTTTTTTTTATTAATCACCCCAACCTAGCATGCTGCCAATAGGCATTGTTCACATGACCGTTTTTATTGAGTGACTAACCAGACCTGTGAGTTTTTTATGTACTCATGCATTTGAACTCAAATGTTATCTATCTGTATGAGTGCGTGCATATATGTACATACACATTTCTGCCCAAAAGGGAAATTCTAACAGTGTGAACAAACTGAATGTGGTATGGATTTTTGCCACTACTCTTTGGGAGCAGTACACTAACATCAAGTTTCTACAATTTCCTTTGGAATAGTACTTCAAAGATGGTGGAAACTTAGTCCTTAGGAATTTTTTTTTTTTTGTTTGGTCAAATTGGACTTTTGAGTTCCACTAAAGCCATCTATAAATCAAGTCAAAGTTAGAAAAAGACTGAAAACTGCACCAGTTTTGACATTCTACTTCTGCCTGAGCCACTAATCTGATAGATATCTTAAGCATTGTTGAGACCATCAAAGTATCAAGTTCAATTCAAAAAAGGGTCTAAAATAGCATAGAAAAGACCATTGATTTTACTGTTTGAGTCACAGGTGATATCTGTCATCTTTAAGTATGTATATGATATTTGAATTGGACTGGCTGTCTCAAAGTTTAAAATTGCCAAGTGGAGAAGTTGGATGTTAGTTCCAATGAATTAAAGCATCTCATAGGAGGTCTGGTTAGTTACTCAATAGAATCCACTATGTTTTTGGCAGCATGCTGTGTTGGCAGAGATCAATTAAAAAGATGGAAAAGGGGGTGATCAATGAATAAATTACCTCTCTCACCTTTTGTAGGATCATTAAAAAGTCTGAATTTTCAAAAAACAAGTGTGAACACAGTCAGATACAAACTGAGGGATCAATTTAGCATAAACTTACATTTTAAATCGAACTCCCTGCTAGAAACCTATTTGGGGAGGGATGATTCTCAAAAAACAAAAATATCTCTTTTAGATATAATAAGGTGTAAATGTTTGATATTTCAGCCCCACAGCTCAATTGGTGCAGCCTGTATGTCAGATACATCCGTACAAAGTCAACCAACTAGACCAGCTTAGAAACTGAGGAGACCTATGATGACAGTTTTGGTTGATGTTTTCTAATAGAGAAACTGAAAGAGTCCACAGACGTTAATCAGGATAAGTCAGCCACCATAAACCATAAGAGTCTCCCTCTCCGTAATCTATGTCTAGAAAAACAGGTGAGATGAATCTGAACAAACATCTGCAATAAAACTTTGCCAAATTAGATAATGATACAATAATAATATCCGTATCTCACATAAGTGAATCACCATAGTCTACACGTGTACCAGAACTAATTATCTAAAATAATCATCTAAAATTATCGAAAAAAATAGATCTTTTATCTAAAATTATTTTTTTAAAATAGATGTTTTATCTAAGATCATCGAGAAAATATACCCGCACAAGATTTGGGCATTGGTGGTCCCAAAATAACCATAGAGACCCCGAAAAGCACTTTTTTGAAAAAATTATAACCAGGAGCACCCAAAGACATATACGTAGATAGACAGACACATAGATAGACACAGACAATCAGAGAGAAGAATTTATAGCCCACCCGGCTAGTTGATCGGGCCATTTCTGGGGTTATGGTGATTTGATAAATCGGCTACCATAAACCATATGAATCTCCTCCTCAATAATCAATATCTAGAAATGCAGGTGAGATGAATCTAAACAAACATCTGTAATAAAACTTTGCCAAATTAGATAATGATACAATAATGATAATGATCATGATAATAATAATATTAATAATAATGATAATAATAATCACCACCTGCCACTGAAACAGAAACATATTGGCTGATAATTACAAATAACAATGCCGAAAAGGAATCAACAAATAACAAATTATTGCAGACCAATTATTGTTTTTATATTATGCAGGAAATAATCTTCTGTATCCAGCCTATTTGTAGAAACCATCAACCAAAACTGTTGACATAAGTTTCTCCAGTTTTCAAGTGAGTTTGGCTTACCATAGGCAGATGGGAATTCTGTCTATAAGGGAGGCAAAAGGCTTGATTTACCTGAAACTTTCCATATTTTTTCCCGGATAACATTAAATTTCAGAAATTCAAGATATTTTGCCCAAATAACAGAAGGAGCGCTTGCCCCCTTTCCCCCCTAGCTAATACATCCATGTAGCTACATAATCATGCATCATATATACAGGTTGCACCAATGGAGCTCGAAGACTGTAAGTTTAAGCATTTATCTATATAATGTCTATCGTATTTTTGTTTTTTGAAAAGCTCAGTTCTAATTAAAAGTCACTATCAATTGCTTGTGAGATTAGCCTCATTTCCTCACCATGATGATGAGTGAGGAATTATACAAATCTATTCATCAGTGCAGGAATAATAATGGAATCGGCAATCCAAGTTCAAACTCTGGACAAGGTTGTTTATGTTCACTCCACAGTAATGCTCTTCGGAAAGGCATGAATCCATCCCTTCCCCCTCTACTACTATAGATGAAATAATAGGGCAGATTTGGAGAAGAATAACTCTAATTCAGTGAGTGGAGTACCCCCAAGGTGGTTTGATGCCCAATTTGACGCCCACCCCAGAGCATGAGCAGCCAAGTCAATGCCAGACATATCACTCTCTGCTTTACACTTGATTACATCAGAAAAGCCAAGAGAGAGGATTCTGACATCTGGGCATCCCAGGATCCCCATACATTTCGCCCAGGCATGTGCCCTGGAGAGACATTCCAGTGTTGTTCCATTGTCTGTAGAGACAAAAGGCGGGCCATTTAAAGATAGTAATGATTTTTTCTTTGGTGTACACTATCCTTTTCTTAACATCTTTTTCAATCTTGATACATTTTCCATTCTTTCATTTCAAGTTATCCATAATTCTATACATTGTGGCAAATGCAAAGATAAAAAAAATTGTATTGGAGATAACATCTTCAAATCTATCACATATTTTCTTCAGTTCACATACATTGATTTTCTGTTTGTGGTTTCTGGTATTTTTCCCTTTAAAGCCATTAAAATTCCAATGAATAATATTTTTGACCATTTAATTTCTCTTTGTCATCGTATTGAATTCTCTTGTGTTTTGAGCCACCATTGAATTGTCAAAGACAAGACAATTGGCACTAAATCTTCAGCCTTACCACTCCAATCAATTGAGATGCAATGCCTATTTCAATGAGGATTCTTGGTTGAGTTATTCCTAAGTCATAACCGTTCTCAATCATCTTGCTTTCAAAGAATAGAATTTTTTCTAAAAAGTAATAATTTTTTCTTTAATAAATTTTAACCTGTTTCCTTAGAAACAGAGTTCCCTGTATAATAAAAAAAATGCAAATCTATGTATCATTCAAAAAGATATATTATCAATAATTTTTTCGAATATTCTCCACAGGAGGATAGGTGTGGGAATGTATGTATGTGTGTGTGTATGCAGTGAGTGTGGTTTTAAGTCACCTCAACCTAGGCCCCAATTGGAGAGGGCCCTAAAAACTTTATGAATAGTAGTTCACCTACTGCATTTCTACTAACATTCATTGTAAAAATTTTTTTAAATCCAACTGAATGTTAGAGAGGCCCTTCAAAGAGCCAATCACCATACCTGGGCCCTCAAATCTCTACCTAGTCTTTTGAAAGGTCTGCAGACTCAATAAGCTTAAAGACCCTAGGCTTTTGAAAGGTTAGCCCACAGACCCCCCGGTAATACTTTTATGGATCCTCAGGGGTCTGCAGTCCCCAGGTTTGGAAATAGCACTAAATGTTGAGGTCCTCACAGAGTCATGCCCCCGGGAGCCACAAATCTTCAGCTACACCCCTGATTCTCCTATCTGTTTGGTGAATGCTTATCGTCTCTTGTGGATCAGGCAGAATAAGAGCACTGAGCAGAAAATCTGACTTCAATATTGAATCATTAAAAGTAAATATCTGTACCTCGTATAAGTGAATCACCATAGCCCGTTCATGTACCAGAACTAAAAATTATCAAAGATTATCAAAAAAGTAGATCTTCTATTGAAACTTATCTTTAAAAATTGATCTTATATCTAAAATCATCTTCAAAAAATAGATCTTTCATATGTTATCTTTGAAAATAGATCTTTCATCTTAAATTACTTAGAAATAATTGATCTTTTATTTCAAATTACCTTGAAACAATAGATCTTTTATCTGAAACTGTCTAAAAAAATACCTGCTCAAGATCAGGGCATTGTTGATCCAAATTGACCATCGAGATCTAAAAAAGCACTTTTTTTGTAAAAACAAAGAACAAAATTTTAGAGGGTGTCAAGTGGTGCATCCATGTAAATTTCCAAGGTTTTCACCCCCAAAATGTGACCAGGATCATCTACAGACACACACACACACAAAAAAAAAAAAACATATTGATAAGCACAGACTCTCAAAGAGAGGAGAATCTGTAGCCTTCTTAGTTGGTTGATTGGACCATTTGTTGGACTACAGTGATTTGACAGCCATTTGATCGGTCCATACAATTCAGTTCAACTACAATCATCATTGCTAGTTCTTCACAAGTTAGAAACCATCAACCTAAACTGTCAACATAGGTTGCTTCAGTTTTCAAGTGTGCCTGGCTGGCTCTCTATATTCAGTCGTGATCATTGCCCAACACTTTTTTGATTGATCACCCCCAACATGGCATACTGCCAAAAGATGTTTGTCACGTGACGGTTTCAATTGAGTCACTAACCAGACCTGTTTTACCTATTGAACAACCGTAGCCATCAAAGATGGCGAAGGACTCTATCCATCATTATATTTGTGGGTTTGTAATAACATCGAGATTCTGGAGAATCTAGATGTTTCTAGATGGTTTTTAACTCCAATTTTTTTGTGTTTCTCTGAATTTTTCTTGTGGAAAATGCGAGTGATGTCATGAATAGAGTTTATTCTTTGTCTATTCTTCAGTCAATTTCTTTTTATGACATCTAATTTTGACGCTACAGTTGTTCAATAATTGACTCAGATGAATTTATCCTTGGTTTCCTCTTGTTTTTTTATGAAAGTAAGTGATAACGATTGGGTTTCTTTTAAATAATTATATGCAGCCTTCAACATATATCAAGTTGACGAGCAACTGAACTGTTGCGTATCCAAACACGAAGGAGCGATCAATTGCACTTTCAGACTTAAATAGAAATAGAGTGAGGGAATGAGAGGGGATCAGAGTTTTTCATTATGTCAGACTGGCAGTCAGTCAGAGCCAGTTAATCAGTGATGGCAATTGGTACTAGAGATGCTGGTGCATCTAAAACACGAAAATGACTTAAACACTGACAGCAACAAAAGACATACATCACAGGTCTGGTTAGTCACTCAATAGAAACTGTCATGTGACCAATGCAAATCACTTGACTCCAACTTGATATAAATAGAACTGTTAGTGTATAATGAAAATGTTTGGTTAATTTAGTTAATTGTGCTGTGAATAAAACCTGATTTTCATTGAAGGTAATGGCTTTTTCACTGATTACATGAGCCAGAATATTACTGCAACAAGATGGAACCAAAGTTGTGGTTGCCTAGTTAAGAAACCATTTTCCTAGCTTCTAAATTTTTACCAAGGCTTGTAAATCACATACTATAGTTGACTGGTTGCAAGCAAATAAAGACTCAAGTTAACTTCAAAGACACTTCTAAGATTTCCCTAACATTGGGCAAAAGATGACCATGGGAATTTTTGCATCATCCTAATACATATGATTGACCTGAATTATTGATCACTGAGGCATATCCATCCAGAAAAGGCATGTTTGGAAGGGTCGGATTTTATTATGTGTGGGGCAGTCTGCCATAATTGTCATGTAAAATAATTTTCCACCAGGGGTACGAAATTATGACTTCAACATATTCCATTCACATCTCTTCATTGTTGAAATTTTAGATATTTCATACATAAATTTAGACCTGTAAATGAAATGTGGGAGAATATACTCTTATCTGAAGATTATTCTACTGTGGAAAAAATATTTCTTGTGCATGGATGAATGAAATAATGAAAGCAATGACTTTTCCGATGGAAAGTCTGACAGTATGGAGGTTTGAACTTGAAACAATGAGACGGTTCTTTGTTTATAATGTTGTTCATAGCAACAATTTTATTGACAACAGAAATTTTTCTCAAAAATCCGTTACGCCATTCTTAGTATAATTTAATTTAATCTGATCATTTTCTTCAGAAAAATTTAACAGTTACCCTCTCTTCCCTCAATTCTCATTCTCTCTCACACTATCTTTTAAATCTATAAACCCACATTCATGAAGCCAGGTGATGTTGTATATTCGGGCAAAAAACTATATCTATTTCAAGATGAACTTTTATTGTATATCATGCATCCTCCTCAGATCAGGAATTGTAAATCCAAACAACTTCAAATTTGACACTACAATGCACACATATCGGGTGAATATCAACTTTGTACAATAGCCAGTTGTCAAGTTATCCCACTGAATACACACACACACACACACTCTGATTTCTCAAATCATAGAGAGATGCTGGGTTATCTAAAGTTTTTCATAATGAACACCTCTCTTTTATTTTTACACCTATTTTTATGTAATCATTAAATGTCATAGGAGTGTTTTTAAATCTCAAGTCTCACCATTCCTGTCAATTCAGATAAAATACGATCCTCAAAGATGATAAATATCATTATTTCTTCAATATTTTATCCAATAGAATTTGTGTTACATCAAAAACAACTGAAGAGTTTTAATAGCAACAAATACACTTAAATGTCAGCTTTATGCAGATTTTACTGAATAATCAAATGTCATATGACAGTCATCTATTATCAACATTCATGTTAGAAACTACTATCAAAACTGTCAACAGAGGTTTCTTCTATTTTCAAGTGAGTCTGGCTTGCTATCTATGTATATCTTGAGTATAGAGGCTGAACCAGTGAAGCTAGAATGATAAAATCCAAACATTTACTCATTATTATCTCTATAAAAAAAAAGTTTTTTTTTCATGGGGCCTAATTGCAATGTCTATTTGTTTTTTGAAAATTCAGAATTTTTTTTTCTCTGCTCAACAAAAGGTGATATAAGTAACTTATTAGCTCATCTTTTCAATTTTTTAATTGATCACCTCCAACAGGGCTTGCTGTCAAAAGATAATGGCCACTTGAGGATTTCCATTGATGGATTAACCAGACCTGTCTCTGTATTAGTCTCGTGTAATAGTTCATTAATTTTGCTCACAGAATACCTAAATGGCTTCTCTCTAATATTTATTTCTGTATTTTGCTCTTCAAAAAAATATTTTTGTGCATATTATTCATACATAAATGGAGAGTTTATGATTAATATTCCATATATAATAAATCTGCTTATCTCCTTTGTCATGAGGTAATTCCTTGACAATTGCGTCTTACCCAAAAACAATGGCTGAAGGCTTTAGATATTTCACTCTAGATACATTTAGGCTATGATTTCAAAATATTGTATGATTTTCAAAACACAAAAACACATTTTAAGAGCTTCACACTAGGTAATGTCTAGAATTTGAAATTATGGTTGCTGAAAATGGCTATTGTTATCACATCATAAGTTTTCTTATTTATATAATAAAAAAACTAAACATGATTATTCATTTGTTTTATATTCACTCCAATTATTTCAATCGGGATTCAATTTTGTTTTCAAGTGTTCAGCTAATATTTCATACATGGTAAATAAAAAAAGGTTTTATGAGAAAAATGCAGTATATGTGAATAAAACCAATTCTTGACTAAAACCCATTGTATTCATTCCAACAACTATTTAATTTCATGAAGCTAATGAAATCACTTATTTGCTATTCAAATATTTGGATGTTTGTCATTAAAGAATCAGCAGATACAAAAAAATTTAAACTGATTCTCAATTGATACTTTTTCTACAAAAAGGCTACGTTTAATTCACTAGCTATCTGGAGGCCACGATGGTAAAACATTGAATCATTTCTTAACTTGAGGTTTTTATGACCGTAGACTCCATATTTTATGACCATAGGCTCCATATATCTGGGGATAACTGCCCAGTAGAATTATGGTGAGGTAATATTTCTTGGCTGATAGGATTTTTTGTGAAAGCATAATAATAAAGAAAAAAAAGAAAATATCCTAAAGATTGATGCATTTTGTTTATTAGATAAAATAACATGTTGAGCAACCATAGCCACCAAAGGTGGCACAACAGTGTATTGTTTTTTTTAATATATGTGTTTGTTTATGCATTTGTGTGTTCCTGCACTCCTGGTCATACCATTTTGTCTACAGACTTGAAAATTGATGTCAGTACTCAATTAGACCCCTTCAGAAGACAATTTTTTTATTTTTTAGAAAAAAAGGTCTATTGCCCTTTTCGGGGCTTTATTCCGACAGGTTTATTAATAACATCTAAATCCTCCAGAATCTAGATGTTTTTAGATGTTTTCCAGTGGGAAATGCCAGTGACGTCTTAGATAGAATTTATTCTGACCTTATTTATTCTTCGAAGGAATTTTTTTATACGAGATCAAATTTAGACGCTACAGTAGTTCAATTATTGACTGTGATGGCAAGTATTGTTTAAATTTAATCTACATTATCAGCATTTTATTTTTTATTTTTCATCTGCATTGCTTGCCTTTTTGCTGGAACAGTAGTCGTGAATATAGATAAATTCTTATTCTACTTCTTGTGGCTGACAACAATGTCTGGGTTTTTTATGCTCCAGGTCTTATTTGTCTGGATTGAGAAGTTCCACAGAACCTTACATTTATCATTCTTCCTTGAGTGAATCAAGTTTTCCATGATGGAAGATGTCTACTAAAGATACTGCTTCCTTTCACGTACAGTTATCTCTAATACAAAATGTACTTCAACTTCCAAAATTTTCATGCCTACTCTGATCCACATCATATATAATTGAACAACCGTAGTCATCAAAGTTGGCAAAGGTTTTTTATATATGTGTGTGTTTGTTTGTTTTTGTGTTTCAGCACTCCTGGCCATTATATTTTGTCTACAGGCTTGAAAATTGACATCGGCACTCCACTCAACAAATTTTTTTTTTTTCTAATGCTTTTTTAAACCTTTTTTAGCCTTATTTTGATGGTTTATTGATAACATATAGATTCTCCAGATGTTTTTTAAAACTCTATCTTAAAAAGTTCTACTTGAAAGTACCAGTGATGTCATAAATAAAATTTATTCTGACCATATTTATCCTTTGATGGAAATTTTTCACATGACTTCAAATTTTGATGCTATGGTTGTTCAATTATTGGCTGTGATGGCAAGTTCTTTATCAATCAATGTATTTTATAGGAGATACAATTAATGAGTTCCATTTACTCAGGTTTTTAAAAAAAATATTTCCTCTGCACCAAACATCTTTTTATTTGAAATCAAAATAATGATACACAACCATCTCTTCAGTGAAAAAAAAAATACAGAGAAACCTTGATTATCTGAACAAGACAGGCTGGGGATATTTCGCTCGGTTAATTGATAGTTCGGATAACTAATCAAATCATAAAAAAGGTAACCATCACAATTATAGGAGTTTGGTATTTTGTTTGGATTATCCGAATTTCTGATAACTGATGGTTGAATGTTTGAGGTTCCTCTGTTGTCTTTTCTTACCAATGTCACTATTTGCTAATTCTGATCTTATAATATGAACTACTTCCCTATTTATTCATCTAGTATGAATTACAAGCAATAAAAACTAATAGATTAATTTAGCCTAAACTTACATTGTATATTGATACACCCCCAAAAAACTTATTGGTGGTAGGGGTTAAAAAACAAAAAACAAAAAACCTTTTTGTAGACATAATAAGTAGTAAATGTCTGAATCATCTGCCCTCTAGCTTGATTAGTGCGGCCTGTATGCAGGTTGGCTGCCATCCAGCCAGTCAAAATCACTTAAAAACTGAAGAAACCTGTATTGACAGTTTTGGTTGGAGGTTTATTATAATGGGTTACTAAACTCACTCTTCCTGAATCAATCAAGTGTTAAAAAACAAACAAAAGGTGTCTCTAAATATCTAAATTGGCAACACTGAAGAGAAGTAACTAAAATACTTCTAAGCCGTTGTTTCGTATTACTGACCAAAAATAACTTTCACAGGACAATTACGGCAGGTTGCCCCACACACCATAAAGTTTGGCCTCTTCCAATCATACACCTTTGTTACTACCATTTCCCTAGGGTATAGAAATCTTTATTGAATCCCCGTGGCCCCACAAATGATCTACCAGACCAACCAACCAACCAAGTGATCTACAGATTCTCCTCTCTTTGTTCGTCAGTGTGTCTACCTTGGAAATTTGCATGAGTACATCCATGTCCAAATCTTGTGTTGGTCTTTTTCCCATAATTTTAGATAAAAGATCTTTTTATTCAGATGATTTTAGATAATCTTTTTAACAATTAGTTCTTGTACACAAACAGTCTATGGTGATTCATTTATATGAGGTATAGATATTTCTGTGATGTTGAGGGAGGTTAGAAAAAGAGAATGTTGCCCTGAGTGTCAGTTATTATTTGTACATTTCTCAGAATTTGATGCCATATGCGCTGGAAAAGGCCAATAATCACAAGCAGTACTTTTCTGACACAAACAATATTTGCCAACCGAAACTTTTCGGCTTATGATTGTCCAATCTTATAAACCCATACAAAATGGTGTTTAGTGGATTGTGGCTTTTCTTCTGATAAGAAAATAAACATTTCTGATACCAAAGAGATGGCTTACAAGTTTGCAGTTTAGGAATGTTATTTTCCTGAAAATGATTGGGTTTTTACCCGTTGCCAACAAAATTTGGGGAACTTATTTGCCATAAAATAAGATATTTTATTACTAAAGCTTGTTGTTTGATTCTTTAGTTATTTTCTTTTTTTTCTCACATTTCCTCAAAGACTGATTTCTACCTCAATACAAGGAGTATGATAAAGACTTTTTGGCTCAAATTCAAAGTTCGACCTGTTCGTGAAATTGACTATTACATGAGTATACAAGAGTACTTGGCATTTGTTTCTATATCCAATGTGTATTTTTAAAAATATTTTGGGATGGAAACTTGTATTGAAATCAGGTCAGGCTGTTATGAAATGAATATTAACACATGAGCTTCATTATTTTAATCTCTGTCAATTTTGTTTCATCTGAGCTGCAATATATTTGCAACTAAACTTATTGCAGGCCTTCCCTATTACAATATGGGTGTTGGGGTCCACATAATAACCAGGCCACTATCAAGTTAGCCATGTTGGAGCTAATTCCAGCTATTTTTGAGTTGAATCTACTTATTTGGAGGTTAAATTTAGCTCTTTTAAAGCAAGATTAATAATTTGGGGTCCACTATCTACCCGCATTATAAGGCAAACCGTGTTATAATAGGGAGGCCTATATTTATATTTACTAAGCTAAGCCCCATGTAGTACATGGTAATGTGTGGTAGATCCAGTTCTTTTTTTTCATCTTTCAAAATCCTCTTTCTTTTATGTAAACTTTTGTTTGGACAATCTAATCTCTTTTCCACATCTTTGATGTTCACACAATGTTTTGGCTAATTCATTCTACAGCCTTCTTCAGGTGTAATTCTCAAAGTCACAGACAATACATTCTATTTGTTCATCCCCAACATTACCAGTAAAAACATAATTAGAAAATCATTTCTTGTTTGTCAGTTAAATATTCACAAAAGATTATTGAAGACTTTCAAAAGATATTCATTGGGTGTATACAAAAAAGTGGGATTTGAGTATGAGTCGAGTGGAAGCCAAATTTTTTATATTGATACAATAACCTTACATATTGATTACTTCAAATTATAAACAGAAAATAGAATGTCAATTTCAAGGGGAATAACTTGTGATTAAAATTATCTCTCTTTGACCATCTACTGAATTTTTAAAAATTTATTTTCAATCTATTCACAGACGGAGCTACTATTTTTAATGCAATTGATACTGTTGAATACAAATGGTTTCAAATGGTTTGAGGATTAAAGAGTTAATACTCAAGTTTGAAGTTGATCTTTGAAGAGAGCAAGTGGATATAATTCAAAAAGCCTGAAAGTCAGACAATAAAAGCACAAGTTCTATCCCTTGCACTTCCTGACTTATATAGAAAGAGTGGGAGAAAACATGAGATGGTAAGAGTTTGTCAGTCTGTCAGTAAGTCAGGGCAAGTCAGTCAGTCAGTTAATGATGGCAATCGGTACTAAAATTTTTTCTGCATCTAGGACAGGAAAAAACTAAAACACTGACAGCAGCAAAAGATAAATAAATCACAGGGCTAGTTAGACACTCAGTAGAAACCGTCATGAGACCAATGCCTTCTTACAATATGCAGTGTTGGGGCTAAACAATTAAAATGTTTGAAAAAGGGGTGATCAATGAATAAGTTACTTCTCACCTTTTGTTGGGCAGTGTTCACTGAAAAAGCTTGAATTTTCAAAAAAAACAAAACAAATGCAAATACTGCCGGAGACAAGCTAAATTATCAATTCAGTATAAGTTTACATTTCAAAATGAATCCCCTTTAAAACCTATTTAGTGGGAAGGAATTTTCAAAAAACAAAAACAGTTTTTTTCAAGATATAATAGGGAGTAAATGCTTAAAATTTCTGCTATCTAGCTCTATCGGTATGGCTTGTACCTATCATACATACATACATAGCCAGCGAGACGGACAGACCAACTTGAAAACTGAAGAAACCTACGTTTGGTTGACAGTTTCTGATAATAGAAGTTTTAAAATAATTATAGTGCTGGTGATTGTAATATTCTTTCTTTTAATATGAAATCCTTCTCTGCACCATCCTGTGCCATCAATTAGCTGGTCTCATGACCATTTTTAACAGAACTTGTTAACTCATCTTAGAAGCCAAGAGAGAGGATGTCAGCTATTTGTGTAAGGGATATAATGACTTTTACTTGAGACACTCAGGTAATGGAAAAGTAATTGAAGAAAATAGAGATGGAAATGTTTCAGTGGACAAACAATGCAAGTCTGGGAGGCTCTGAAAACTGTTGGCTTCGTATTGGCAATGTAGACTTTCAAGAAGAGTGACTTTGAGACGGTTTGGTTATCTGATGAGTAATGATAATAGCAAAGGGGTGAAGATCCATAGAAATGAATGTTGAACAGGTCTGGTTAGTCACTCAATAGAAACCGTCATGTGATCAATGATCACCATGGCAGCATTGGGGGTATTCAAATAAAACATCAGAAAAGAGGTTGATCAATGGATAAATTTCTTCTCTTGCCTTTTGTTGGGCAGTAATCACTAAAAAGTTTTAATTTTCAAAAAAACAAGTGGGCAAAAACTAGGGACCAAATTAGAAAAATCTTACATTGCAAAATGACCCCGCCCCAAGCCTGTTTGAAGGAGGGAATCTGGGAATCTGGGAAAGAGAATTTTGTAGACATACCTAAAAAAAAAAAAAATTTTGTGAACATAATAAGGAGTAAATGTTCAAACTTTCAGCCCTCAAGCCCCATTGGTGTGGCCTGTATTAGTGAGTGTCTACATTCTGGTCTTCAAAATGTTATAGTATAAAGAATCAGAAGAGATATGCCTCACTAACTTGCAGAACATTGAATAATGTTTACTACTATAACAAGAGAATATATATATATATATATATATATATATATATATATATATTGGGAATATATCTTGTGCTAGAATTTTTCAGGTAATTTTCAATGAAAAAAAGATTTTTAAGATAATGTTTTACAAGATAAGTCCCAGTACACTCATGGGCTAAGGTGATTTATTCATAAGAGGCGCAGATATATGTGTGTGTGTGTGGTGAATTTAATAGACAATGCGGAAACCCATAAGTGTGGAAACTGGATTGTATTTATTTCCATTACCTCTTTCAAGACACTGTAGTTCTCTCTGTGTCAAAAAGATTTCCAGAGGAGGGGATGGGACTCGATGTGGAAGGGGGGCATTATTGTTCTAAATTTCTTATCTTTACAGGCAAAAAGGAGATGTCTAAGTGACATGGTTGAAATAACTTGTGTATTAGAAGTAAAAATGAGAAAGGTTTTGTATGTGTATATGTAGTTGAATCTAGTGACTGTTACTGAGAAAAATTTTAAGTGTATATGTAGTGTACATAAGTGTACACTGTTGTGGGTATATTTTTGAGAGGTAAAGTGTGTCTACATTTGTATACATAGTGTGAATATGAACGTGATGCAAAATTTTTAGAAAAGTGTAGTCGGTGTAATTTTTTGATTTTTCAAGATGCATCAGTTTTATATCAATATACTTTTTTGTATCTAAAGATTGTTGTGTTTCCTTAAATAGAACTAAAATAAATGAAGTCAAAAATGTCATAATTATAATCCTAATCTGTGTTAGGCATATATCATTGGTTTGAATGTTTGCTCCTATTATTTATGTTGCTACTATTTTCTCCTAACCTTAGTATCCACCCCAACCGGCATAAAACTCCCATGACACGTCCGCCATATTAATGCTCATCGTTACACATTTCTAATCTGCACTTATATTTACACACCATCAGTCTCAATGGTCAGATACAAGCACATATTCATAAAAATCAGATCCTGCACATTACTGCCATTTTTTTTTGTTTTTTGGGGTTTTTTTTTTTTCCGTGAGCCTAGTCCAATATTTCCATGATTACCACAAGAAGCAATATATTTATGACACGCACTGCCAAATGGATCTTTGCCAAGGTTCTAGAATTTCAATACTGGAAAAAAAATCACATTCTTGAAGTAACCATCCCCACTCTCTCTTTCACTCTCACTGTCTCTTTCATATTCATTCTCTTCACTCTCTCAGAGGCTTTATCCCTATTCGTCTCTGCTTTTAACTAAGAGGCACATTATTATCAAGCCACCTCACTTCAATAGAGGTTCCTTCTTTATTCCAGTGAGTGCCCAAACATCAAACACTTCAAATTTATGGTCATGCATGAACAACTGCTATTTAAATTCCTCTTAATTCAGAAATGCCCATATCACACCAAAGACTCCATAACTTGGTACTTTTTGAAAAATTTTATTTATTTATAGATTTAATTTAGTACTACTCTCCAACCCCTACTGCTCCATTTATTCTCACCATTGATTTGATTTAAAATGTTTTTTTTTAATAAATTCCAACAATAGGTTGCAGTCTTTAATACGTAAGGTTCGGATGGATACATATGCCAGACAATTGTTATTAAAGCTTTTGAAGTAAATATTAATGCCCCCTTCTCTCGTCTTCTCTTTCAGATCTGTTAGCATTTTAATTTTCTCTCTCTTTCCCTTTATTTATATATATATGTATATGTTTATAAATGTGTTTGTAAGTGTATCACCTTTTCTTTCTTTTGTTTCTTTTAGGTGAACACAAGTTTACAATTACTGTTGACCTAGCGGTCAGTTTGTTGAAGGGAATGCACAAGTACAATGGGTCAGTGAATCGGCCATACCATAGCTCCTTTTGCACAGACGCACTCAATGCATTTCCAGTGCAATAGAACTTGTGATACAGTGGTACAATATCTTCCAGCTGCCATTGTTAGCAGTCTGGAAAGCTTCGAGATGAGTTATCATTTTTCAGCATCTTTATATTGTTTATTACACATATTCATTTATCTATCAAATGTTTTTTTCTGGGTCATTTTCTTTTCTTTTTTGATATATGCCTTTCATCACCCTTTGCCCACTCTTGTGCATAATATGAACTGACTTTTCAGAATTTGTAGCATCTGAATAAAACCTTTGTTCTACTTTTTACCCGATTTGTAAGGAGTAAAAATAAGATTTTACATAATTAGAAACTGTCAACCAGAACTATCTCAAAAACTGTCAACATAAGTTTCTTCAGTTTTTAAGTCAGTCTGGCTGACTGGGGATCATGTGTACAGGTCGCACTAATGAAGATAGAGGGATGAAACTTTTAACATTTACTCCTAGTTATACCTAGAAAAAAAATTTTTTTGTTTTTGTTTTTTTTTCAAATTTGCCCCTAGATAGATTTTTATTAGGGGATCCCTTAGTTTGGCCTTTGCATTATCGGTGGGCTGTTTAGCACAATATAAGTGCATAGCAACATTGAAGCAGCTACCCTATCAGTGGCAGGTTTGATTCCTATAGCAGCCCCATTTTTTTAAATTGTTTTTTCTATTAACTTTGTCTAAATTAAATGATATAATAACTGTGTAACAATGGGAGATCATTTCAAATGAGTTCCTATGTATTATAACACAATTCATAATTCATATATATATATATATATATATATATATATATATATATATATATATATATATATATGTATATATATATATATATATATATATTATCATCACTATAAAAAAATGTCACATTGTTTTACTGATTCAAACTCATTGTCACACATCATAAGTTAGTGCGGAAAATAGATATAACTTACTTTCAGTCTAGTCATCCCTAATATGGCCCCGCACTTTGCCAAGATAAAAAGAGGAACATTCAGTACTTGTGTATAATGTACACCTCTAAGAGTGTATTATACAAGAAAGATATGGTACTAGTTACCCACAGGGCACGACCTACACAAATTTGTTTCATTTTAACAGGCAGTGGAGTAACAAGCAATAGGTCTGTTAATTCTACCCCACGTACCAGATTAGTGTAACACAGAACAACAAGCGCATCATTTTTTCTTTTTTTTTTTATCTCCCTTCAATGTTTCGGTAGTGTAGAGAAAACTTCAGTTGACATCCTTCGGTGCCAAAGGTGTTAATCATAATGGCTTATTCTATTGAGGTATATTTGCACTATTTTGCACAAGATTCTAAGAATTTAGTTTTATTTTGAAGATGTACCTGGCTGACCTATAATTTCATACTTGTAAAATCCATGATATCAACTAGTTATAAATATCAAAACCATTGTTTCTTAAAAATAAACATCTATGCTCTTTTTTTTAATTCACAAACAAAAACAAGAGATTATTTCAACTTATTCCATTTCTGTGAGCAATGGAGTTATTACCAACTTCCATGATTTGTACAAAAAAACACAGCTCTACCCTTCCCCCATCTACATTCATCCACACACCTCACCACACAAATACAGGCACTCCACTCGGCTTGGCTCAAATAAGTCTGTATCCATTCCACATACAAGGGATTTACAACGATGGATAACCGTTCCTGATAACCTCAGGAGATTTCCATCACTAAATCTGCTCCAAGAAAGCTGGGATTTGTGTCTGGAGCTTCTTAATTCTTTAGCCCCCAACTAACTTTTCTTTGCCATTTCCTAAGCTCTGCTAAGACCAGATATCAAATGGAGTTACCAGCAATTGGAGGCAAGTCTTCGCTCACTTGCTTGCTCAATAGAAGCTTGGATTCTGTCCAAAAACTGGCCCATCCCTGAGCTCAACAAAAAGATTTTGTGTTCAATGTTACTTTGGGACTATCATCATCTTTGTTTTTCTGTTTTTATTTGTTTGTTTTTTATGCTTTGGTTGGCAACACTCCTCCCAGGGATAAAAAAAGTAAAACTTGGTTGAAGGCTCATTTAAAAACCCTTCAGGGATTAGGGATATAGTGTCACAGTCTGGTGAAGCAATTGTGGTGCTGAATCACCAAAACTTGAACCAATCAAGGAATGACATGACAGAAAACCGCTGCGAGACTTTAAAAACAGACTTTCCTCATGAATGATGCTACACTCAGCTTTCTATATAAATATAGACACATAAAGTCTTTTTGGCAGCAGAATATCAGCAATTGAACAGTAGCCTTTTGGATAAGAAGATGAGGCTCTCCTGCTCTCACCAGCAGATGAGAAGAGACTCTTTTACGTTGAGACGTTAAAAACAGACTTATCTCTTTTCCCTTGAATGATGCTACACCCGGTTTTATATATTAGTATAAAATATCAGCAAATGGACGATCTATATCCGACAGAACGTGATAATTATAAAGACAATTAATTAGGAACCAATTCTCGGCACTGATTTTCCTTGGTAGCAAATCAAACAGCCTTAGATCGTAAAGTCTTGTCTCTAGAAATTGTATGTTGCATACATTGTTCTTTGACATAACCATTTTTTTCTTCTAGCTCACACACACATGCGCCATAGTATTCATTGGCAAATGCCTTCTGTCTTGTCAGGTTTTCTGGGTCTTTTACTCTTCAGACACAGATAACAATATGTCTGGATAGTATAAGCAGAAGAATTCTACAATACACACACACAGAAACACGTCAATCCATACACTATCAGAACTGGAGTGATGGTTGGTATCTCTCCTCTCAATTCATTTTTCTTGTTGTATGCATTCTTATATACAGTTTTTAGATGTGTCTACATATCTATATCAGACACTTTTCATTTATAGGAAGGAAAAAAAAAATTGTGATGTCATCAAAATGTGTAATGTTATTAAAAGGTGTAACGTCATGAAAAGAACACTATTCCAATCAACTTTTTACCAGTTGCTAAAAATGGCAAAAAAAACACCAAAAAACATCTTTTTTTTTTTTAGAAAAAAAAGTACTTTCATATGCCTAAATCTTGTCCTGATATTTTTTAGATAATTTTAGATAAAAGATCTATTTTCCAAAGATATTTTCAGATAATTACTTCCGGTAGATGTGCATGCAACAGTGATTCATTTATGCGAGTTACCGATATCACATGATGTTCTTTTCCTAAATTGCAAATATTTCAATGTATCCTGTTTGTAACTGTTATTGTCATACCTATTTTCATGTGACCCCATGGCTTCACAATAAAATGTTAATGTACTAACTCTTTGGGTACATTTTCAAATGCTATAATTCAAAAACCCATCCACACACACACACACACAATCCCAATATCAATACTCCTTAAAAACAGTCAACCAAGACTGTCAAAATATGATTCTTCATTTTTCAAGTTGGTCAGACGAGCTGGCTAGCATGTGTAAGCTACACCAGTGGAGTTAGAGGGATGAAAATTTAAAAATTTACTCCTTATTACGTTTAGAAAGAACATTTTTTATTCATTTTTTGATAATTCCTGGTCCTACTTTCTTAGTGATCACCACAAAAAATAATTTATTCATTGATCACCCCTTTTTCCAATTTTTAATTGATCACCCCAAACCTGAGTTGTTATCACAAGAGATATGAAGGTTTCTGTTCAGTGACTAATCAGGCCTGTTTTTAATGAGTAATCAATGATCAAACTCATCTGGAAGTTAGGAATATTACTAGAGAATGCCACGGTGACAGGAGTTTTGGCATAAAGAGTTCCTCAATCAATGAAGAATCAAGATGAGTAGATATTCAGAAGGGACACCTGAGACTAATAAGTGAAGCTGACAAATAGACAGCCTAACATTATTCTAGATAAAATTGTCAGATGGAATGGTTTCTTAACTGGGGGATCCATCAAATAATACTTGCAAATCTGTAGCAGTGTTCCCTCTGAAACTGTCCACCAAAATATTTCTTTCATAAAAGGGGTCCTCGAGGGGTCCCAAGTTTTGAAACCTTGGTCTTATTGGATTTGGAATAAAAATATAAATTACTTATGTGAAAAGAAAATACCAGAAGAACACATTGAGAGAAAATCAAAGAAGGTTTAAGGCTGACGCTGAGGGGGGGGATTGAAATATAAGGATAAAAATTTTAAAAAGTGTAAACAAACAATATGATGGCAAGCGATTGAGAACTACAAAGACTGTGAGAGAGAAAGACAGAGTGATAGAGAGAAAAATGTCTAGAGGGAGAGTAGGAAAGAGAAAAAATCAAGAGGGCAGTACAACAAATAGGAAAAAAAAGAGAAGGGAAAAAGAAAAAGGAATGAAAGAAAAAAAAGAAGGTCTTGCAACCAACATCTTTTGGCTGCGCACCATGTTGGGGGTGATCAATTGAAAAATTGGGCTGAAAAATAAACAAGTTACTTTTCACACCTTTTGTTGAATCTCTAAAAATCCAAATTCGAGTTTAAATACTGCCAGACACAAACTATGAAACCGATTTAACATAAACTTACATTGTAAATTGACCACCCAACTAAATAATTAAGTCAGAGGGGAATCAAAAAAAATTTTTTTTAATTTTTTTGATATAATCTTCAAAGTTTCAGCCCTCTAGCTCTGTTGGTATAGCCTGTATACCCGATACATACATAGCTGGTAAGTTAGCCAGACTCATTTAAATACAGAAGAAAGCTTTGATGACAGTCTCTGGCACTGCTATTAAATACGGCAGATTAGGAAAAAAACTGCCTGCTTCAGAGAGAGAGAGAGAGAGAGGCAAGAAAAGGGAAAGAAGAGGAAAAATGAAGAGACTCATTTATATATATATATATATATATATATATATATATATGAGAGAGAGAAGCATACTTAAATAAACAGTGACCGACTTAAGGGGCAGTCAGTGCTGCATAGTATTGCTCGAAGGACTGAATCATGAAAAACATGTCCAAGTACATATGTGGCCTCATCCCTCAAGACTGATTCTGTTTCATATGACTAACCCTGGGGCAGTTGATATTATTGCAGTGTCATCCAAGCACAGCCAATCAGCGGGGAGCTGTCCCATAAACATGCTCCATAGAATTATTTCCCTTTCATCAGACAGGTAAACGAAAGGTAAGCCAGTAGATATAGAGGGACAACAGAGTGGTCAGAGGTTGTATTTCTAATCATCAACATCATTATTACCATCATCATCACCATTGATAAGTTTAATGTCAATTTTTTTTGCATAGAGTTATCATCCTTGTTTCTATCTCTTTGTTCATCAGCATCATGTCAGTTATCGTAATGATAAAATCATCCTCAACATTATTATCTCTATTGCCATCAACAACAATGTCATGATCATTATCAAATCAGTATAGCCCAACAAATGGCTCACCCAACCAAACAGCCAAGCAGGATTCAGATTCTTCTCCCTCTGCTCATCAGTGTCTATGCGTGTTGTGTCTGGGTACTCCTTGTCACATTTTGGGGGCTAAAACCTGGTAAATTTGCATGAGTACTTCTGAGAACCGTATCTAGGGTCATTTTTGGACCGACAATGCTCAAATTTTCTACTGGTATTTTTTAGATAATTTTAGATAATTTTTTAATGATTTTTTTTTCAGATGATTAGTTTTTGTACAAATGCAGGGTATAATGATTCATTTATGTGAGGCACGGATATATATTACTTCAACTCCTAAATTCATGGACCCTTTGTAATATTCTGTAATTGACAATAGAACTCTTTAATGAAAAGAATGAAAAAATTCAATGGAACTCCTCTGTGAATTGAATGAGAAAAAAAAAATGAAAAATCCAATAAATGCTCCTGAAGGGGATAATTTGAATTAGTTACTTCCCTTGAAATTGACATTTTATTCCCTTTGTATGAATCTAAGTGTTAATTATCATTATCTCTGGTATCATCATTACTGTTTTCAAACAGTTTTGGGGGGTTGATAGTGACGATGATGATATAAAAACAGTCTATGACTCCTCTGTCTGTCAACCATGGGTAAGTTTTCTTTGGGGGAATAAGCAACCTTACACAAAGTCATTCATCAGAATTCACAAACAAATTTTATTCCTCTCACACACTTATGTACACATGCAGACAAAACAATGTTTGCATATAATCAATGCAAATATACTCTAAGGTGAATATAAAGAATAAATATTTACAAGTTAAGCTTACACAGATACATTTCAATCTTCCGATTTGACTTAACATTTGTATATTCGATCTTACAATCTCACAGAATTGTTCATATCCCCAAATTTTCATCATTCATGTGTATTTATTTGCACACAAACCATAGGCTGACTTATTCACTCATACTGTTTTCTACCATGAATAAGTACAGATGGATATGTAAAAACATATTTATACATTTGCATATGATTTATTCAACCAAACATGCACACATACTACTTATCTATACATACATGCATGCACACACACACACACACACGTACTGATACACTTACATGTGTGAAAAACCTATGTAGATATTTGCAGACATGAAAAAATATCTATATCCTTCGGATACATACAAACACACTGAGCCGTGTTTGGAAGGAAGCAGCATCTTAAGTAACACACACGCATGCAACTTGGAATATAAGCAACAAAAATTATTTCATATATATATATATATACATACATATTTTCATTGATTCCACTGTTACAAAGTTATATGCACTTTCATGTATATAAAGCAGTATGAAGATTTATATATTAACATGCAGAAATGAATTTATACATATATGTATATATACATAACTGTTTTGCATACATTTTCCCATATACATAAAATATTTTTCAACACAGAGATATATATGTAAATGTTTATAAAATCTCACTTACAATTTTATTCTGGAGAATATGTATGTACTCACCTATGCATTTAAATTGATTTATATATGCACAGGCATATACATATGTATATATATGTATTATCTATAGATAGTCATATAGGCATTCATACAAATGTTTTTTATGTCCATAGATGAATGTGCATATAAACGGGTTTAAATTCATATTTGCACATACACAATTATACTTTATACATCTACAAATATAAACAAGTACAGTCAAGTACCCACAGCAACAAGCCCCCATGCACACATATACTGATCACTATGTATACATAAAAAGAGCCAACCTATCATATGAGCCACGGGGGCAGATATATTGGATATATCAATCGATATGTTTTATTACAGTCAATGTGAGAAAGGAAGCTACGCTTTAAAAAAATCAAATCAAATAGAAAAAAGAGAAAACCCTGATATGAAAATTTTCTTTTATGTCACCTTAGAACAGGATGATCAATTTTATATGCATTTAGATTTTTGGTTTCACTTTCACTTTCACTTTTCGGCTGTGTATAGGTTTGTGGGAAGAGGTTATTAAAAAAAACATTTTTTTAAAAGAAAAACAGCGGCAAAGGCAGCAATAGGAATACTGAGTTAATGGGTGTTGGGGTAAATACAAACTGCAAGAGGAAAATATGACATTTGCTCTGCAAAACAGAGTTTTTTTTCTACATTCTTTTTGAGTAGAATTGGATTTGTGTTAGAACTGAGAAAAACATTTTTTTTTTTTCAAATGTAATTGTATATTAATTATTACAACATCCCTCAATATAGTGCAGTTTGCAGTAAAAAGCAGTGGGTCATGAACCCAAATAGTTTGGGCTATATTATCAAACAGAAAAACATAAATTAAAAAATAAATTGTTAAAAGACTTACTTACTTTGACTAAATTATTAAATTTCTTCAATTTGCAATCCAATAACATAATTACCTTGTATTTTACACATAATTTTGTTAACTAGTGAGCTTCTTTGGTATTTGTAATTGACTTTTAATTACCCGCAGTTCATTTAGAACCGGGTTGTTTTTCTTGGACCCCAACATCTGCAGCATGAAAGGAGACTACTGAATAACCTTTTACAGCAGTGTTAACTGGCAAATCCTGTGGAGCTTCAAGTGACAACAATTCTTTTCAGCATTCATTCACTCTTAAAATTTTTCATAATTTTCAGTAGTGATATTTTTGATATAATGTGAGTGTTGAGATCCAAGAAAGTCAACTGTTTTTTTTTAATCAAACCGTGACCAATTTAGCTTTTTGGAGGCTAAATCCAGCTATTTTGGTGCTAAATTGATATTCCTGTGTCCGCAATTTACCTTCATTATAACACAAACCATTCTATAACAAACAATGTTATGACAAAGAAGGCCTGTACCATGGCAGAGGTAAGAAAATTGTGTCGAACTAATATTCATGGTGATAGTGGCCAATCTATCTTGAGAAAAAGCATTCAAAATATTGACCTTTACTTCAGCTCAAACCTCTGGCACTACTGGTAAATATGCAACTATCTTAGCCACAAGTTAGCCTTCCAGTTTCCTCTTCTGTTGATATTTATGAAACTCAGCCATTCCCTTCCAATCAATCTAGTGCTATTGGAAGATTGTGTTGCACCAATCATCCAAGTGGAAGGATATTTTCTTGCCTTGCATATCAGCACTTGATATCCTGACATTTATTCAAAGACTAACTGCTATTACTGAAAGGAAATGCACAACCCTCTCAATCACAAGACAGGCCTAACAAAAACTGGCAGGTAGTTTCTGATGGAGATCAAGTGACAACAAGTCTCCTCAGTATTCTTGCTCATTTGGATAATGCTTGTCTTGATGGATTCAATCCTTCTTTTGATCTCAAGGTCTTCCATTTTTTTTATAAAACTGTTCCAAGCACCCCAATGATAATGAGCACAATTGTCACCATCATACTTGATTTTTTTCAAATGATTTTCTTTTCTTTGACAAGTTCACATACATAATCGGTCAGGAGAGTAGCCAGCAATTTTAAATATCTTGAGAATTAATCACATGGCCTTGATGCGACTCGGCAACCAATTAGAGGGGACCATACACACTCCAGTGGGGGGTTACCCAGTGGGCAGTGAGTTGTTATTGAGTGCAATGGTGTATTGTATGACTATCACATTCACAACTTTGCATCACCCTGGAGTGTCAGCCTCCCCTACGTTCCAGATTTGGCTGCCAATGACTTCTTGCTTTTACCAAAGCTAAAATCACCAATTCAGGCCAGAGATCAGATTAAGGAAAAATGCGATGAGGCAACTGATGGCAATCGCAAAAGAGAACTTTGCAGACTGTTTAAAAAAGTGGAACAGATGGAATAAATGCGTGTAGTCCCAAGGAGACTAAAGTTTGACTGTTTTAGGTAGGCAATATTTTCATTATTATCAAATGATGGTTAGGTATATCTATATGCATGCCTGATCAAAAACAATAGATAAGGAACAGCTTGTTACTTTTTTACTAAGCTTTTTTGTTTTTGTGGAAGAAAATAGATGCTTGGTTTTAATGAGTGTAAGAATTGTCCAAAAGTTTATTGAGACATAGCGTTTGTTAGTTATTTCTAATCAGACATGCATAAATGAAGGAGATTGCTGCCCAAGCAATATAAAATGAATGATAACAATTGGCTGGAAATCATTTGGTATGAATAGGAAAAGCATAAATTAAACGATGTATGCATAATAGCAGCTATTACTTATAGATGTGGAACATGGAAAATAACAAAACAAACTGAGAACCAACGTAGAAAAGCCATGCTCAGGATAACTCTAAGAGAATGAAAAAAGATCAACATGGATCAGAGAGAAGACTAGAGTGAAGAATATTGTACAAATAATTAAGCAACAAAAATGGAGATGGGCAGAACATTTAACAAGAGACGACAACAGATTGAGCAAAATGCTGAACAATTGGTGTCCATGGGACAATGAACACAGAAAGGAAAAAAAACAGACACAAGAGGAAGGGATTAGACGGAAAAGTTTGTCAATATCAAATGGCAGAGGTTAGTACAATCTCAGTGGTCAAGGATGGAAATCAAAGAGGACTTTGTCCAGTGGTAGACTTATAATGGCTTGATAATGATATATATATATATATATATGCAATACTCTTCCAACATGGAATAGAGTACTCTGGTGGATGAGGAATATATACGATAAATAAATATACCGCTTAAATTCAACCTCACTAACCGTCCAGTTCCATGGAGTAGAGAGAGGATACCAGTCTCCGGGTCAGAAGCTAAGGTTTCGATCCTGCCTTGTGGTACTGGATGGGATAATGGATAGTCTATAGCCACACTGAAGAGTTGTAATACAATGAAACAGCTGTCTTTGGATGACACAACAAAAAAAAAATATATATATATATATATATATATATATACACATACATACATGTGTATACAAGCCCAGACTATTGTATATCTATTTAACACGTATAAAACCTGGATTATGATACAACATGAAACTGGCCTAAATAGTTGGCATGGCATTATTCTGATGAATATATACGTTCAGATGCTTTCTTCTTATTACATTGCTTTTACAAGCCCAAATTTGTTGCTTTAAAAAGACAACTTTGTTTCATGCAAAAGGTGAATTTAGAACCCATTAGATACAAAATTTAGGTGTGATACTTAGTTATTACATATGAAAAGAATTTTCCATTTTCATAAGTATTGGATGTCATGATTGTGATGAACCTACACAGTTTGAAATTGAATGGATATATTTCAATTAATTTCATTGAATCGAAAACAACGCAGTATTTGCCATCAGCAAAGCTAACAACCGTAACCACCAAAGGTGGCTAATGTTCTATCCTTTTTTATAAGTTATCATATAAGTTGTTCCTGTGTTTCAACAGACTTGAAAATTGGCATCAGTACTCCAGTAAATTTCCTTCTGAAAATGTTTTTTTTTATTTTCGTAAAATAAGCTTTTTTGACCTTTTTCTGGCTCATTTTGATAGGTATAGATTATTGATAACATCTACATTCTTCAAAATTATAATTTTCCTGGATGTTGATAGTCCATTTTAGATGTTTTCCAGGGGGAAACACCAGTGATGTCATAAATAGAACTTTTTCTGACCATATTTATTCTTTGATGGAATTCTTTACATCACTCCAAATTTTGTTACTACGGGTGTTCCACTATTGACTGTGATGGTGAATCTTTTATATATTTATTCAATGCATGTAAGCTATTTCAAAAACTGGATTATGATAAAACATGAAACTTATCTAATTAGTCTGCATGATATTATTCTAATGAATATATATCTTTGGATGCTTTTTTTCCTCATAGCATAGCTTTAACGAACCAAAACATGCAATTTTAAAATGACAGATTTGGTTCACGCAAAATGTGAACTTGAAACCTATCAGAGGCAAAATTTAGTCGTGAGGCTTAGTTATTACATTTGAGAATAAATTTTTGTTTTTATTTCTTGTAAGTTTCAGCAATCAGAACTAAGTTGAACTTCAACAGTTTGAAATAGAATAGATATATTTGAATTATTCTATTGGGTCATGTTAAGGTTAAAAATCCAACTGAAAGCTGAAATTGAAGTCTTACACACAATCTGGACATATCAATTGAGAAATGAGAAGATATTTTCTACTCATTATTTCTTGATTCCCATCCAGGTTTGACCTAGTTTATCTCTAGATGTTTTGGGGTTTTCTTTCCAAATAGGTCAGTAGACAGACAGGTGTATGAAAACTAAGTACACCAAGTTAGTCAATAATTAGGTACCAGCTATGCAAGGCACTACTTAAAGCTCTCATCTTCTGAATTCAATTTTTTTTCCTCATTATGTAATCGAAGTTATTGCAAGTTGAGATGATGAGTATTTAGCAATTCCAAATGAGATGAATTTATTTAAAAAGGAGTATTCCATGGGAAATAATGAATCACCACCACCCTCCCAGTCAATTGGGTTTATGACACTCCCACTGAGTTCTTAAATTCATTCAGAGTGTTGATTGGATATTATATCCCAATTTTGATGTTTACATAAAATGTTTGTTTTGGTTTGGTTAGAATGATAATCTACAATCCAATCCACCACCCAAAAAAAACTTATTCTGAAAGGAAATTTAAAAAAAAAAAAAAAGTCTTTTTCTCTACTCATTGAGGGGAGCGTGTGTACGAAATTTCAAGTTTCCAATATGAATGGTTAAGGCTGGGCAAAAATCCAAGTACATACATACATACAACATATGAATAACCTAAACCCAGCAACAGTGGTTAAACCAGTCCGTTTAGGGTAGCAGTGATTAACTAAGGTTTGGTCACCAGTATATGGTATATTCATATGTTTGTATGGAAACTTTTCCTTTATTCTAAGAATTAAGATGGATATATGCAAACACCTGATTCGAGATAAATTCTAAATCATTGATGGATACATCTTCTGTATAGACTGTCTGAGATACTGTATCTATTGTAGACAAAAGTATCACAAACACACACGCAGAGTACCTGTCACAAGTATTTGGATAAACAGACATTTTGCTTCTGTTGGCTTTGAGAGTTAAAAACCGGTGTGCAAAAAAAAAGCAAATTTTATTGCAATCAACACAACAAAGGCATGCATTTAGTCATGTTTTGTGGTTTTAAATGCCAACTTTCTGGAAAATGTCTTTTAATAGAATTAAATTGTTAAATAAAAAGAAAATGCTTTTTTTCTTATCCTTCTGAAATCTGGTTCAGAATTGATCATGTTGATTGAAAAGGTTAACTCGCATTGCTATTTAGAAGAGTTGCCAAACTATTAAGTTAATGTAGATCTTGCCCCTGCTCAAAATCCTTAATGGCCCCAGCAATTTTAGGCAATAAAAGATTTTGTCCTTGTTCAAATACTCATGAGTAGAACCTTACAAAAAATTACAGCTCATAAGTATTTGAACAAACAAACAGTGTTTTTATCTATTTTCCTTGATGCTTTCAGAAAAATACCATACAAAAATATGACACAAGATCAAAATTGACATGTAAGGAAGTTGCTGGTCTTCTCTGTCCTAACTCCAACTTGGCCAATCTCATTAACAAATCCAACACAATCTTTCAGTATCAATTTCCCACATTGTGCGCATACTATGCTAAGCTTAGTAAATATCATAAACACACATTCATACACATATCATAACCATGCACATAGGTTTGTATGATCATGCATATCTATTACATTTGCATATATATACTTGTGACATAAATACATATGTATCATACCTAATAATGTGCATGTGATTGTGTATCACATGAATACACATCTCTACATGTGCGTGTTTGTGATGTGTGTGAGTGTTTGTGGATGTGATGAGTGTGTGTGTGTGTGTGTGTGTGTGTGTGTGTGTGTGTTGAGAAATATTGAGAAACAAATATGTCACCCAGAAAAAAAGATGATGGCGAGCATAAGAGAGGAAAAGTGAGGTCAGAGACATTTAGCGGATAACCAAGACTTGTATGGTCAGCATTGAGGGTAGGAATTGGTGTGTGGAGAGGGCTGGAGGAATGAATGTGATGGCAGCCTTGAAAAGCTGACAGTGACAAGATGACAGAGGAAATGGGAATTAGTGGATTTCAAGAATAAAATGCGCAAGAGAAACAGAATCGCTGCTAAAAATAATTCATCAACCCTGCCACACTGAACAAACCTTGCACTAATGAAATACAGAGGAGCCAAGTGCACAAATCTTTTTTTACATTCTTTCTTTCAAATGCTAATTTAGTTCAGACCATAAAATTATAGTTACACACACACACACACATAATATATACATATACATATATATTTCAAAATAAAATTAATTAAAAAAAGGTAATCATGATAGAAACCTCTCTAAAATAGATTATAGTCAACTAACAAGTTAGACTGCATTTAGTGATTGCAACAATGAAAAACAGGTTTAGTCAGTCAAGTGATATATTTTTGCAGCATGCCGTGTTTGGAGTGATCAATTAAAATGTTGGAAAAAAGAGCGATCACAGAATTAGTTACTTCCCTCGCATTATGTTAGACGGAGATTCTTAAAAAGTATGAATTTTCAAAAAACATGTCTGACACAAACTAAGGGACCAATTTAGCTTACACATGCATTGTAAATAGAACGGTCAACAAAAAACTTATCAGGGAGGGGGGAATTTTCAGAAACAAAAAAATGTTTTTTTCTACACATAATCAGGTGTAACTGTTGAAAATTTCAACCGTCTAGCTCAATTGGTGCAGTTTGTATAAGTCATGCATACATGCATACATAGCCAGCCAGACAAGTTTAAAGTATGAAGAAACCTATGATGACAGTTTTAATTGACAGTTTCAAACAGTATACAGTTTGTGCATACACCATACACAAACTGGTGAGCAATCTGTAATACGAGTGAACAGAAGTATCATTCTGTCTGATGTGTAAACAATATTACCATATCATATAGAGATACATGAGACATATTTATTTCAGTAAGCTTAGGTGTTGAGTGTGATAGATGAGTGTGATATTCATCATCGTGGTCTGACTACATGAACAAAGATTTAGGAGGGAATTCCATGTCTGTTGCAGGTCTAGCGGGACCTGATTCAGACAGACAAGTTCTTGCATGATGGCTGCAAGAGACAGTCTGGCGATTAGAGTAAGGTCTGGTTTTACAGCATCACCTTTTCTCTGCAGATCAAGACTGGGGAAACCCCTCAAGCCTGCACAATGAAATTTTTAAGGTGGGGTTCGGTATGCACATTACTACTTCCACACCAACCATGGTTTACTTGCATATCTCTGCATGTAGGATAATAGTAGTAAGGTCCCAAGGTTGCAAATTTTCTGTTGAAGTTTCTTTCTTCTTGGCAGATGGCTGTGCTGCTGTAAGAGGTCTGCTGCCCTTTATAGTGTACATGATTATAAGGCTGGTTTGAGTAGATCAGAAACACCAATCCCAGACTTTCTGCAAAGCCACAGTTTGTATGCTTTAAGGTTTTGACAAAATAATTCCTTACTGAATACTCTACTTGGTTTTGTTGATCATCTTTCTATTCTTTTTCTCTTGTTTATGCATGATATCAAAATCAATGATGACTGGAGAAACAGTGCTGCAAAGGCAGCAGCTCTACCCAAATCAAACAGAAACACTTGCCACTCATTGTGAAGCCATCATGAATTAATTTGGGACTCTCAAAGATAGCATCTATGCAATCATTGCCTTTCTAAGTTTAAACCTAAAAACAGGGTTGAAAGAAATCATCCAAAGACTTCTTTTTTTTTTTTCACTTATATGCATATTGATTGGAGATGCCTTTCTGTCTTCCTGATGTTGTCAAAGCTTTGACTTTATATTAAACTTCATCTCATTGAATGAGCGGTGAAAATTGGTGGGTAGGGTAGGCATGAGTGAGACGTGTACCTACTTCTCAAATTCAAAGTTATTTGTATGTTAAATGTCTACTATTAGAGACCTTGACATCTAGGGGGAACCAGGGAACAATTGATCAGAAAAAATTAATTTTTGGTAGAAGCTAATTCTATTGATGTATTTAGGGACAAAAAAAAGATCACTGTTGTTAGCTGTGATATAGATTATATGGAGATAAGAAAATAATATCTCTCTGTGTTAGCAGTAGGCGAACACTTACTATTCTTATCATTCCTGATCCACTGTGCTCCAGACCTAGTACACAGAGAATCAGTTCCTGGGGAACGGTGAATCAACATAAGATGGAATGATTCAAAGAAGTCCCTGAGTGGAATCAATCACATGTTTTATTAAAGTATTGTTCAATTGTAGACTTTGTTACTAAAGGTGATCATAAAAATCTCTGAAAGCATTCATTGGCAAAAGTTACTCACATTAAAGAAAACATTCAATATAAAATCACATTCGCACAGTCTCAAAAGCAATTTGAGAAAAAACAAAAATAAAGAACAATACAAAAGTAAAATTAAATTCTCTTTTAGTTTTCTAGTAAACCACATGAAATGAATTGACAGGATCAATTTGATTAAAGGAATTGAAGTGGCTTGTCCCAGAAGTGATCCACTGTGCCCCTCACATCTCTCTGACGAGCAACTGTGGTGATTGTAGTTTGGACAAGAAATAATACTATTACAATCTTAATTTCATCTCATGTAGAACAATAAGAAAAATTCTGAATTGCTGTACCTTTATAATGAAAGGAGGCTTAAATTAGGTCCTTTGGTTTGCACTCTGTACAGCAATGCTCAAGCAGGCAAGTCTTTCATAAGATGAGATGGCTGATGTATTAACCTGGGAACAACTACTACTTGTGGTAGCCATCCTGTTATGTATTCGCATTTGTTAAAAAATCATATTGATTCACTGTGCCCCATGATCCATTATGTTCTGGTTTTTCTTACCGAGTTCTTACAACCCATATCCATTACTGGATTGAATACAGCCTGTAGGAATGACCTACATTTCATTAACAAACTAAAAAAGAATCTTTGAAAACCCACACATTGCGCCACCTGGTGATTATCATGTGATCCAAACAATGATAAACCATTCTGAGGTGATGAAAACTATCTCAGTTGGCTTCACCTGAGAAAAAAAACCCAGATATGGTTAGTCACTCAATAGAAACGATGATGTGACCAATGTCTTATGGCAGCATGCCAAGTTGGAGTTAACTAATCAAAAGATTGGAAAAATCTGAATTTTCAAAAACCAAGAATGAATTTTGCCAACCACAAAATAAGGGATCAATTCAGAATAAACTTACATTGCAAACTGACCCCCCCCCCCAAAAAAAAACTATTCAGGAAGGAATTTGAAAAAATAAAAAATATTTTTGTTGGTAGTTTTTGATTTTACTGAAAGAGATGAGCAACAATGAGGAGTGGATTTGAACTCATCTTATTGTCATGATTTTTTAAAATATCGCAATAAATCAATATCTTTGATGAATTTAATCCACTCTATGACAGATCACATATTGAGTGCTTTGAGTACATCACCTGCAGGCCTTAGACAAGTCTTTCAACTTCTAATCAACATATTAACATAAAATCTAATTCAATTCAAATTGCATTCGCAAGCTAATTTTTTCCTCTTTTAAAAATAATTTTTTTCTGAATACCTCAAAGCATTTTAGTTGTTCACTTGCCGTCTGTTTACCAGAGAGTATAATAAGACTGAGGAAGAGTTTTGAGCAAATCGTGCTTGCAAAACTATATTGCTGCCTTGTTTTATTTTTGTCAGCATACCCACTTCAGATTCTGGTGATTATTTTTTGACACAGAGAAATGATCACCAGAAAAGAAAGTCATTGCTTTCAGATATTTTGGAACTTGGAATGTATTGTCCCCAAAACTTACCTCATTTTTTTAAAACTCTTAAATTCATGAACAGTTTGATACCACTCCTAAACACGCTACAACTCTTTAATGAATAGAATTTTTTTTAAATGACTCTTTTGTGAATTGAATTATGACAAGAACCGTAAGTTCAACAATGCGTCCACCATCTGTAGTGGTATCTAAATATAAAATGTTGACAATATAGCTATTGTTTTCTCAATGACATTATATATTTTCCTTCCTATTTCTATTGAACATAACTGAATAGACTGACTGACCTACCAAAAAGTGTCTTATTGAGGTATGTGAACACACCTAGAAATTTACCCAAAATTGAAAGGGAAGTAGCTCTTACCACAAGTTATTCCCTTGTTTTAGGATTGGAATTGTTTGATATGAATTGGAGAGTAAAATGAGAAATACATCAAAATTTTCAAAATGATGATTTCTACTGTTCACTAAGAAAACAATCTAGTAAAATTCAATCATTATTAATTCAATATTCTTTTAGAATCTCATGAGGATAATTTAATTGAATGATTCAGATAATAAACTAGCATTCAAAGGGAAATTATGAATCACTGCCACCTAGATATGCTGCTTTTTACCAAGTAAATTAAGCAGTGATAGTAGTAAAATTGAGTTACCTTGATAACAATACTAAAAGAAGGGTTTAAACCATAGATTTAAAAAACAAAAAACATGGACATAAACTAAGAGACCAATTAGTCATAAGCTTTCATTGTAAATCAAACCCTCCAATAAAAACCTTATTGGAGAAGGGGTTCAAAAAACAAAAATGTCCTTACTCATCAAGGGGTACGTATATGCAAAATTCCAAGATTTTCTTATAATAGAGAGACACATAGATAGATATAAATATTAGAACACATGAATAACTTGAACTGAGCAAGAGTGATTAAACAAAATATTGACAATGTTACTAGTAAATCAATGCCTTGGAAAAAAAATGGGGGGATTCAAGCTAACAGGATATATAGATTTCAGACAGTTTTTTTTGGTAGACCATGCCTTTTGTTGGAAACTAAAATGTCTGAATTTTAAAGGAACCAGAGTGAACACAGCTGAGCATAAACTAGGGACCAATTTAGCATAAACTTATATTGGGAATTGAACCCCCAACTAAAAACATATGTGGGGGGATAAAAAAACATGACAAATGTTTTTTCTGGATAAAAAGAGTGAATGTTGAAATTTATAGCCCTATAGCTCCATTGTAAGCCCAGTGTGTGAGATACATACATGGCGAACCAGCTGGATAAACTTGAAAACTTTTGAAACCCATGGTGACAGTTTTGAATGATGGTTTCCAAGTCATGACAGAAACATCAAGATGGTGAAGTGTTAAAATCAGTGTCATTGAAATGTTCTGGTAAACAACAGTTAGAAACTGCATGTTTTCCAGTGAGAGTTTTGCATTTTTTTCCCTTTCCTACTGTGAATTTTGACAAATGTTGAGAAAGTATATTACAAATAAACATTTTCACAAACACAAATTTATCCATTGCACGGAAATGTGAGTTGGTTGTCAGTTTCCAGTTTAACATCAACTAATCACTACCATCCATTTCCCTTGTTTCAAGCCTGCATGACTTTTCTCAATTAGTCTTGGTACTTTTGAATACAGGGAGGTGATTTATGATTCATCATGGGGATGTTGGGGACAGATTTTTCAGAATCGGACCGTCACACTTCAAAGCCAGCTCTTGCTGACCAATTCTGAAATTCTCCCCATTTCTGCATCATCATCAACCTTTTTAACATCCATCATCGGACATAGACTTTCCCGAGCATTTGCCAGACATCTCTTCTATCATGGGTGTCGCGGAGCCAGTACTTTCTGAAATAGTCTAGTTTGTGATAACATCTTTTTTTTTCCAGCCACAGTTTTGCAGATGATCTCTGGGGATCCACATTGGAAGTGGTTGTCTGACATTCTTACCATATGACTTTTCTAATGGATTCTATGATATCTCTGACACCTGTTTTTCCTCAAATATGTTGTGCCTGTCTTGTCATCTCTTCATGTAGTGTTGACCATGATCCTCTCTTGTGAATATTGCATGGTTCTCAGTTTGAAGGTCAATCTCTTGGTTAAGGTCCATGTTCCAGCTTAAACATGCAGTGGTCAATACATGTTAGTTGAACTTTGCCAACATTGACACACGACCAGGTTCCTGGATCATCCAGGAAAGATTGACTAAAATCAGCTTAGACAGGGCCAAAATGGTGGAGTTCCTGGTGAGGATCACACTCTATAGCTATGACTTATGAGACAAGTTTGGAAACTTTATAGTGGGTATTCAGACACAGTTTATCTCAGTCTGGTACAGGGCCGTGTAGAACTAGGGGCCATTAGCGGGTAATGAACACAAGCTTCCTCAATTTGCTCACTCCATGCTGGTAACCATTGAGCTACTTTGAACTTATACATATATATATATAAGAGAACAATAATAAAATATACAAAAAACGTCCATTTGAAAATCTTTTTCAAGTGAAACAATGTACAATCTGTAATGAGCCACTGAAAAAAAATCTTTCCTCATTATATATATATATATATATATATATATATATATATATATGTAAAAGTCCATTATATATTATATATAAAAGTGCATGATAAGCTAATATAGCCACGCTCTTCCAACTCTGAAATGGAGCACTCTGGTGGATGGGTAATTGTGTGTAAGTGAATATATTGCTTAAATTCAGTCCTACTGACCATCCAATTCTGTGTAGGGAAGGGGTAAAATGCCAGCCTCTGGGTCAGACGTGAAGGTTTTGATCCTACCTTGTGGTACTGGACAGGATATTGGATAGTCTAGAGCCACACTAAAGAGTTGTAATACAGCAAAACAGCTGTCTGTGAATGACACAATTATCAATTATTATACATATATATAAAATATCAGTAACATTACTTTTTTTCAAAAATGATTTATTCCAAGAATAGAAAAAAGAGTGTTTAAAGAGCTCGATGTATTGAATAAGTTTTTAAACCAAAACTGAGCAATATTATAAGAATAAAGAATCAAAGAGATAGACTTTACATGTGTTTCATGGTGTACCCACTTCTTTGAAAAGTGGGTAAACTATGAAACATATGTAGCATCTATCTCTTTGATTTTCTGTTATTATATATATGAAAGCAAAATGACAATACTGGAAGACTTTTTATGACAAATGATTCTTTGTCTTCTGATATTGTCATTTTACTCTCATATTGATGGATTAGCCACGAATCCTTACCAATGTATATATATATATATATATATATATATATATATATATATATATATATATATATATACATACAAATTCATGATAGATTTTCAATGTATGTTTTGTTTGTGGGCTCCATCTCTGATGATGACCTTTACTAGTTAAGATAACAATATAAAGAGTTAACTAACATAGAAGAAAAGATAATTAAAACAGATGAGAAAACTCATTAATGTTTTGTGCCCCCCATCCTCCAAAAGAAAAGGTCTTCAAAATGTAGAAAAACAAAACAAAAATCAAGATGAAATAAAATATATTTAGTATTCAAGACTTGAAATAGAGGAAGCTAAAAAAAAAAAAAAAAAATGGCGTGACAATATTTTTTCCCATGGTGCCTGCTTGCTTTCTCCTCTATAACCTGCAACATTTTTCTGGAAAGTACAATAAAACATGACATTTTCCCAGGCAGCATAACTAATGCACACTGTGAGTGTAATACTTCATGACCTAACCAGAAGGGATTCTACTCGACTTTAGCATCCTCACTAACTGACTGAAGGTTTTAAGATGAGCTAGCACCTCTAGAACAGTTGCCACTACTGACTGACATACTGAAATGCTAGTTACTTCACTTTCTCACATGTTTTTTGTTGCTTGGAGATGTCAGAAATTTCTCTTTAGATGATTTATCATCAAATAAGTAATGTTTTTATCAAGATAAATGTTGAAGATTGAAGTCACATTTAATTTATTGATAATATATTTCCAACATTTTAGATATATATCTGAAGAATCTAAATGTTTCTTGGATGTTTAAGACTTTTTTGACTTGATTTTAGGTGTAAACTTGAAAAAAAAGTTTGCAACTTTGCCCTTGCTAGATCCTCACACAAGAAAAGAACTGGCATATCCATTTTCTGACTTTCAGGCTTATTTTTCCTATAATTTTAATGTTTTAAAAAATCTAAACAGTTTCATTTTTAATTGGTTCAGTTGTTGACTATTTTATCAATTATTTATTTTTATCATTTCCGTCTTTTAGTCATCAAAATCAATAAAATATTGGGTTTTTTTTACCCAGGTTCTGAGCGAGAAGCTGTCCTAATCATGAACTCCTAAAACCTTCCCCCAACAGATGTAGAAATATCCCTAAACTTCTTAATTCCTGTTCGTTCTGTGATGGGATTCTTTCCAAAATATTAGGATCCGTCTCTTTGTCCCCATATCAACATTAACATTATCATTAATAGTAATAATAATAAGAGTAATAATATAAGGAAATGATGATGATGATGATGATGATGATAGAAATAATAGTAATAATCATCATCATCATAATGATAATGATAATGATAATGAAAAATAATACAAATTTTTTTTAAATTTAAAAAAAAACTAAAAATCTTCAAAAAATTTTAAAATAAAAATTGAGAACAAAAATGAACAACTGCAGCAATATGTAGCATATATCATTTGAAGTAAATATAGAAGTATGTTTGGGAAAGTCTTGTCTGTTTATGTAAAAGCACTGACCTCACCTTTTTTTTTTCTCTCTTTCTAAAGCCTGGATTGTCATGACTTACAAGATTGCCAAGCTTAGGTCTGTGGTTGAGACCCAGCTGGTGACTTACATGAACTGAAATCCAAGTCAACAACAACATCATGATAACGATTGCTATTACTATTATAATTATAAGTAAGAAGAAAACCAAGACTGTCAATAATTTTTTCTAAATATATAACAATTCAGAAAACTTTGATATAACTTTGGCATATCTTCATCAGTCAAAATTCAAACATAAAAAACCTTCAATGCAAAAATGGTACATTTGGCCATGAAAACTGAAATAGAATTTGAACATCACACATCAATTAAACTGATGTTCAAATTCTATTTTGGGTTTCATTTCAGAACACCCCATTTACCTTTTGAAAGTTTTTTCATGTCTGAATTTTAACTGATGAAGATATATTGAAAATTTTCAGTATTTTCATACCATATTATTTTTTTTAAAATTGAATTGTCTTATTTTAAAAGAAAGAAAAAAAAACATCAACAAGCAAGATGTTATCAATCATTTCTTATAAGTATCATAATTATTATTATGCAATTGCCGGTGAGGATAGGGAATTGGTTTAGCTATCATTTTGTGGCAACTGCAGCTTGCTCTTTCAAGTTTAATAGGTCTGGTTAGTCACTCAATAGGAACCATCATGTGTCCAATGTCTTTTGGCAGCATGCTGTGTTGGGATTGATCAATTGAAAAGAGGGGTGATCATTGAATAAGTTACTTTTCTCGCCTTGTGCTGTGCAGTGGTGAGTAAAAAAGTTGGAATTGAAAAAAAAAAATGATTTCCCCCCACTGAAAACCTGGGGGGGGGGACAAAAAAAACTTTTTTCTTGACAGAATGAGTAACCAGATGAATTTTCTGCCCTATAGCTTCATTGATGCAGCCTGTATACATGGTAAATAGCCAGCCAGACCAACTTAAAAAACTTAAGAAACCTATGCTGACAGTTCTATTTGATGGTTTCTTATAACTACCACTGCTATTACTATTATTATTATCATTGTTATTGTTATCATCATCAACATGCATTCGCTGGTGGGGGTGCGGACTATCATATGAAATGGAAACCTTTTTTAGAGAAGATAAAAATGTGTTAATTTCTGTTAGCAACAGATTAGATGTGTTTGTTGCTATTATATTTCACTTATGTTAAAAGTTATTGCGAACACTTAAGAAACGGAATCTAATTGTCATCTGGAATTGATTTTCCTTCTTAATCTCATATCATTAAGACATCTTGTGTATGTGTGTGCGTCTCTCTCTATCTTTCCCTCTCTATATATACACAGACATGGAGAAAGAGAGAAAGAGTATGTGTGTGTGTGTGTGTGTGTGTATGCCTCTCTCTATACATCTATATAAATAGCAATGTACAATAATAAGTAAATATATTCGAAACCATATATATTTTTAAAACTATCTAGTTTTACAGAGCTCGAAACAGAAATATAGAGCAATTATATAAAAATTATAAAATCTTACCGACTCATAACAAAGTTAACTTTGTTTCCCTACTAACAAGATTATTTAAATCATTACTCATTTGAATAATCTTGTTAATAGTGAAATAAGGTTAACTTGGTTATGAGTCAATAACATTTTATAATTTTTATGTATATATCTATATCTATGTGTGAATATATATATATATATATAACATTTTATAATTTTTATGTATATATCTATATCAATGCGTGAATATATATATATATATATATAACATTTTATAATTTTTATGTATATATCTATATCTATGCGTGAATATATATATATATATATATAACATTTTATAATTTTTATGTATATATCTATATCTATGCGTGAATATATATATATATATATATATATATATATATATAAAGAGAGAGAGAGAGAGAGAGAGAGAGAGAGACTGTGTATATCGCTCCCTCGATATATAGGTGTTTGTGTATCTGTGTGTCTGTCTTTCTCAATATACATACACAGAGAGAGTGTTGTGTGTGTATGTGTTTCTCTCTCTATATATATCTATCTATATATATATGAGAGAGAGAGAGAGAGAGATATATACAGCCCCTCCTAACACACACATATCTTATACCATGGGTGATGAGGTCCAAAATGCTAACCATATTATAACCGCAATGAATTTTAGCTAGGAGCTACATTTAGTTATATTGGAGCTAGATTAATATTTTGTGGTTCATCATTCACCCATGTTATAATGCGAACCACATAATAGCCGAGGAAACCTGTATATACATAGGTGTGTTACATATATATGTTTGTTGTATGGATGTGAGGTTATCCACCATCAAATATATATATACATGTAGGTGCTACTCATAATTTCAGTGAATTTGAACAGTGAGCTAGAATTTGCCTCTGCCCCTAATAAATGGTACCCTTTTGTGGGCCAGTGTGCAAAAAGCACATTTGCAAAGAAGACATTTGAAAATAACTGATAGTGGGAGATTTTTTTCATGGCCAAATTCCCTGAAATTTTGGTCAGTACATCAGTCTATATATCTATCAGTATAGATATATAGATATAGATTCATATGTTTCTCCAGGTCCACTTTAATATATATGAATATAGGCATGGATAATGGTTATCCTGACAAGACAAGAAAAGAATGACAATATTGGCAGTTTTGTTTTGAAATGTTGAAATTTTTTTCCTGATGTTTTGTCTAATTTTCAGGTCTTCCTCAAAGGCAAATGATACAAGCAAATGAGATGACAACTGTTTATAGCTAGAAATACTTTGAATCGTGCATTGATAACAATGTATTTTTTTCATAATGGTGATATGCTTCTTTGACCTGTATAGGTATTAATATGTAAATGTGTGGAAATATAATAAGTGTGTACGTACCAATTTCATAGAAATTTGAAACTCATTTTAACCAGGTACACACACTCTTATTATAATATTTCTGCACACTTACATATCACTGTTTCAGAAATAATTCATGATTACCTCGTGTGTACCATGTTGCAAAAATGTCAAACAACCATTTGACATCACTATTCTGCAATGCAGATCCCTGGATATCATATATGAAACTTTGGTTGGCAAAATATGAGATGGTATGATGAACTAAAAGAGTTGAGAAATTATTGGCTCTATGACCTCCATTATAGAGTGGTCTGACAAACCTGGAGGAAGGTCTCATTTTCAATGAAGGACGTTAAAAGCCTGAAGATGATTGATGTCATTTTAGAAAAGTTCTCATAAAATAAAAAAGTTATCTCCCTCGAACATACTCAGAATTGCTAAAATATAACTCTAACAAGATTCTGGTGACCAATGGTCATGCGTATCTTTTTGTCGACACAAAACTAAGACACTAGAAATTCTCATGACTATCCGACTAATCTGTATAGTTGGCACTAGTGTTGCATGTGATTTCCTGATTTAGATGAAAAGATTATTGGCTTTAATCTGGTTTTGATGGAATGACGTTTTATAGGTCTTAGGTCACTCTTAATGAACTGCTCTGGGCTTGATTGGTATTTTAAGAAGTTGATGATAAAAATTGATAAATACAAAATAATGTCATTATTTCATGAATTATTCAAACTAGTATCCTCATCTTTGTATTTTCTCCAGAGCTTTTCAATGAAAACTTCCCTCTGGTGTATATTTTATCAGGTAATCCTTGTACAATATAAAAAAACAGGTCCATTTATTCACTCAACAGAAAAGGTCATATGACAAATATCTTTTGGCAGCATACGGCATTGGGAGTGATCAATAAAAATATTGAAAAAAGGGATGATCAATGAATAAGTCACTTCTCTCACACTTGTTGCCTTGCTAAAAATTCAAAATAAAAAAACAAGTGAGAATACAGTTGGACATAAACTAAGAGACCAGTTTTAGCATGAGATTGCATTGTAAATTGAACCCTCCTCCTTTGAAACTTTTAACAAAGAACCTTTTTTTTCTAGATATAATAAAGAGCAAACTTTTTGACATTCTATTTGTATGAATTTGAGAGTTAATAACAAAAACTTGACCTCATCTATATTGTATGGTGGATAAATGTAACTTCCCATGAGAACTTTCCAAAAGATTCATAAAAACACGATAAAAGAAGTTCGCAAGTCATAAAATTATTATTCACTCACCCAAAGATATTTGGCAGCCATATTTTGATTAATTTGTTTCAAGTTCAGCAAGGATTAAATGGATTGGTATTATGGATGGTTGATGCTTTCTAACTATAAACATATTCAACTCAGACTTCTGGGAAAGTAAGAAATGATATATTTTGTCATATCATTGTGTGGGATTAGAGGGACTGGACAAAAACCCGTGTTTATTTGTTCTAGGCATTGTACAATATTAAAGGAGACTCACACAGGATTCCTCGGATTCTTTTTTAAGCCAGCATTTGTGCAATATCTGCACAATTGCTATGTTAACCTTTTCAAAACTAACCTACCAAGGTGCATAATGCCTGAAATTTATATGAAAAGCCCAAAATGGGTTAATTTTTATTCAATGCTCAAAGAAGACTGTTCTTTTATCAAATCAAAAATTTTCCGTATTTTAAAGAACCCAAATCATGATGGGAGACATTTGCCTCATTAGACATTTATCCAAGGACAGATGAAGAGACAGAATTAGCAGATCACTTGCATCTTGAGGTTCCAGGCAATTTGGCTGTAGATCAAACAGATACTTTTTTTTGTCACTCTTAATATACAAACTCTTTGTCCAAACCTTTGCTTTAAAATTAGAATTTAAAATGAAAATTAAAATTAAAATTAGAATCTGTCTTGAAGAAAATTCAAATTCAAATCTCAGGAGGGTTGATATTGAAACGCTATTTATTGGCAGAGAAGATTAAAATCTGGAAGATTTACACATCATTCACAGAAAAAGTTGAGTCCATCCTGATATCTTTTAAAAGTTCTATGCAATGCACACAATTCTTAAACAGTAAACATATTACACCAAGCAATATAGATGAGAAATCTCCGGTTTTCTTTGCCTATTTAAATTCATGTCAGCATTACAGGAGAGAGTGTGACTTGCTTTGTCTAAACATGTCAGCCATGATAGAGATAGAAAGAGAAAGCTGGCAATATCAAGAATGTCGAGACAGGAGGGAAGCTTGCATCTTCAGACCAAAAGAAGAACAAATAATAGAGATTCTCAAGGGGGATAACTGGCTTGGTTCTCTTAGAATAGAAATTCAGCTCTTTTCTCTTCTTTCATAGGATTCTTTCTTATAGGATATTGCTATCTGGAACTCTGTCTGTCAGTCCATCTGATATATGGATGCAATCTTCAACCAATCAGTGTTCAACCAAAGGAAATGACTCTTTATATATAAAAGGTTCTGTCATTGGTGTATTACAAACTAACCAGAAACCCTGGTGATGCTTTACACAACATAATTATCAAAAACCATCAACCTAAACTGTCACCAATATAGGTTTCTTCTGTTTTTAAGTGGGTCTGGCTGTCTAGCTATATATGTAAGTGTTGCATGTACAGGCCACACCAATGGTGCTGGAGGGCTGAATATTCAAATATTCACTCCTTATGTCTACAAAAAAACGCTCTTTCGTTTTTTGAAAAAATGGGGAGGGATAATTTTTAATGTAAGTTTATGCTAAATTGGTCCAGTCTGGCAGAATTCATGCTTATTTTGTTTTATATTCATACTTTTCAAGTGATCACCATCCAATAAAAGGCAAGAGAAGTAGTTCATCCATTGATCATCACTTTGTCCAATTTTTTGATTGATCACCCCCAAACATGAGTTTTGGGATTCAGGAGTGTCCACCATGTTATAATTGAGCTGCAATCAATTCAATTAATAGGGGGTTAAATCTAGCTATTTTGTCGCTAGATATAGCTATTTTGTCACTACATGAATATTTCGATGTCTACTATCAACCCATGATATAACATGAATCGTGCTATAACGGGGGAGGGCTGTAGGAATATTTCAACAGTTCATGTAAAGAGAGAAAAGATTAACTGATTAGAGAAAAAAAGATTTTGTTTTTTGTCTTTTTTTATAAATAAATTCTTGTTTAAAGTGCAAAATCTTTCATGCTGGATTATATTAGGCTGATCTACTAGCTGTAGGAGAAAATTTTAATTTTAACCTAAATTTGGTTCTAAGAGGTTGGCATGCCCAGTCTCTATGTTGTGCATTGAAACTGAGAAAAAAAGGGATTGTCAGTGGTCAGGAATTGGGGAGACTGTAACTGACAGAATAAGGCCACTATATGTACAATGTGTTAATAAATTTATTCAATGTAATATACTTACATGTACTCTTACACACTAACACAGAATGTATATCTACTTGGTACTATTGTTTCAAATTTCAATGTATATTTTTTACTAATTGTTTGTATGATGTTTTACCTTCAAATACTGTTCTACATTGCATTCTTGGTAGATTGTACAATTTCCAAGGTCAAAGATTGAATGTAATGCATTCTGGTAAATTATTGTTTCTTTCTCCTCAAATTTTATCCTGGCTAATATTGCAAATATCCCTTACTTAAAATAAATAATTTTCCCCCTGGAATAATTTGTCTACAGATTTCTTCATCTTGAGATAAGAATTGCAAAATGGGAAAAAGTATGCTTGGCCTCCAGAATCATTTCAACTTAATTGGTGCAGAAGTCTCTAAAATTTTCAAAGAGCTGTTTGATAGAGTATAGTTGAATAACTAGTGACAATATATTTTAACTCTAAAATTCATAAAAAAGTTGAATTTCATTATCAAGGGAAATGACTGATGATTACAATTAATCTCCTTTGATTATAAGGTGAATTCATTTTTTTTTCTATTCTATTTGCAGAAGAGTTCTATTATTTTCAGTTCTATTCATTAAAGACTTCCATCATCAGTCATAAGCGGTCTATGAATTAAAGAGTCAATGAAATGAAATAAGTTGCAATAGAAGAAGTGAAAAGAAAGTCGCAAGAAAAACAGAGAAGTGGAAGAAGAAGAAGAAGAATGAAAGAACTAACAGAAATAAAAAGAAAAAGAAAGAAGACCAAGTGGGAAAAGAAAAAGAGGAAGAAGGCATGAAATAATGCCAAAATTTGATGAGTTGAGAAAAGAAATAGTGAAAATTAAAAGAAAGGGAGAAAATCCCCCTATCCCACTGAAAAGAAATTTGGGGGGGATTTTGAAAAAAACAAAGATTTTTTCCCTATGCATAATAAGGAGTAAATGTTGAAAGTTTCAGCCTTCTAGCTTCCTTGATGTTGCCTGTACACTTGAAACATAAACAAGTAGCCAGGCCAACTTGAAAACTGGAGATACCTATGTTGACTGCTTTCAGTGACAGTTCTGGTTGACGGTTCCAAATGAGAAAGAATGATAAAAAAGAAAAAGAAAAGTTGACAAGAAAGAAAAGAAAAAAATATTGGAGGATCACTAGAAGAAAGAATAAAAAGAAATAAACAGGTCTGGTTAGTCAATCAATAGAAACTGTCATGTGACCATGTCTTTTGGCAGCATGCCATGTTGGGGTTGATCAATTTAAAGATTAGTGATAAATGAATATCACTTTTTTCACTTTTTGTTGGACGATGATCACAAAAAGAGTCTGAATTTTCAAAAAATGTGAAAGCTGCCAGATGCAGGCCAATTTAGCATAAACTTACTTTGTAAATTGTACCCCAGGCTAAAAACCAATTTTGAGAAAGAATTTCCCAAAAACAAAAAAGAGTTTTTTTCTAGACATAGGAAGGAGTAAATTTTCAGCCCTTTAATTTTAGTGGTGTGACCTGTACATGTGATAGATAAATACCCAGCTAGCCAGCCAGCCAGACCGACTTGAAAACTATAGAAACCTATGTTCACAGTTTTGGTGGTAGTTTTAGTTCACGGTTCCTAATTGTTACAAGAAAGAAAGGAAGAATTAAAAATGAAAAAGAACAGATGACCATACCTCGTATAAATGAATCACTATAGCCAACACATGTACCAGAACTAATAATCTAAAAAATTAACTAATATCATCTAGAAAAAATAGATCTTTTATCTAAAATTATTTTTTTAAAAATACCATCACAAAATTTGAGCATTGTTAATCCAAAAATGACTTTTTTGAAAGAAAAAAAAAACTTTTTCAGACTGTGCTTAGTGATGTACTCATGCAAAATTTCAAGGTTGTAACCCAAAAAATGTGACGAGGAGCATACAGAGACACGCAGATGAGCAAAGAGAAGAATCTGTTGCCCACTTGGCTGGTTGGTCTGGCTGGCCATTTCGGGGGCTATTGTGATTCCTAAAAAGCAAGTGAGAGAGAAAGAAAGAGAAAGTGATCAAAAAAACAGAAAAAAGAAGAAAGTGCTGGCAAGAGAAGGAAGAAAGAAAAGAAGTAATATGCTATAAGTACAGAAGAAGAAAAAAGTGACAATGCAAAGACTGATTGAATAAGAAGTCATCACGGTATATAGGAGGAGAGAAAGGGGTGGTTACTTATGAAGACCAAACTCTAACTGCAGACTTTCAGGTTTTCAGTAGCACATCTTAAAATCTCTCAGCCTCCAAAAAAAACCCCTTCCCCACCCCCAGCTTGCCCTTCACCCACAAACTTTCAACTTTTTTTCAACTCTAGAAAGATCCTACTTTCCTCTCAGTGTCAAATGACTTCTCAATCTCTATATCTTTTTGTTTTTATTTCTTCTTTAAAATATATAACAGCTGACAGGAAGAGGAATCCTGACATAATAGTCAAGTTTATGCCACTGAACAGAGTTTGTCTAAGTAGACCTGACATATTGAGTTGAAAGATAAAGAGCTCTAGCTTTTTCATGCCTGCAGTCATTTGCAAACCAGGTGCAGGTCGTCATGTTTAATAACTTTGGACTAATTAATACTAAAAACCTGGCAGGTCAAGTTGTCCCGACCTTTTGGATTTCTTCTTTGGCATGACTATAATGTGTCCCAGATTCTTGTTGCCCTTTTAAGATATCTTTACAACAATGTCATCGACAATACAAGTGATGATATTTATAACTAACGGGCAAATACCCGTCAAAAATGAGGGGTTGTTCATGTATGGATCTGTACTAAGGATCCTCGAGCAATTTTATTAAGTAGTTTGTTTTTATTAATTCAAATATCCTGATTTTCATGTTTTTGTTCAAGTCTCAAGTCGACATTAAATATTTCTTTCATTCACTCATACACTCTTTCTTTTTATTTCAGTTTCAAACGTCCAGTGATTCTGTGATGTATTCTTTGATGTCTCATAACAGCCTATCTCATTTTAATATAACTCTTCAGTTGTGTTTTTTAGCTATGTTAATCTATTTCACATGACCCAATCCTTTACAAGTTTTAGATTTTTACAAGTATCAGACAAAATAGAGATACGTACAACCATACAATTATTCATTTAAACATACAAATTTGCATGGATGGCTTTTACATAGATTAATTTGTCAATATTTCAGCATCTACAGCAAGAATGGTGACTGCTGTTGGAAAGAACTGATGCGAGAGAATTAATTATAAAAAATATAAAAGCAAAAACAAAAGAATTACAGGTCTGGTTAATCACTCAATAGAAACTGTCATGTGACGAATGTATTTTGGTACCTTGCTATGTTAGGTATGATCAATTAAAAATTGGTGAGAAGGGGTGATCAATGAATAGATTACTTTTCTAGTCTTTTGTTGTAGTGCTAAAAAAGTCCAAATTTTCGAAAAAAAATAAGTGTGAAAGTTAATGGACATAAACTGAATGATCAATTTAGCATGAACTCACATTGTAAATTGAACCTCCCCACCAAAAAAAAATTATTTGAAGGGGATGTTGAAAAACCAATAAAAAACTTTTTTCTTTCAGACATGATAATATGTTTGAATTATCAACCCTTTAGCTCCATTGGTGTGGCCTGTATGCTTGACACAAGCATAGTCAGTCAGCCAGAATCACTCAGAAACTGAAGAAATCTATGCCAATGGTTTTGGTTGACATTTTCTAATTAAAACCATTTAATTCCTTGGTTGCTGTTTCTTCTTTGAAGTAGCCAAAAGGTTAAAATGCCTGGGGGGATGCTTTAAAAAAAATTAAACTGTTTTATAATTATTTTATCTATCTCTTTTAATGAAGTTGGAAGAGGAATATGTATCCACTCATGTTGTCTATTTTTCCACACAATATCTCCAAAAGTTCTCAGTGAATTTCAATGACATTTTGGTTGGGACATCGGCTAGAAAGGTATTGATTAAAATTTGGGGCAGATATAGAAATTCTTTTTTGATTGAAAGATATTCCTTCAAATTTAGACAATATTCCGAAATATGAAAATTTGAAGCTCAAATGTTATCCCACCACCTGCGTCGCAACTATACATTAACTGATTTTCATCCAGTTTTTTGTTAGTGTTTATTGGTGTTGGAAGAAGTCTGTGCTCTCTGACTGCTTCCTAGTTATTAAGGTGATTGTTTTTATGGCTATGGATATTACCACATGGGCATATGAATGAGAAAATGAATTAGACTAGTTGAAATAGCATGGTAACATTATTTTTGCATTTTTTTAACAATTTTTATCTTGAAGATTCAAATTAACCAAACAAAAAGAAAGTATCATAAAGAAGCCAGATGAAAATGATGAAGTAGAGGTTGATTAATAGTAAGTTATGAGGTCACAATACAACTGCTAATTCTCATCTATCAAGAAATTCTATAAACAATTACAAGTCTCCTAAAGCTGAACAAACCAAGTGTGTTGACTGCTGTGGCCATAATCTTATTATAATTCACCAAAAGTCTATCTGTTTGTCCATCTGTATGTGACAGCCTACCACAGAAACAATTCAACACAACTCCATGAAATTTCCTGTGTGCACAAATGTGACACCCAGAAAGGTTTTTAGAAAAATAGTTCTCAAAAATCATCCATCCCAAATTGGGGGGGGGTACAACGTAAATTATGCTAAAATGGGACACATTTTTTTTTTTGTCCCTGCTGTTTTAATGTTTATACACACAGTGGATGAGGACTAGAAGGAGAAGAGTAAAAGGGAGAACAGTGGATGCTTTGGTATCATTCATAGAGGGGGGCTGAGAGTAAGAGGAAGAATGATTTTGTTTATTTTCTCTAAAGTGTACACATAGCTTTAACAAATTTTCGAGATTGTGAGAAAAAACTCAAGAAGTCACAAATTTATTTTTTGAAAACTAATTGAATTAAACACAATCTGATTGCAATCTATCTATTTTATTAATTTTTTTCCTTGACAGCAATTTACTCTGCCATTAAGGCATGTATTTAAACCAAGTGAGAAAAAGAAGAAATAGAAAAAAACGGGAATGTATGATGATAGCTTCAGAAATGCCGGTCCCTGCATAATTGGACAGAAAGAATGGAATGAGAGAAATAGCCCAGCAGATGATATACCAAGCAGAGGCCCAGTATCCAGCCAGGACAGAATTGACTTAACATTTAAATCCATATGAAATAATTTATATCTTTCATGGGGGGGACCTCTGATTAAACATCCCCATCCCCACCCCTTTGCACTTTTAGTTCTACTGTTTAGGCGTGGTTTCAAGTGGTTCATGAATTTAAGAGCTAAAATGACATCCATTCATTGTGTAAGAATTTAAAAAAGGGCTAAAATGTCTACTTTTGTCAAAATCTCACTTCTCCAGGAGGAACAGAAAAATCCAAGGCTTGCAATATTGAAGGAAAAAAAATACATATACACATATAGATACATGCATACACACACACACACACACACACACACACATATATATATATATATGAATGAATGTCTTCTGTTCTCAAAGCAGGATTTTCCACAACAGTAGGGCCATATATAGTACGGCCCATGTGCAGAATTACTTTCCAGCCTGAGCAATGAAGTTTTGAGGTGTTGTGCAACTTGCCTTGGGCTGACGTCACTCTTTAAATCGAGGATTTATATCCTATGAGGTAGGCACAAATAGAAGGGGGTTGATAGGACTGTCCTTCTCAAAGTAGATGTCCGAGCTACCTATAGGGGTCTGCCACTCCTTTCCAGGAGTATTCTGACAGTAAGGCTGACCTGTAGTTAAACCACAAGATGTAAACATTCTGTAGTTGGTTGACAGATATATAGTCAAGTGAACTTTCCATCTTTTTAATCACTGAAAAAGAAATTTTATTAGTCAAAATTTATCTAGTCCAAAAGTATCTATGACTATGTGCCATGCAAGTCATCTTTAATCTGATCACTGTTATTTCAACGTGTTTTCATGCAAGTATTATTTAATAAATTTTAGGATCTCGGTGTATGTAATTTACTTATATTTTTATTTATATTTATATATTCACTATTTTGGGGTTCATCAGCTTTTCAACTGCAGCCCTGTTATGTGGATATGTGTGTGCTCACACATATACATCATTTAGATAATTAACTTGCAACAGAGTAATATTTCTGTTTTTCCATTACACTTTGATTTTGCTTGCGCTCTCGTCATTTACATAGTTTTTAATCAAAGCCTAATTCAGAAATTAATTGATAGAGAATATTATTTCCTGATGAATGTTCACAAATGAAAACTTGTCACGATGAATATTTTTATATTGGCTTTCAGTGCAGGAAGCAGAAAGTAGAAAGCTTCCTAATTGTTTTCAGGAAGCAAAAAAAATACATAAGAATGAATCCTCTCAACGACTTATCCCCAAAGATAGAATGATTAATTCTCAATTCATATAAAGGTTATATTTATCCACAATATAGATGGCATATTTTTGATAGAATGTTAACATCAAGTGAAATAATTTCTGAATAAAATCATCTCCCTTTGACCATTTGATGAATTTGAAAAAAATTTTTCAATTCAATTCATAGAAGAGTACAATCACTTTTCAATTTGTCAACCAAAATTCTCAGCATAGGTTTCTTCAGTTTTCAAGTTGGCTGGCTGGCTATGTATGTATCTATCACATATACAGGCCACACCAAGAGAGCTAAAGGGCTGAAATCTCTAACATTTACTCATCATCATGTCTGATATAAATATTCTATTTTTTTTTTTTTGAAAGTTGCCCATCCTACCCCAAAAAAAAGGTTTTTAGTGGAAGGGATTCAATTTACAAAACAAGTTTCTGCAAAATCGATCACTAGTTTGTCCAGGCATTCACACTTGTAATCTAAAAATCAAAACTTTTTATTGATCTAACAAAAGGCATAAGAATTAACTTGTTCATTGATTACTTCTTTTTTTTTTTATTGATCACCCCAAACACTTCATACTGCTAAAAGATGTTGGTTGTGTGATGGTTTCTATTCAGGTCTCACCAGGCGAAGAATTCCACTGTCAGTTACAAGTACTCCCAAGCAGTCCATAGATTTAAGAGTTAAAAATGCATTTAGTTGAAGAGTTATTATAACTGTTTGATGTAAACGAACTTCTGTTGCATTCATGCACACTAGTTACAAACCATCCACCAGAACCCTCGACGTTAACATAAGTTTCTTCAGTTTTTAATTGATCACTCCCAACACAGCATGCTATCAAAAGACATTGGTCATGTAACAGTTTCTACTGAGTGACTAACCAGACAGGTTTTCAGGTATTAACTGATTTAAGAAGACAGAAATTATTGCTATGCTGTGATATGAGGAAAGAAAACAGATCTAAATTAATCAATATCACTCGATCGTAATTAGTTGATTGCAAATATAGGGAGAGGAGTAATACAATTGGATGCATCAATGATAAATACTTTTGTGTGTAATGTTTTGAGGATTTTTTGAAAACAGGTCTGGTTAGTTACATGACCAACATCTTGGGCAGCATGCCTCGTTGGAGGTGATCAATTAAGAATTGGAAAAAGGAATGATCAATGATTTTTATAAAAATGAGCATGAACACTGTCAAACATAAGATAAGAGATAGCATAAATTTACATTGCAAATTAGACCCCCTACTAAAAACCTATTTAGAGGGGGATTTTTCAAAACCAATAAAAACGTTTTTTCTAGACATAATAAGGAGTAAATGTTTAAATTTTTAGCTCCTTAGCTCAATTTGTCTGTCCTGTATGCATGATACATACACAGTCAGTCAGAACAACTTGAAAACTGGAAAAACCTGTGTAGACAGTTTTGATTGACGGTTTCTAATATAGCTTGTGTAAACATGAATAAAAATAAATATTAGAACAGGTCTGATTAGTCACTCAATAGGAACAGTCATGTAACAAACATCTTTTGGTAGCATGTTGATGGTGATCAATTTAAAGAATTAGGAAAAGGGGTGATCAATAAATAAATTACTTCTCTTGCCTTTTGTTCGGCAGTGATCATCAAAAAAGTCTGGATTTGCAAAAAAACAAGCGTGAATAGAAGCGGACACAAACTAGGGGCCAATTTAGTATGTACTTACATTGTCAATTGAAACCCCACTTTAAGATTTAAGAAAAAAAACAAAAAAAAAAAAAGTTTTTGCAAAACATGATAAAGAATAAATGTTTTCGCTCTTAAGCTGAATTGGATGCATGATAGATAGCCGGCCAGCCAAAACCACTTAAAAATGGAAGAAATCTATGTTGACAGTTTCGGTTGATGGTTTCTGATAGGACCCATGTTGAATAAGACCTGAAGTTGAGATGATTTATGTCGGATTATAAATTACTCTAGAGATGTCTTTTTAATGTATGACCGCTTTTCCCATTTGTCAAATTAGCCGTGATTAATTTCAAATCTGAAAACATGCTAAAAAATTGCTTGGTGTTTAAATCAACTTGACAGAATTGTAAATGCATTTGACAGATATTAGGGTTATCACAAGTTAATTTTACTATGTAGGTATGAAATTTAAATCAAGAATTTTCATCATTTATTATTTTATTATGTCTCTTTGGGCAATTCCAATTATAAACAATATTTACACATCAACTTTAGAAGAAATATAAAATTTATAAAATCACTATTAGATGTACATAAAAATAAACAATATTTACCATTCAACACAATATACAGATCAGATTCTCATGAAAATTTAATCAGACGAATCCCAGGAATGTCCCTGTAAGCTAATGCACTTCCCATGATATCTAAACTAATCTAAATTATTTGAAAAACTCTCAATGTTAGTGCTATTTTAAAATTGACAAGGCAACTTATTGCAAAAATATATCACTCTATCAGAAAAAAATCTAATTCTTCAGTTGATTCAGTTTTTGAAATCTGTCTTGCCAATAGATTTGCAGCTTGAGGAGAGATATTAAAAATGGTATGCCATATTTAGAAATACTGTTAATTATTTTGAATGACCAGAAATAAATCAATGTGCTGGAAAGAACTTACTGATGAAACTTCATGATGAACAGTCAGCATTGCCATCAGACCATTTCCTCATGACCCACTGACCCTAAGAAACTAGACCTGATTTTAATGTGAACTTGTGGCCCAGAAAACTTCCAGCCTATTTGTTAGTCAAAGGGTTAATGTCTTGCAAAATCCATTATTTGCTTCAGAATAAAAATAACCCCAGACACTGGAGACTTTGGTCTGGATTTTAAAGATCTTAAAAAGACACATAAATATCCATTTTCGTTATTCCATTCTTCAGCTGTAGATCCAAAATTAAAACTTCGAATGAGCTGAAATAGAAACGACAAAGATAATCCCGCTGAGTTAATACCTATTTGTTCTGCAATCTATCAATAGACAAGTATTTATTTCCTCTGTATCCCCTGACTGCAATGACCTATGGTCTGATAAGTCCTCACTTTATTTCTACTCTTCCACAAAGTTTCTACACATTAAGCTGGAATTTCCAAATCCTGTCACCCTTGTAAATGGTGAATGGTTATTTATCTGAAGCCGTATTATTCTCTGACATTTTCTTCATTCTTTATCTTGTCTGCAAATAAGTCTTCAGCTCTTTTCTCTATCGTCTCCCAGATGTAGACTCTCAGAGCACATTTCAGATTTCCACTTTCAAAAGAATTCATTTTTGCCTGCATAATCTGCGAGCTTCTTTTAAATGAAAAATAAAAAAAAGAATAGTATTATGAGTTGAAAAAATACAACTCTCGTTAATCTCACAATAATTGAAGGAATCTTTGTACGTATGTGCATATATGCGTGCACCACAAATATTTGACAACTGGTCATTGTATTAAGTTAACATTCCCCAGATATATGAGTCAGTTGTCAAGGCAGTGCAGTGTTGAGTTTGAACTTGTTTGAATTGGCAGTTCTTGAGAAATCTGATAAAAAATGAATGTTTATCAATCATTCTCCATAGTTTCCATAAATTGTCTCCCTTGACCTCCACCCCTTTTAGAACTATCTAAATTGGCAACACTGGAGAGAAGTAACCATAATATTCCGACAGAAAAATTATTTCACAGGACAATTATGGCAGGCTGCTCCATCCACATACCAAAAAATACACCCCCTTCCAAACATGCAACTTTGTAAAGGGCATTGCCTTAGTTTGTATAAATTTCACTGTTTTTACTTTGGAGATCACAAAGGATCAGATGGGGGATTTAATGTGGTGGGTAACTGATGTGATGCAGAAAGAGCCACTCCCTTGCTCGTCCTTTTTTTCATCTGTTTACCATATTGAATAGAACATCCTTTTTATACCTGAGATAGCCATAGAAAAAGCTGGAATATTCTTAAAAGTTTGGTTATAAAATATCAAAAACATTTTTTCATTCATCAGTTTTTTGGACAATGTTACTAGTGATACACTGTAGTGATAACATGGCTCGATATAATGCGGAATCATTCATAGCATGATTTGAGAAGGGACCCCAATTTCCAAAATATTAAACTTGGCTCTAAAAATAATTGCTTGGTGTGAAATAGAAATCAGGTTACACCAACTGTAAAAAGGAAATGAATTAGACAAGAACATTTCAGTAATCATATTGCTGTATTTTTAAGCTGAATGGTGATATACAATATATACCATGAAATCTTCAGTTTCAAGTCAAAGCAGAAATGTTAAAAGAAAAAATAAATTCTCATCTTTAGAGGTAATCAACTCTACGGCAGCAGACGTTATCAACATCCCACCCACTTACTTGATATCAAAAATTCAAAAATGGTTCAACTTGAATTTGACTGATTCCCCCGTCTAATGTAACCAACTGAGGGTGAGGGAATGGATGGTTGGCTTCATTACAGATACTGCCAGCGGACACTTAAGTGGACATGGTTACCACATAGTTGGAGAAGTTTCTGGCCCCAAACTTGCAAAAACAGCTTTATATATTGATGAAAACAGTATTATTTAATTCTATACCTTGTTTGAACATATATTGATACAGCACGTAAAGTCGATATATCACCCAACCCTACCTTCTGGTGTGGTGTCAATTGAAAAAACTTTTCATTTTCATTTTCATTTTTGTCTTCCTGCTGGGCAAGCCACACCGGACCTCAAAGTCCATGATTTCCTCTTCATTTCTGCAAGAATTACAAGGTTCGATCTCAAAGAAGTTTGGATGGGTCCGGATTAAGGATTGTGAGAATGGAAAATTTGTTACCACACAAACTACCTTAAAACAGGTAGTTAATTATGAACCCCAACTTCCGCATTACAACCAATCTACAGTGTACCATGAAAGAATTGGCCAACATGATTATGTATTTGATTTGGTTTATATCTATGGTTATAGACAAGAGAACATCACTTCACATTTAACTTGATTTGCAATTCTTGAAGATGGCTGCTCAGGAGCTTTATGAAGCTACCATAAAAAAAGAAAAACAAGAATTTTACATTTTTTATAATTCTTCTCTTTTTATCAAAGTAAACATTTAAATATTTGAATGTAAAACTGGATTATTCACTTTAAGGTCAATTTTTTAGTATTTTACATGTACAAGCAAAATTATTAACTCAGACACCTGTTTGTTTTGTTTCAGGAATGTTTTTTTAAAACATTTTATTAGCTTTATCTTTTTTATGATCAAAGCAGGAGACCCTATTTTTCCCAAGAATAAGTCTCATCAAAGTCTCTTTTTTGTTTGTTCAAAGAAAATTATATTCACTTTCAGTGAAGAAGACCATTAAGCATTATTTTTTAAGAATGCCACAATACAAGCTTTCATTTATGATTCACTAATAAAATAATTTTGATAAGATATAACATATCAAAAAGAATATAAGATATAGAGCTATGTGTTTACTTCATTGTTGCATGAATCTAGAATAAACCAAGAATAATGATACTTAGATCAGTTCAGATCTTTCCACCAGAGTGAGTTGTTAATGATCACTGTGTATAAAACATTTCTAAAATATATAGATATTTAACACATATCTTCAATCATTCTTTCTTTGTCCCTCTCTCTCTATATATATATCTATATCTATATATATAAATACACTTATACATATATATAGAGAGAGAGAATCACCATAGCCCCACAAATTATCCAACCATCCAGCCAAGTTACCTCATTGCTTATCTATGTGTCCTTGTGTGGGTGCATGTCTCCAGGCACCCTAGTTTGTTTTTTTTAGAAAACTGTTTTTTTGATCTTTATTGTCATTTTGGACCAACAATGCCCAGATTTTTAAGGTAATTTTAGATAAAAGATCAATTATTTTTTTATATTTAGTCCTGGTATAGATGCAGTCTACAGTCATTCATTTATGCAAGGTACAGTCATTTATATATATATACATATATATATATATATATATATATATATATATATATATACATATATATATATATATACATATATATATATATATATATATATAATTTTGCTTATATAAGATTATGATATACATCATATATAAATATAAACATAAATCAATAAACATATTAAGTTATGTAAATGTATTCAAGTTACTGCCACATTGCATTGAGAACATCAGTTCTTGAACGACCACCAAAGTCAGGCAACATTGAGCCTGGTTAGTCCCTAGATATAGAATGCCATGTGCCATAACCAACTGGAGAGCCCCTTACCCCTCTGTAGCCATGCTGATTTCCAAACGTATAGAACACTTCTATCCTTTGGAAGCCTTTAGCTTAGTTGAGAAGGGAAAAAAATGGAACTTTTCCCTTCGTACTAAGTGCCCAGGTATGGCAGCTAAAAAGCTGTTCACCCATAGTCAATCTTCGCTGATGGGTGCCTCAGATAAATACATGAATATATACATATCTAAAACAGACCAAGGAAAAAAATGCTGTTTAAACCAGTAGGTCTCTTCAGATCTTTACATTGCAATACTTTATTAATGGTGAATGCGTATATAAAAACATATGCTCGAAACACTGAAGGGTAAGTAAATTTAATTACCTGAGATATGAATCATTCTGCATGATGAAATATAAATTGTCAAATACAAAGTCCAAAACTGTTTACAAGAGGAAACGTAAAAGAATTTATGACCGAATTAAGAGGCAAGATGAAATTTTTAAGTAGGCACTGATTAATATTTACTGAAGAAAGTGACCAGAATTTTCCAATTTTTGTTCTTTTCTTATACGTTTCTTTTTCTCCGCTATTTAAATGATAATGCCACTAATGATTAATGATAATTGGGAATATCTTTACAAATTGCTACAGGCTTAGTTGTACATTTGGAATAATGAGGAATTGACCACAGTCATTAGCAAATCATTGTGGAGCTATCATCTCCTGAAGGGCTATTAAAATTAATTCTTCTCCACCATTTTCTTTTTGTCTTTTTGATGTTGTTGTTGTTGTTTTTCTTTTGGCCATTTTCTGTAATTCATTTTCATTTTTAAAAATTACATACTGCCACAATAACATTTAAGTGTGAAGAATTTAGGCAGATTTAGTTCAAGCATTACAAGTGATTTATTCTCTTTTTAAATAATACCAGAAGAGTTCGGAAGATAGTAATTCTTAGAGTTTAAGCCAGTAGTTTGAAAGAAGCACAATAGGAGAATTTTGGTGTGAATGTTTGTTATAAATGGTGATTAACTCCTAAATTCATATAACGCTTGAAACCGCTTTCTAATATGACAAGTGGTCAAAAATAGATCATTTAAATAATTTCCCTTGAAATTGACATTTTAATTTCTTTATATGAATTTAATTTGAGAATTTCCTGTTTTTTTTTTTCTTTTTTTACTGCTGATGCTTATCTTTGACAGAATAGGTTTTAACATTAAAAAAAAAGAGTTTTTGGAACAAGCTTAAACAAAATGATGTTACATGCTCATCAATTACTGACTTAATCAAGCTATAATTAATTAAGATTAAACATCAAAACATGGCTTTTATGCCTTAAGTTCCCAATGTAAAGAGAATGAATATTTTTTTTCAAATTCCAGTAGCGTACAGCTTCGATTTGATAACTTCTTTTTTTAAAAATTAGGTCAAAATTATTGAAATGAGATGAAAGAAAAGAAACACATATGTTGTTAAAATTTGGGTGACTAACCAAGATATCAGATCACTGAAACCCCATTAATGGCTCGACCTACCAGCCAAGTGGGCAACAGATTTTTCTCTCTTTGCTCGTCTATATGTGTGTGCATCTCCGGGTGCTCCTAGTCACATATTAGGAGTAACAACTTTGAAATTCTGTATAAGTACCTCACTGTGCATCATCTAAATTTTTTTTTTATTTTTTCATTAAAGATTTTTTTTCGGTCTCTATGATCATTTTGGACAAACAATGCCCGAATCTTGTGCTTTTAAGCTTTTAAATTTTCTAAAAATAATTCTTGATAAATGATCAATTTCTTTTAGATTATTTTAGATTATTTTTTCAGATAATCAGCTCTGTTCATGTGCAGGCTACAGTGATTCATTTTCACAAGGAGCAGATAACTGTTTTTCATTTAATTGAGACAAATGGATATCTTAGATGTTTACAGAGGTAAATACCTCTGATTTTTCTCAAGGTCAAGAATCAGTCCATCTTATAAATATGTTTCTTATGGCTTTATATTTTCTGATGTCAAATCTATTATTGGGTTGCTAGTTGCACTGCATTCAACAATGTCCAATCAATAAGCAACAGACCCACGAGTAGAAAAGAATTCTACCTGAAGAAGGCTGGAGAATGAACAAGTCAAAACATTTCCGTAAAGAAACAACAATGATAAAGAATGGTACAAAAAATATAACTATTTGTATACATATATATTGAAGAATGTCTAAAATAAAATGATAAACAGGTCTGGTTAATCACTCAATAGAAACTTTCATGTGACCAACATCGTTTGGCAGAAAGCCATGTTGGGTTTGATCAATTAAAAGGGGTGAACTATAAATAACTTCTCTCAAAATTTGTTGCTTCACTGAAAGATCCAAATTTTCAAAGAACAAATTTGAAAACTGTTAGTCACAAACTAAGAGACTAATTTAGCATCAACTTACTTTGTAAACTGAACCTCTCTAAAAACTTTTTTTTGCTGAGGATTTAAAAAAAAAAAAAGGTGACCTGTACATAAAAGACATACATACATAACCTGCCAGCCACCCAGCTAGGTGGAATCACTTAAAAATTGAAAAAACCTATATTGACTATGTTGATAGTTTTCGTTGATAATATCTAATGATGTTTGATCATTTAATTGAGAAAGTTACCAATGAAAAACTGTCAGTCCAACAGGTCTGCAGAAAAGGGGGGTAAACATCAGACTAGAAACACACTTTTCAGTTCACTAATCAAATAATGATTTTTGCCAATTGTGTTATTCAGAGTCACTTTCATTCATTACACTTAAAAATTGTCTAACAGGTTGAGTTATTACGATACAATTTATGCACACATATATAGACATGGATTAAGAATAACACACATACACACACACACACATACACACACATACACACACACAGATATAATTATAAATGAATTCTTATTAGAAACTCTTTTTGAACCGACATGTCGATTTTAATTTTTGATTTTTATTGATATTGATAATGGATTATCATGATATTTGCAGTTTTTCTATCTTTCTACTCATTGTTTTGATAATTTGTGTTTCAGTTTTGAATGATATAATGGAAATTGGGTGGGGGAGGGTTGCTGGGAACAATGAAAAACTGCAACATGAAAAATATTCCATGCAGTATAAACAAAATGTGGAAAGCTTTGGAAATCATAAATTCATCATAATAATATTCATGGTATTAATTTATTTATGTGAACGATATAAACCCAGTTTACATGAGGATTAAACACTTCTGTATCGGTTACCCAAACAGTATTTTAGACATTAAATTTTGTTTCCTATTCACAGTGCAGTGAAAAAATTTATTTCTTCATTTCTGAGGAGATGAAGTATCATAAATCATTATTCAGAATTTTCTTTATTTTCATGCAACTGTTTACCTACATCCTAATATGTTTTTGCTTTTTATTCTAACTTTTTCTCAAACCAGATTAAATTTTTTTAAAAGCAATAAAAATATTAGGATAGATGTAAATGGTAACATAAAAAGGAGAAAAGAAAATTGTCAATTGTCATTGCACAGTCGTTCGATGAAATTTATGGTCTTTGTAAACCGTATATTTTTTTTGCTTGCATCTACTTTTGACGATCTTATAAAATGTATTGCAATAATTAAACATCTTTGAAAGTTTAATCTCGGTTATAACTGCAATAAAATAGCATAAGGCTGGTTGTAAGAAAAAAATACTTTTTCATACTCTCAGAGGATTCCTAAGCAGACTAAGGCAGTTTTTATATTTTTGACTAAATTTTTTGTTTTTGACTTGATTCCACTATAATTGACAGATCTGTCACCAGAAAACTTGAAGTCGAGTTTTAAAATTCAAAATTGTTACGGTATGATTTACAATTCATTCATGTATTTGAACATCTACTACTTAAAAATCATGAAGTTTTTGTTTATTGTTTATGGTACAAGATTTATGGGTTTTAGGGACCAAAAGGGTTTGCTGGGTAGACAGAAATCAGCAAAAATTATTTGCAGATTTTTGTATTCATACCCCCTTGGTTTGTCTAGCCCCCGTGAATATCAAAGGATGAATATATAAAAATAGATAGACAGATGGATAGATCGATAGAAAAAGAGAGAGAAGGAGAATGTAATTGTGTATATATATAAATAGATAGATACTGATCATGGATTATGAAGCTCTATTAACTTTTGGTAGCCTTCCACATATAAGCTAATTAACATCAACTTGCTGTGACACAGTTACACAGAAAACTGAGAATGAAATATATATATATATATATATATATATATATAATTACAGAACAACTCAATGAACAATAAAAATCAACCAAAGAGAAATTTGTCATACTTCCCTAATGACAGAGCTAAAGAAAAAGCACTTATCATCAAAGCATGATGTATCATTCCTTAAGTATAGAATAATTTTGAGTCTACTTTGAAATGCAAACACAAGGAAGTAGTACTTTAAGACTAACATCGAGAAAATTATTGCTTCATATACTTTATGTATAATCTGTATATATTTATATATGAATATGAATGTATATGTACATGTATATATATATGCACTATGAGTGCATGTGTGCACATGCACAAATAAAGAGAGAGAAGGGAAGAGAAAGAAGAATGTGTGTGTATTTATTCTTATTGACCTTGTTAAAAGACTAGCAGAATGTCAAGTACATAGACCATATCCTTCTCTATATAAACTCTACCAAAAAACTGAGACCTTTAACGCTCAAATTCATAAAAGAAATTGAACATTAGGTTCAAGGGGAATAGATCTCATTGAAATTATCCACTTTTGACAATTATGTGATTTTTATTGTATTTTTCATTCTATTCAATTTACAGAAAAGTTCTATTATTTTTAATTCTATTCATTGATGAATTCCATAATCAATTATAAGCAGTTAGAAACTGTCCATGAATTTAAAAGTTGAATTTTTTTTTACTTGCACTGATTATTCAGATAAAACAAGAATAGTTGCTTAAGATTCAATCTGATGCAATAAATAGGTTTGTGATGTCAAAGGCTGTTCTGAGATATCTGACGAAAACAAAAGTAAAGTACTTCAGAGACAGAGTAATGCTTAATAAGACAGGATGTATTTCCCTAAAGCAAGAGCGATTGCTCCGCAGTATAGACCCCAACCCCCAACAAAAAAAAACTTGAATAAACCAGAGAAAATTACTTGCAAAAAATTTTTACAATCTTTACAATGGAAAAAACCCAAATACTTTGACATTGTACTTCTGTACAAATAGCAGGAAGTATAAGTCTTATAGTTGAGAATAGAAGCCCCTCCTAAAACCTTGAAAAATTAACTTTTTTTCAAAGCTATGTGTAAACTGTGTGTAAGTGCTATACATAGCATTAAGATGTACCAATCAGGGTTGGAATATAATTGATATCTTGAAAACTGTAAGAGAAAAGATGGTGCCAAGATTGAGCAGAATCAGAATAGGTAAATAAAAAGAAATACATAGGAGAGCAATAGTGCATTTGTGCATACACAATTGCACTAATAAGACTTGAGTGGATCAAGAGTCTGAAATTTCAAGGAAGAACAGGGAAATATGTAAATTTATCAGAAAATGATTCTGTACATCAAATTTAAAATAAAATGGTAGTATGATACAGTCATGTATAGTGCTTTGTATGTTGGGTATGCTGTGAGCTATGGATGCACAAAAATGCCATGATATTTCAGTATCTCTGCAAAGGACAGTAAAAGTCTTTTTATTGCAATGCAGGAAAGGAGGTCTTTGATGTCGCAAACAGAGGAAATAAATAAAAAGATATAAGAAAATTAACGACTGTAAAACATAATTTGAAATGGACACTATCTTCCGCTGATTATAGTGTCTAATCCAAATTCTGTTTTCCATTAATTCTCTGATTTGTACAATCAGGACTATATTGTGGCTTCAACTGTCCATTGCTTTTACAAGAGATTGGAATATTTTTACATTGTTGTGTATCTGTAGCATACATCACACCTAATATACAAAGTACTTTATACAAATGGTATAATATCAGTTTTGGCTTTAGGGTAACCATGAATATTAGCTCTCTGCTCTTTCAAACTCAAGTTAATTTTATTATTGATGGGATCAAATATGACTGTTTCAAATACTCATTTATATAAAATAACTCTCTGGTGTATAAAAGCAAAAAAAGTAGGTAATGTCTGATTGCTGATTGCTATTATTTATTTAAAGCTGAACCATACAAATCATTTTTTGAAATAATCAAATTATCCATAGAAACAATTTGTACAGTTCCATAAAAATCTTGTATAGATATTTACTAAGCTTAGTCTAGTCTGGAACAAGGTCACATGCTCACTATTACGCCTCAGTGAAGCAGCCTTGAAAATCTTGCATTAACTTAGACCTAGTCCTGTAGCTTTGATTATCTCCCTTGGAATCATTTGACACAACCAATGGTGCCAACATCTAAACAGCAAAATGTTCAATACATGAAGAAGTCAAATGACAAACATTAGAAGAGTTGCAATGATCAATGATCTGCTAATTATATTTCTTGGTTCCATCTGACCAGCATTAACGCCTGCCAAAATTCTCAGATATTTTGGCAACTGGCCTCGATCCCCTGAGAATTTTCTTTTTACTGCTACTCTCTGATGCGATTTTTCCTTGTTTGTTCCTTCGCATGCACGATATGAACATTTTACAGACGAGATTTGTTTGCACAATTTATCAGTTCATTACCAATTTATTCCTACTAACAATTCCATCTGTGTCATTTTACATCAAACCCTGTTTTTTTTTTCACTAATCATGTGTTCGTAGAACATGGACTTTACATATTATCACAAGCTGAAAGAAATTAATTTTAAAATTGTTTACAGGTAAACATTGCTATTTTTCAAAAGATGTTTGTTTGTAATTCAAATTAATGTCATTGTAGAATAATTCGGAGATGTTATGGAAACGTTCAGATCAAGCTCTCGTCATCTGATCATAAAAGTATTACACGATTAAAATTAAAAATCAAATTCAAAATAAAACAAATTAAAAATCGCCATCACTGACAATAATTGAACAACCATTGCATCAAAATTTTAAGTCAACTTAAAATATTTAGTAGAAGAATAAGTATGGTCAGAATAAATTCTGTTTATGACATCACTTGTGTTTTCCAGTTTCTTATTTGTACCATTCCAATTGAATGATCAAACATCATTAGAAACTATCAACTAAAACTATTGACATAGGTTTCTTCAGTTTCTAAGTGATTCCGCCTGGCTGACTTTGTATGTATATCTCATGTGTACAGGTCTCTTCAATTTTTGAAAATTCTCCGGCAAAATAAGTTTTTAGAGAGGTTCAATTCACAACGTAAAACATTGAAAATAGAGTAAAAAAAACATCTAGATTAATGAGAACTTAGACGTTATTAATAAACCTGTCAAAATAAGGCCCTGAAAAGGTCAAAAAAGATTTTTTCCCCATCATAAAGGATAAAACTTTTCAGAAAGTGTCTAGTGGAGTACTGATGCCAATTTTCAAGCTCATAGACAAAACGGTATGGCTAGAACTGCTGTAACGCACAAACACATAAACAAACATATTGACAAACATTCACTTATTAAAAAGGATAGAACCCCTTGCCATCATTGATGGATGCAATTGTTCAACTAAATAATATAAAAACTAAATTCAAAAATCGAAGTTAAACGATGAAAATTAAAAGATATTTTTCAATCAAAAGTTCCATTGAAAGTAAAATGAATATCAAATTATATCAATAATCAAATTGAAAATACAAAAAAAATCAAGTGAAATACTGAATTAGAATTAAAGTAAAGATTCTAAAATTCAAATTTTAAATCTAACTTTGAAAATCAAGTATCACGTGATTGAAGTCACATGATAATGTTATTGAGACCACCACAGAATAAAAATATTAACCATGGGCGTCGGCTGGAGGGATGGGACAAACAGGATATTTTTCCCACGACCCCGACCTTTGATCAAGCTTTCTCAGGTAGGGGAGGGGTGTTGAAAGTTAAAACTCTATAGACGCTGGGCCTCAATTGGTCACTATGAACAATGGCAGTTTAGGGCAAGTCACAGGTTAAGCACCCCTTAGTCCTTTGCCTGACTAATGACATCCAGATATATCTTTTCAATGCCACCCCCTCTCCTTTCAGGAATAAATCCGTTTACCCTGCCTCCCTGCCCCAACCTAAAAAAGTGGCGCCGGACAACCATAGACCCAGCTGTTTCTGAATGATAAAAAATGTGGTAGCCATAAAAAGCCTTCTGCATTGCCTTTAATGTACTGTTGCTTGTGCAAAAGATGTGGAGATATAAAAGAGACCAAACAATGAGAGTTGAATTTCCTCTTCTCTTTGGGACGTTCAGTATCTGGCTTACAAGAGGGAAACTCTTCCTAGAAAGCAACCCAGAGCAGAACTGCTGCAGGATACAGCTTTCTCCTCCTTTTTCTTTATGTGCCATGTCCCATCCAGGACGTGGCGGATCATGGCTCTCCACAGCTTCCTTTGCCTTGTCACTCTCAGCAACTGAAGCTCTTCTATGCTTTCTGCTGTTCTTTCTATAGGTTACCCACTGCCTACCTTTGCTCCTTTTGCTTCCTATGCACCTGGTGAGTATCAATTTCTCCAAGCCTTCCTTCCTCATTATGTGTTCGGAAAATTCTGTCTCTTTCTACTTGTTCAACTCAGAAGGAATAGCAATATTTTCATTTGTGATTTGAAGACTAAAGACAACCTCCGTTATTAAGCAAGTTTTAGGGTCCCAAAAGCCAACCATGCAATAACCAGGGTTGCCAATTTAGCTATTTGGAGCTAAATCTGGCTTATTTTTAGCGTGATATTGTGAACCATGCTATGAAGGACGGCATTATAAAGTGGTAAGCCTGTACCAAGATGATTATGGCATAAAGTCAAAGTGAATTTGAACATTAAACAGTTAATGTGAAGAGTCACTGTCAGCCCACTCTTCTGAGATAAGTGGAACGCATAAGAGCAGTTCTTAAAAAACTGGAGAAAGAAATTAATCAAAGATGAAGTCAGCTTGGTAAGTTGTAAATATGTGTAACTAAGGGGTTTCTATTTCTGAATGTCAATTCAAGTGTGTGCACTTGTCATGATTTGTATTTAAACATGGAGAGATTTTTATTTGATAAGGTCCTCCACAGTAGACAGGTTAACTTAGTCATGTGATTGTAGTGTTTGATCACATGATATATCCTCAGGTATGAGTCATTCAGTAACTCCTAATTATATATATATATATATATATATATGTATGTATGTGTGTGTGTGTGTGTGTATTTATTAACTCATATATATATATATATATATATATATATATATATATGTCATGTATATGTGATATCACATATATATAATGTTAATATTTACTATAATATATATATATATATATATATATATATATATATATATATATATATATATATATAATGGTAATATTTATAGAATATATAGATACATATGCATTAATGTTTCATTTACTGTTACCTTGGTGGGATACATATAGAATTCATCTAAAATATTATTTCATATATTAGAGACATTTCTTGACACCTTTTGTCTAAGTCTAAATTGAATTTTTAATGATGCTTGAAAAAGACTATTTCTATCGTTCATATGCAAATCATTAATCCATATAAATAGAGAGAGACAGACATACTGACAGACGGTGCATCTTCTTCAAGATGTCTTTCCTGATTTAAATAATTTTTTTTTATCTTATCTGCAATTTACTAAAGTTTCTTAAATAGTTTCAGGAAAAAATACAGAATTATAATTTTCATGATAAACAAAGAGAGAAACCAACATTTCTTTTTACACTTGTAAGTTATTATTATTATTATTATTATCATTACATTTATTACTATTCTTCCAATGATAATAATAATTACATATTATTATTGTTATTATCTTTCCTCTCTAAGTGTGTCCCTTACTCAGCACTTGGTTTTCAAGAAGCAATCAGAGGTCAAGTATTGATTGCTTTTAATGAAGGAGGTTGGGTCATGTCATCAACCAAGTGGCAGACCCACCAGCCTCCCAAGACCCACCAGCCTCCCCAGGCTCACCAGTCTCCCCAGACACTCAGATATTCAAACTGTTAAGTAGTATCAACATTGGCAGAAAAGTAAATCTTTCTACTTTTCTTTTCTTTCATTTTTGTTCTTGAATCTCTCTTCGTTGATTTTCCTTCTGTTAATTTGGCCTCCTATTACATCAGGTGAAATTTCTATGAATAAATGATGGGGTCAGCTATAAATGAGTGATTATTATCGAATGATGGTAACGTACCACAGTTGGATTGGGTTGAAAATATCAGGTCTTGAGTTAGAAAAGTTATTTTGACCCTTTGACACCCATTAAGCATCTTCATCAGTGATCTGTATAGATAGACAGATGGAATTAGAGCAAGAAATGTCAATGTGGAATTGTCCATTATGATAAGTGGAGAGTGGGATTCCAACCACTACCTTGTCTAGCCGCCAAGCTTGCCACCTGTCAGACCAGGGTGCTATAAGACACAAAATAGATACACAGATACCTTTATAAGTGTCTGCATATAAAATACTTGTTGAAGACACCTGCATATTGTACAGAATGAAATACAAACAAAAGTGATCCTGGAAGCCTTTATTTTCAAAATCAAACACCCAACACTCAATCAAATTTTCTTTTGACTGGCCCAGGGTGTTTTGTATGTATTCTGTATTTGAAACCTTACCCATATAAGAATTTACTTTGCTCATAACTGACCACGTGACACCAGTGCATCAGAGGCTCAGCAAAATATAACATGTTTAATATATAAAATCATAGAAAACACTAACACCTTAGTTTTTCACTGACCTTAAAAACTGCTAGTTATTTAGCTGAAAACAGTAGGTCTCATTGGATTTTGGGATATTTCTTATGTGTTAATACAATTGTTTCATTTTGAAATCCCCAAAGCAGTTACATGGTAGACAACTGATGATCCCAACAACAAAAATTCACACATTATACCATAATATTTAATTCTGCATAAAACAAAAAAGAAAACACTCTCAAAATCATACATTCTTTGCATTAAAATATTTGAAACTAATTAACTGAAATGACATGAATTTTGAAAAAATTCTTTTTCATCTTTACTGTTTAAAGACACACACATACACATATATATATATATGAGAGAGAGAGAGAGAGAGAGAGAGAGAGAGAGAGATACCCCTATCAAATTTGACAATAGATATGACAACTTTTACTGTTATTACTGTCTGGGTGTTAGTTATTAGAGAGCTTTTGCCCAAGTGTTCCCTCACTCAACTCCACCTCTGTCAACAGTTTTGGCAAGTCAGAGATAGAACATTTTCCCTTGGAGATAGATCAGTAGATAAATATCTGTACTCAGTAGGTATCACAGATTTTACAAGTGCAAAAATGTACTGAGTGCTAAGTGGATAGGAAATATGAGTTGCACTGATTTTCCAAGTATGTATGGTCCATACTTAAAATCCAGGATTTATACTTGGATTTATACACTAACTTCAGATAAGGCAGGGAAATGTTGAACTATATTACCTACCAAAAAATTTGAAAATAGAAAGATGAATGAATCACCATAGCCCATGCATGTACCATTTCTAGGGCTACAGTGATTTGATAGATAGATATCAACTCAGTGAGATATGCCAATTGGAAACACTTTTTAGGAGACACATGAAAATTTGCCACAGGAGAAGTGTCTCCAAAAACTCTTTCCTTCTTAAAAACAAAATTCCACACCAACACATTGCTCTTCAAAAATGTTTCATTTTTCAACTTGGAGGGCAAAAGCATTTAGCATAATAGACACTCGTTGTATTTGTAGTTCAAAAACTAACAAATGTACCTCGATGTAGTTTTTCTTTTTATACAAAAGGCCAATGTCACCGCTACATAATATTCCAGTCATATACACTGAAATGTCTCATTCATGTGCTGTTTTGAAAACTTGGGTTCTTTATGGACAGACCTTGTACATATAAATATAAATATATATAAATATACATATATGTATATATAAGCTTAATTTGGCACAATTCCCCAATAATGGGGTACCCAGTGTAGATCAATCAAACTCACAAACAATAGCCTACAGGCTTTGCCTGCAAACCATTGTTGCATAGTAGGCACCAAAGACTCTAAGACTGTATAACAAAAATTGCATCTTAGATCAGGCCAATGTTATATTGATGTTACTGCCATTGTAGAATTATCCTGGTGAGTAGCCAAAGTCTCTTCCTCCAATATTTGGTGTCTATGTACATATATACATATATATATATATATCAAATGGCATCAAAGTTTGACATAAACAACTTGGAACTGTCTTGTCTGGGTCTTATCCCGTTGCTCTGTTGAAATAATACCAATCTCTGAACAACTAGTGTGAAATACCGAGTGGCCCAGTGTTTTCTTGACATTTTCAGGCCCTGCAGTTACCTGAGACTGCTGCATCTGATTCGATTAGCAAATTTCACACGACCGGTTGTCTTGGGTCAAACCGATGGTATATTTTCTTGACATTAGATGTTTCAAAGACTCAAGAGGAGGAAGAGAAGAAGGAATATAGAACACTAGTCAGTGAAAATGCAACACTTTGCCAATATATTAAGAAAGTGTAAATAAGATACCCTGGGTACAAAGAGGAACAGAATGAAATCAAACCAAGTACAGAGAATTCGGTTTGGGTGTTATTCCCAAACAAAAGGTATTTTTTTTACCACTGCCAACAAATTTGGGAGAGGTATATAGATTTGCTCATGCCTGCCTGTCTTTTCACACAATATCTCCAAATGTTCTCAACAGGTTTCAATGAGAAGGCTTGGCCATGAGCTAAAGAAAGAGTGATTAAATTTGGGGACGGATCCAGAACTTTTTTGTGATTGAGACATACTTTTCAATTTTTTTTCATATAATCTATATGTACTCACTCATGTTCATCCATACAATATCTCCCAAAGTTTTCAATGAATTTTGATGATATTTTGTCATTGTGTGGGTGGGTGGGTATTTGTGGGCCATGGGACAAGGATGAATTGATTAAATTTTGGGGCTGAACCAAAAATTTCTTTTTGATCAAAAGATTTTTTTTAGTATAAACCTAATTAGTACTGTAGGCGTGACAAAACTATGATAACCCTCTCAAGACCTATCAAGGTGCTCAATGGCAGAAATTTTCAACAAGGCATTGAAAAAAGTGAAAAACATGTTATTTAACCGTTGAAGAAATCTATTCTCTTAAATCAAAAGATTTCTATCAACTCGCCATCACAGTCAATAATTAAACAACTGTAGCATCAAAATTTAAAGTCACGTTTAAAAAATTCCATCAAAGACTAAATATGGTCTGAATAAGTTCTGTTTATGACATCAGTGTTGTTTTCCACCGGAAAACATCTAGAAACATCTAGATTCAGTAGAATTTTTCCAAAATTGATCAGCAGGGGTTGGGCAGCAACAAGGCACCTAAGAGAACTCTAGCAGTGGCTTTCATCCTCACGAGTGCCTCACAACTGTGACCTTATGCCAGACTAGGCACAGCCTTATCAATGAGTGTTTTACCTAAAACTAATTGCAGAAAACAAGCATACAATGATATAAGCCTCTGAGCAGATGGAAATGAACAGGTCGGATTAAGATTAAGAGTTGACAGGTTTGGTCCCTCAATAGAAATCGTCATGTGATCAACGTCTTTTGGCAGCATGCTGTGTTGGGGGTGATCAATAAAACATTTGGAAACAAGCTTGATCAATGAATAAGCTACTTCTTTCACCTCATTGTTTGGCCATGATCACTAAGAAAGTCTTGATTTTGAAAAACAAGCACAGACACAAACTAAGATATCAATTTAGTATAAACTTACATAGCAAATGTAACACCCCCCCCCACCCCTTCACTAAAATCTTATTATGGGTTACATTTAGAAGAAAAAAATTTTTTACTTGTTATAATTAAGAGAAAATGTTGAGAAATTCAGCTCTCTGGCTCCATTGGTGTGGCCTGGTATACATGGACCATACATAGTCAGCCAAAAAGACAGCAAGACCATCTTGAAAACTGATAAAAACTTATGTTGACAGTTTTGGTGACTGGTTTTGAAGAATGAGGAAGATATGAACATGTTTATATCAAATGAGACATGGCTAGAGATTTAAGGTCCAGGGGGCTTGACTCCTTGGGGGGCCACTTCCAACATTTGATGAAATTTATTGGAAACAGAACATATGCAATAAATAGAAACACACTGCCATTTAACTGGAGAGAAACAACTGCAAAGGCTGAATTATCATTTATACAATTCATGTATGTTCAAATATATCCTTGTTATTGTATAGTGCCAGGAGAAAGGCTGTAGGTAAACTAGTATTTATAAAGCTTTTTAGGGCCCCTCTCCATGGGGGAGGGGCATTTTCAAATATCCCCTTTCCCACAAGGGAATATACTTGGATTAGAAAAGAATGAGACAGATATAAAGAGATTTTGAGAGAGAAAAAATTGACAGATAGGTTTTCCGAGGAAGAAAAAGAAACACATGGATATCACTTGGAAGAGTTAAATCCTATATTTGTAAAAAAAGAAAATCATATATCAAAACAGAACAATACAAAAATAAAAAAATAGCTATCTTTTTGGTGATTATCTCAACTAAGATTTGTAGATTTTTTTTTCATTAGTGGTTACCTTTGAAAAACTATGCCAAAAATTATATAGCATTGGTTTCTTTCAGTTTTGCTGGAAGTGATATTCTTTACTGAGACTCTATTTCCTACCTGGAATAGAAAACCGTTTTTTATAGATCTCTTTGGATTTTACTCTTTTATCTCCATTTTCGGGAGGTGAATGAGTGCTGTTTTATGTTTCTCTTTTTCATTTATGATAAGAAGACTGAACTCAGAGGTGTAGCTGAGGGAGAAGGCGATTTGAAAACGACCCCCAGGCCCAATGGAGGGGGGCACCAAAAAGCTTTTCAAATAGCATATCACCTACTGAATTTCTTCACACGAATGTTACTGAAAGTTGGAGGGCTCCCAAATCTGTCGCTATGCCCCTGACTGAACTTCAATTATACACCATCTTAGTCAAGTATCAAACTGGTTACAGAACACAAACAGGACATTTTATATCTAAAAGCCAAATATTTCATCAGAGAAATAAAAATGAACTATTCTAATCCTTTTGAGATTCCTGGGACATATATATCGCACTATTTGTAAAATTGCTGGGATATATATGTCCCATAGAAATGGGCATCCATTGCCAGGTTTCTAGAGGGCAGCAAAAGGATATATTTCCAGGGATGGGGTAGGGAGAATATATTCAGAATATATCTTGGCGATAACCCTGTCGCCAGTGAAGAATAATACCATCTTTTTGTAGCGACACATTCAGTTGTCAAATTAGGGTTACATAAAACAATTGTACAGCACCATTATCCTTTATTTGCTATAAAGTTTCAACTCTCAAACCCCACTTGAAAAGGCCTGATCCAGAGTGGGCAAATGCTCTGTTTGTAACCCTATCGGATGCCCATGTTTGTTGATAATAATGAAAATAAGTTAAAAACTCTGGAATTCAATATTCTTCACAGATGTTTCTTTGAGTAGGTTACTTATATTACTTTATTATTGGAAATTAGTTGATTGAATGAGTTGTAGTAGTTTTCCTTTTGTAAAAGCAACCACTTGCACCCACATCAACCTGTAGATCTCTCCTAAAAGTCTACTGTAATAATTTGATTAAGGCATGAAACACCTTAATTGATTACTCTTGAAAGAGTTAAAGCAAAAAAAAAAGAACTGTATATAAAAACAAAACAGTCTTGAAAATTCTTGTAGTGGCCATGTTTACTGCTTGTTATTGAATAAAAATCTGATTTTGTTCCATTGTCTGAGAAGTGGGGGGTTGAAATCTCCTCCAAACCAATGCGTTTTTTAATGGGGATATCAATTTACAATGTAAGTGTTTGCTAGATTTATCCCCAAGTTTGTAACTCCTGTTTTAAAGCATTTTTTAATTCAAGATTTGGACTATTTAGGGATCGAACAAAGGGTAAGAGAGGTAACTTTTAATTGATCACCCCACAGTATTTTTTAATAGATCAACCCGCAGTATGCTGCCAGAATACATTAATTTTCATTGTGAATAACTAAGCATATATATATATATATATATATATATATATATATATATATATTATATTATACATACATATATATGTATATAAATAGTAGGTTGTGGATTTGTTACAGCCTGATTTGTACCACATATACTGTATATATATATATATATATATATATATATATATATATATATATATATATATATATATATATATATATATATTAGATAGATAGATTGATAAATATTTACAGTGGAACATGAAAATTGACCAATAATTACCTATTGGCCTATATTTAGTCCACCTTGGAAAATTGCTATAGAAGATATTTTTATGGAAGAAAGTGGATGAAATTACATAAAAACACTCTCAAGATTATAAGAAACTTGCTTTCGTTATTTTTACAAATGAATTTGCATTACCATGCTAATATTTACACCATTTACCCAATATTCCAAATCATGCCAAAATCAGTTGAAAAATCAGACTTCAGACATTAAAGGGTTAAAACTTAAGTACAACTCAGTATATTATAATTTTTGTATTACACTGTATCTATCTGCATACGCTCCATTCCAAATATCAAGCACTAAACAAAACAAGGACAAAAGTAATGTTCAATGATGATTTTATATCAATTAATACCAGCTATGACATACAGATGCGAAACCTGGAAACTTATGAAAGCACTTGAAAAAAACATGTATATAGAAAAAGGGAAGGAGAGAGAAAATATGATGTGATAGTTGACTGTTGAATTCATTAAAAAAAAATTGAATATTATCAAGGGAGAAAACCCCTGATTGAAATTATCTCCCTCATGTCATTTGGTGAATATTTCTATTTTTCTTCAAATCAGTTCATAGAAGAGTTAAATCATTTTAAATCCTATTCATTGAAGAGTTCCACTGTCAATTACAAGCGGTCCATGAATTTAAAAGTTAATTATGGTACTCTGTATCATCATGATAGTCTCCAAGAAAGAACAGAAAAATGTCAACAAGAAAAATTATCTTCTAAACCTCTTCAGACTTCAAGCCTGATGAGCCAAAACTTCAGAATTTCATCTTTACCACTACAAGCTCAGCAGAATGATACACCATGTAGAGAGAGAGAGAGAGTAAAGAGAAAAGGGAGGGGTTGAAGAAGAAAAAGAAATTTAATCACACGGAAGAAGATTAAAAGAGTGAAAGAGATTTAAGAAGAAAATCAAGGAATGAATTAGGACGAAAAATTTTTAAAAATGGTTCTCTCTCCTCTTTTTCTCTTCTCTTATATCATTTACTCTTTTTTTTGTCCTCCATTTTTATCACATATCAGAAACCATCAACCAAAACTGTCAACAAAGGTTTCTTCAGTTTTTAAGAGAAGTTGACTGGCTGCTATCTGTCCATGTATATGACACATGTACTGGCCACATAAGATTTTGGAAATGTTGAAAATTTAAACATCTATTCCTCAATATGTCTGAGAAAAAATTTGTTTGTTGTTCTTTGAATCCCACTCCCAGCAAAAATGTTTTGTTTTTCTTTGTGAGGGTTTAAATTTAAATGTAAGTTCATGCTAAATTGGCCACTTTGTTTGCATCCAGCATCTATCACGTTTGGGATTTTTTTAAATCAAATTCTGACTTTTTTAGTGACCACCACCGAACGAATGGCGAGAGAAGTAATTCATTCATTGATCACCCCTTTTTCAAATTTTTCGATTGGTCACCCCTCCAACAAGGCATACAGCTGAAAGACATTGGTCACATGACAGTTTTTATTTGGTGACTAACCAGAACTGTCAATTTTTTAAAACTGAATTATGGCTTCTAAAAAACTTTGAGAAAGATATGTAGAAATCCTGTTAAGAGAATCTCATTGATTTTTTCCCAGTTATGTCAGCTGGAAGTTAATAATGGAAAGAAAAAAAGGAAAAAACAGGAAAGATTTCTTCCTCTTATCAATATTCGTGATTATGTCTAGCAGAGGATATCTGCTGTTTAATTGCTGACTTATCCAGTTCCCAAACTTCAGACCTCAGCTGCAGACAGTTACAGGCACCTATCTTCATCATCACTTATTCTGATTGGTTGATAGTCTTTTTCTTTTTTTCTTTTTAACCAATGAAATTCTATTTTTTTCTTCTTTTTTTTAACCAATAAAATTTTGTATTTTTCTTCATTGACTTTTTCCTTTGTATTGGTGCATTGTATATTTCCTTTCTTTTTGAAATTTCAATTGACACATCCAATATTCCTGTATAAAAATTTTCTATTTTTCGAAATTTTTATTTGTGAAAGACTAAGTGTATTGCTTTGAGATTATATTTTGTTTATTTGTACATTATCTATATGTGCGTCTGTGTATGAAAACACATTCTTGCATGTGTATATCTGTCTATCTATCTATTTATATATACATACATGTGTACATATATATATATATATATACATACATTTGTACTTATATATTTATATGCTCTGCATTGTACATATGTACAAATGTGCTATACCATGATATGAATATATACTTGATGCATTATATATAATATACAAAAAGACACATACACACTCATTCAAGTATATTACTTTATTGAAGTAAATATAGAATACTAATGTAAAATCTGATGAGAACTATTTTTGCATGAACTTCTATGTATATGAATCTTATAAAGAAATAGATATAATCCAAGAGAATACTTATAAATGCGTTATTTTTCAGTTGAATCAACATCCTGTTTTTACACGGTGAATATGCCAATTCGCCTAGACAGCATGAATAGAATACAATTGAAGAAATGGGGTGCTGTATGAATCGAAACACGCGTCCAAAAGGAGGCTGTTTTGATGCGATGCCGCGCTTACCATCTGGGTTATTCTATTTATTGGTCTATTCTATTTACACTGTCTCGGCCAACTGGCATATTCACCTTGTAAAAAACAGGATGGCGGTTCAAATAGAGTTTCAAATAAAAAATAACACATTGTATAAAAATATAGAGAGAGATGGTCAGAAGATTCCACTACCATGAAGCACTGAATTATCTGTGTATATCTATCTATATATAAATATGAATGGATATAATACCTTTTTTTTTTTATACATTTAATATACATACATTTCTTCTCAGTGCTGGAGCCCAGGTGAGAATCAGGATTATAAATTCCAAGATTTTTTCATAGTTTCCTATCATCTTCTTATTATTGCTTTTTATCAAAACACTCATATCATTTTTACATACTATGACTATTAAGAGTGTAGCATTGATGAGAAATAAGGAATAATCTTTCAACAAGATTTTTCTCCCTTATCTTTAAGTGTTACAATAAAAAACAATATAAATAAGATGAAAGAAAAACTAATGATAAAACATTTGTACCTCACATAAATTAATCTCCGTAGCCTTGTGTGATTTTCTTGGAAGGATTGATAAATATTGACTGGAATGATCGAAAAATGAAAGGGTGTACATTTGGAAAAATGAAAACAGGTTTGGTTAGTCACTCAATAGAAATGTGACCAACGCCATATGAAGAGATCTCAATCAAAAAATTTTTAAGAAGATGTGATCTATGAAAAAGTTATTTCTCTCATTTTTTTGTCAAGCCATGATCACTAAAAAAGTTGGAATTTTCCAAAACATGTGTAGACATACACTGAGAGGTCAATTTATCACAAATCTACACTACCAACTTAAGCCTCACTAAAAACTTACTTTGGGGGAATTCAAAAAAAAAAAACAAAACAAAAATATTTTTTCTTGATATAAGGAATGAATGTTTGAATTTTCAGGCCTCACTCTTCATTGGTGTGGCTTGTATGCATGATACATGTGTAGTCAGCCAGCCTAACCAACTTGAAAACTGAAGAAACCTAAGTTGACAGATTTGGAGACAGTCTCGGCTGATGGACTCTGATTGTTACAAGAAAAGTAGAAAGACTAGAAAATAGAAAATAACAGATAAGCGTACTTCACATAAATGAATCACCACAGACCATGAGTTGACAAGAACTAATTATCTAAAATTATCCACGAAAATAGATCTTTATCTAAAATCTTTTTAAAAAATACCAGCAAAAGATTTGGGCATTGTTGGTCCAAAATGACCATAGAGACCCCAAAATACACTTTTTTTGAAAAACTAGGGAAAGTTTTTTAGATGGTGCCTAGTGGTGTACTCATGCTTTTTTTTGGAGTAATTAGCCCCCCAAATATAACCAGAAACACCCAGAGACACGGTACATGTCACAAGCTGAATATCAAAAAAGACCTCAACGAGAACTAAGAGACACATAAATTTCCCAGTGCATAAAGATCTAAGTGAATTTCAGTTTTCAAATAAGATGATGAATTAATTATTTTCATAAAAAATTTTGTCAGTTGAAATATTGAAGTTTTCTTGCTATACTGCTGGGAAAAAAATGACCATATGTTTTCTCTTGCCTAAATTTGGCACCTTTTTAGAAACCGTCAACCAAAACTGTCAACATCAGATTCTCCAGTTTTTAAATGGGTCTGGCTAGCTGCCAATGTATGTGCTTCACATATAGGCCACATCAATGAAGCTACAATGCTGAAAATTTAAACATTTACTCTTTTTTTTTTTTATCTACTCAATATGTTTTTAATGGGGGTTCAATGTAAGTATATGCTAAAATAGTCCCTTAGTTTGTGTCTGACAGTGTTCATGATTTCTGGGGGAAAATTTAGACTTTTTAATAATCCAACATAAGGCGAGAAAAGAAACTTTTTCATTGATCACCCTATTTTCGAGTTTTTCAATTGATCACCTTCAACACGTTAGTCACGTGATAGTTTCTATTGTATGACCAACCAGACCTATTATTCTTTAAAATTTCTTTAAATCTAATTTATATTTGTCAAATTTCATTTCAACTAATAAATGCTCAGGTGCACTGTGAATTAAATTTCATATGTAGATTTGAGATATTTTATTTAAATTAGCTGATTTTTTAACTTGGCTCAAGAGTAGTTACTGAAAGTATATCACACTTTTCTAGTGAACTATTACTATTGTAGAGTGACTTCAATCATCACTAGGTGTTTAACACATGACCTTGTCCCAGACTAAGCTGAAATTGATAAATACTTATTTTAACTCTCAGATTCATAGACTGCTTGTAACCTCTGTGGAACTCTTCAATAAATATGGTTTTTTTTAATGGAAATCTTTAGTGAATTGAGTTGAAGAAAAATTTTAGAATTAAAAAAGTGCAATGGCGGTGTCTCAAATCAAAAGTTACTCCTCATGAATTACTTTTTTGAAAAGATTAAATCCAAGCTTTAATCTCTCAGTACACTCTGACATCAGATAATAGTCAGAGAGTTGATGCAACAAACTATTACTTTAACAGAGAGACTAATCATCACTAGGTGCTCCACACTTGTGTCCTTATGCCAGACTATGCAAAGATGAGTAAATACTTATTACAATCCTCTAGAAAGTATGACCTTCAATCTGATTTATTGTCCTTGAATAGCACAAATAGGGTTTTTTTATGCCAAAGAATATTTGTGGATCCATGGATATCTAGGGTAATTTGTTAGGGTTGAGTCAATGCTAGTCTTGCAAGTTATAGCTGTTAAGCTTCATATCTTTTTCTGTCGTAGCAACCTTACTCATAATACAAATCTGGAAGAGTTACATTGAAGAGTAGGATTACTAAAAGAGGTTGATGATCATTCAAAAAGTTATTTTGAGTCAAGCAATGGGAACCATTATATTGTAAACAAAAATCTGACAGGTCTGGTTAGTAACTCAATAGAAAGCATCATGGGACCAATATCTTTTGGCAGTATGCTTTGTTGGAATGGGGGGGGGGTGATCATTTAATAAATTTGAAAAAAAAAAATTTCAATGAATAAATTACTTCTCTCACCTTTTGTAGGGTCACTGAAGAGTCAAAATTTTAAAAAAAACCTGAACACTGCTGGACACAAACTAAAGGTCAGATTTAGCCTAAATCAACATTGTAAAGTGAGACCCCCTCCCACAAAAAATCATTTTGAGAAGGGATTTAAAAAAAGAAAAAAAAAAAATCATTTTTTCTAGACACAATATGTTTAAATTTTTAGCTCTAGCTTCATTTGTACGACCTGTATGCTCAACACACGCATATGTAGCCAAACAGACCCTCTTAAAAACTGAAGAAACCTGAGTTGACAGTTTTGGTTGACTGTTTCTAACAATTTGAAATTCCATTCAACCAAAGTGTGGGAATTTTTTACAATTAGCATTTTGTTTTTTTTTCTGTAAATTCTTGGTACCTGTTCAGTAGCACTGGTTACGACAAGTTCTTGAAAAAAAAAAAAAAAAAAAAGAAATCTCTGATTTAAAACTGAAGCAATGTATTCTTTTGCCTTGGTGTGTTGTCTGATAGTTGTAAATATCTTATGTAACTTTTGTGTATAAACAAGTATCTATATTTATTTAATTAAAAATAGTTAAATTTCTCACCGAAAAATTTCAAAAGTATTTTAAGTATCAGACTGCTTGTAAGAAAAAAATTCATGTTTCTTTTATACTTCCTAGATTTTCTTAAAAAATATTGTTTTTCTTGAGTATTTTTCTTGATTCTTAAAAAAAATTGCTCTGTCCAGAAATTCAATATGATTGAAAATAAAGAAAAACCAAACATATCATCACATTTGAAGAATATCCGTTTATTCTTCCCCTGCCCCCTGAAAAATGTGATGAAGACAATTTTACTTCAATTTAACCAAATAAGCAAGTTAAATCCCAAAATAAGATATGGGTCAGCTGAGGAAGAATGGTGAGTAATATAATACCTATCAAGAGTGTATCTCTTGCAGACAGCGGTTCAGCATCTCTTAAAAGCATTGTCATGACCAAGTTCTGCGTCTGTCAATTCTCTCTGCCATTCTCCTCAACTCACCTTTATTAATCCAATATTCTGTGTTTCTGTGAGTCTTTTACTGAGTAAGAGAGCTTGGAGAGTTGAAATTTGAGGCAAAATGCAGGGGTGCAACTGGAGATTTGGGGCTCTGGGGGGCTTGACCAACCAGGGATGTAAGTGGAGATTAAGGGGCCCTTCTTGACTCTTTGCCCCCACCTCTTTTCAACAACTGGAGTAGTGGTCCCCAGTCTGGGGTTCATGAGGAGATATTTCAAAAGATTGGTGTACATCAGGTTATTGAGTATACTGTCCTCTCAAAAGCAGTGATGTAGCAAGAGAGTTGAGGGTCCTGGTGAGGGGCTTAGCTTCTTGAGGGGCCCCCCTCCAACAATATCATAGAAAATGCAACGAGTGAACTATGATCCATGAAGCTTTTCATTTAAAACTTCTCCCCTTTACCCCTCCCCTAGTTACAACCTGTGCCCAACCCCAAGAATTGAAAAAGGAAGAGTCATAGACCAAAAAAATAAGTAGATATGTCTATAGTTTTGAAAAGGGTCATTCATATTCAAAAAATTTTTCAGACAATTGAACTTTTTCTTATTGTTTGTGTTGTGAACATGACATTTCGGCTGATCTATTCTACGACCTCCTTCAGGTGTACTATCCATTTGCGATGATGGTAAACAGAATATTTCCAATGATATGATAGCAATTTATCAGAAATAAGCCATCATAAATATATGATATATTGTAAAAGATTGTAGAAAGAAGTTTCCAATGATCCATCCTGTTCTGTGGATAAAAGACCTTTCTATAGAAATTGTACATCTGAAGAAGGCTGTAGAATGGATAGGGTGCAGCATTGTGCTTGCAAGAAACAAAAAGCACAAAGGATGAGTTCTATAGTCAAACAACTTATAGGATGATAATGATAATGACCGTTCTCAAAATTATTGACAATATGAAGTGTATAAGTCCATCAAGGATACATAGAAATACTTATCTACATTCTAGCATTGGGGTCTTTTCTCCAAAGGGAAAGTAGTTGAACGGAATGGATCGTTGAAAACATTGTTCAACAGTCTTTTACAATATATATTATATTCATGACGGTGTACTTCAAATAAATAGATATCATACACTATTCCAAGAATTGTTCAGACCCTAGGGATCATTCTTTATGTAAACAAAAAGCAACTCAAAAATGAGTTCAATTGGCCAAAAACTTGCTGGATAATACACTTCATGTTTATTGTATTGGCTTCAGAGTAATTCAGAACTAATATAAGAAAATGTGTGTGTTTTCATTGTATGTACATGAGAACAGAATTTTAGTGAGGTGTCCACACACGGCAGAAAGCGGGGAGGGCTCTGAAAGGGAAACTTCAAATAGGGGGCGCCACTAAAAGGGATACTGCAGAATGAAGTGGGGGGGAGCTCTGAAAGGTGAACCACAGATGAAGAATGACCACTGAAATGGGAACTGGGGATAAGGGAGACCGCTAAGGAGGATACTATAAATCATATAAATCATATCTAAAATAATCTACTATCCGATGCATGCAAAGGCTCGTGACATAATTTTATACCTATCATGAGAATTGATTGAAAGAAAGAATAAATGATGTCAGACAAAGTGAGTTATAGAGATGTTGGACACATCCAAAGAATCAATGCAAACTAATCAGACTCGTTGAAATGAGCAGTGTCAATGAGAAATAATTTTTGAGTTTGAGAGAGCCTACACCAAAAGATAGACAACAATCTTCTCCTCCAAAATCTACTGCAAGATAAATGAATAAATGAACTAGATATTTTAAATTACACCTTGAATCCTTATTATGATGAAAGTAAAGCAAGTAATAATGTAAAAGAAGAGACAATTTCAGGAATTTGAAACTTTATATTAAATGAAGAAAATAAGAACAGGGTTCAGACAAAATAACTGGGGTAGAAATAAAGGCCGTAGGATCGCGGTCTTTTGGGTCAAACAAATTATTAGTGTGCTCCCAACAAAAATTGTGTTTATGGCTTGTGTTTTATTCTCTTGACCTCACATAATTAACATTTCCTAAAATTGCTCCAAGGAAACTTGATTCCAATTTTCATACCCCAGAAGTACACAAGCTCCAATTAACTTATCTTTATTTACAAAAAAACACGAACTGGACCACGAACAATGAATACAATTTCTATGACTCCAACCATATTATTTTATGCAAGCTTTTGCCTAGTCTAGCACAAGAGCTACAATTGTCAGGTACCAAGCAACAGCCTGGTTTGTAAATAAAGTATAGGATTTTGACAAGACAGAAGCTTGCATCCCTTCTTTCTCAAGAAGCCTGTCTTAACAGGACAGTTGCTCTACTGCTTGAGCTACGAAAGCTGGCTGCTGCAGAAGCTCAAATAAATAGGTTTATTTTTGCCTCTAACTCTTGGCTCTGTCAGTTTGCCAGAAGCTCATTCTTTGTTTCCAATTCTTGCTGTTTACTGAGGCTATAGAATGGCAGTCTCGGCATTTGTGGTGATAAGTGACTGTATCTGTACCTTACACAAATGAATAGCAGAAGTCTGCACCTGTACCACAACTAATAATCTAAAGATATATCTAAAAATATCTTTAAAAAATAGATCTTTTATCTAGAATTATCTAAAAAAATACCAGCACAAAATTTAGGCTTTGTTGGTCCAAAATGACTATAGAGATAAAAAAAAAAGCACTTTTTGGGGAAGAAAAAATTTTCAAGGGTCTGGCCCTAAAAATGTGACTAGTAGCACCCGAAAATACATACATGTATAGACTGGTTTGACAGGCTATTTGAAGGGCACTAGTGACTTGATTAACATGAAGGAAATTACTAATTTCATTTTTTGTCTCTTTTATCAAATCTCAGTGACTTGCAAGAATGTTCATCAGAATCACTTTCAGTCTGTAAGAAACATTCTGCACTATTTTACAATTTTAATTAATTTTGTTCAAGTCATAAAAAATAATTATTCTCAATATCAAATAGTCTAAGATTTGTTAATAGTGAAAAAAAAAGCAAGGAAAGATTAGTTGTTTGTATGGAAAGTTCCAAGTGATTAAGAAAACCTATTGATTAAATTTTAATTTTCAGTCATTAACTTTATTAATTTTTGTCTAGGTACATGAATAAATGACTAAATACAAAATTATTTGAGTATGAAAAAAAAATAGTTATTGCCAGTTGTATTGACATTATTGAATGATTTTGGTGTTCTCTCACATTCTGAATATACCAGACACTATCTGGTAGAAACTATCAACCAAAAGTTTCTTCAGTTTTTAAATGTGGTTGGCTAGCTACATATGTATTATGTGTATGTGCCACACTGATTCCTTATTATGTCTAGAAAAAACATTTCTTTTGTTTTCCCAAAATCCCCCCCTCAAGTAGATTTTTAAGGGGGGGGGTTCAATCTGCTATACAAATTTATGCTAAATTAATCTCTAGTTTGTATCAAGCAGCATTCACACTTGTTTTTACTTGAAAATTCAAACTTTTTTAGTGATCATTGCCCAACAAAATACAAGAGAAGTAACTAATTCCTTTGATCACCCCCTTTCATCAATTCTTTAATTGATCATCCCCAACATGGCATGCTGCCAAAAGCCGTTGATCATGTGACAGTTTTTATTGAGTGATTAATCTGACCTGCTTCTTTTTAGATTTCCTTATGCAAATTAATTTCATATCAGGTTGAGATATGGCTGACCAGTATCTACAGATTAAAACTGGAATTCTCCGAACGTAATAATCTGGTGAAAAAATGTGACAAAATTGTAATTTCAATTCTTTTTTATCTTTTTTACACATTTTTCCCTTCAATCCTTCATAAATATTTCAAATTTTTATTCTTCTTTATTTTTTTGCTCAAGCTTAATTTTTAGATGCTCTAGCATCACCAGCACCAGTAGCCGTCACTGACTGACTGATTCCAGACTGACTGGCAGACAAAAAAACAAAAACAAAAAAAAAACACCTTTCGTTTCCTCACATTCCTATGTACGTCTGAAAGAGCAAGGGAAAGAACTCGCACATCTATGGTCTAGAAATATTTTGGTCAAGAAATAAGTTTCTTCAGTTAAGACTGTTTAGCTGGCTATATATATGGACATATTACTTGATATTCCAACAGATTCCATTTTCTATTTTGAATCTCCCTCCCCACTAGATTATCAGTGGTGGGTCTAACATGCAATGTGTATTCATGCTAAACTGGTCTCTAATTTGTGTCTGCTTGGTTTTGCTTTTTGCGTGATTGCTGCCCAGCAAAAGGCGAAAGAAGTAACTTATTTATTGATCACCCATTTTCCTAATTTTTCAATCATCCCCAACACGGCATGCTGCCCAAACATGTTTGTCATGGGACGGTTTTTATTGAGTTACAAATCAGACCTATTTGTATTTATTTTTTTGTTCAATTTTTTCACTTTCAGTTTTAATCCTCATCTTTTTATTTCTCCTATTTCAACCTTTTTTGCCGGCAACAAATATTAACAGGTCTATGAGAAGTAAATTTTCTACCTGACCAAATTGGAAAAGGGTGAAAGCTGCTTGCAAAGATGGGTTAAATACTTTAATGAGAAAGTGTAAGAAAAAAAAAAAAATCTGCTTGCTGCTCGCTAAGTGAAGAAGAAGAAAGAGATTGATGCATCCATATTTTCCACTTTCGATAACAATTATTACCATTTGGAAACATTTGTTTCTGTAATAAAACTATTTGTTTCAGTAATTTCTGCAATAAAACTGTCAGTGACTGAAAATATGTACAAGAAAGGAACAATGTCACAGGTTCTAAATAGAACCTGTTCTTGTTCTATGCTTTAATAATCTTTTCTCAAGTCATATAACTTTTAAATCTTAATCTTTTCTGTCTTTATTAATATTATTTTACTTTTTATTTTTTTCATCTATTCAAAACGATTATATAATTTACAAATAATTTATTTTGTTATTATTATCATTATTATTATTGATATTATTGATATTATAATAACTTTTTAAATGATATTAAATCTAAGTTATATCAAATTTCAATATATGTATGTATATATTTCTTCAATTTTTGGAATAGAAAAAAAAAAATTTAATTTTCAATTTGATGAAAATAAATTTTCTGAAATCTCCATATCACAAATTTCTCAGAACTTGAATATTTCTTATCATTTTTGCTTTTAAAGTTGTTTTAAATATTTACAACAAATATTTACTACAAATGATGATTATTAATATGCAATGAGGATCTCCTCTACTTTCCAAAAGTGGAGAGTTCCTATAACAACCTTTTGTAAGCTAAAATAGCATAGAGTAAAGAAGCGATTACCTTTCATTCATGTAGGAAAAATTTTTGACTGTTGCCAGAACCAAAAAAAATAATGCTGATGGTATGTTAGACTGAGTTGTCAGATGTTAGGGTGATAAGTGGTAAAGGAGGTGCGAGTTGGAGTCAATCTTTCTAATACAACATTAACATCTTAAAGGATAGTTTCTCTAAGTGCCCAGAAAAATTTGTTGATTAAAATTGTAATAATCAATTGAAATACCATGTCTTTTAGCAAGTTAGATAACACAGGAAGCATTAAAAAAACATCCCCAAAGATGGGAGCACAAACAGGCCAGATAATGAGCTAAAACCATAAAAAAACAAACAGAAAATTAAAGTCTTATTTTTATCTGGAGGCTGTTCCATTCGCCAAAATATATGGAAATTAAATGTTGTTTAATATGTAAGAATGAGAAACACTTCCAGGGGCTGAATATTCCCATTTTGTATTTTCCAATTCACATTTAGTTGCTTCAAGTATACAAATTTTTTTCCCCTGACAAAAGGTTGTCAGATTTTTTAATTCGACTCTTGGAATAAGAATTTTTTTTCTTCAAAAATAAAGAGAAATAATGGAGAATAAATCAGCTGAAACATTGTGATAACAACATCAATAACACAAAGGAGGAGTTCAATTGTCAAAACAAAGCTTGGAAAGTTGATGACTCTTCCCAAATCCGCAAACAGAATGATATTGAATTCATAATGTGAATGTTTGGATTCAACCTTGGTAATTCAAGGTTTATATAGTAAATAACAAGATCTAAGCAGACTTTAACATTTGTTCTATCAAGCTGTACATCATTTATTGTTTATCTCGAGTAAAGACAAAAATTTAGTGAGTGTGGTCTTTGCCATTGAACACTGAATAAATTTCAGTAATAAGACAAACAACTGGAAAGCACTCTGAGAGTGCATACCTCTGGTAATGCTGTGTACTAAGTCTATTGAAAAATAATTCCTGAATCCACTTCCAGATTTGATCACCTTGCTCTTAACCTATGATCAAACCTCCCACAAAATTTCATTGAAATTCATTTGGAACTTTTGGAAATACCAATATTATGTGGACAGACATGAGTGAATGTATAAATATATGATTGAAAAAAAAAAGAAAAAATATCGCTCAATCGTAAAAAATATCCCTGGAACATCCCCCAAATTTAATGACTTATCCTTCCATCCATGGCCTACTCTTCTGAAAAATTTAATTGAAATTAATTTATCACTTTTGGAGATATTGTGCAGAAAGAGAAACAGATGGATGGATGAAAAGACATACACAGGGTGAATCAATTTCCCTCTCCATCTTTATTGGCAGGGGTAAAAGAAGAATATTTAGGCAGTGTACCCAGGTGTAGTGTGTGTGTCCATAAATGTCAACAATGGTTTGACAAGTTTAAAAAGGGCAACGAGTCTTTCTGTTAAGAAAGGCCAATGACTTTGGAGCTTTTGAAGGTATCTATTGAAGCAGCTCCTCATCCAAGAACCAAAGTTTTACCAACAAGGTACAATGTATCATGTTCAAGTACTTATGTACAGATATTGCCAGCAAATTTGAAAGAAATCTACGGAGGGAAATACAGTTGCTTGTAGAGAATCAAGTGCAATATTCAATCATTTGCAACAGTCTACTGATAAAGAATGAAAATCCTTTTCTTCACTTGATTATTACAAGAATCATGAAATGGATATTCTCATTGCTGGATTAAGAATGTAGCAAAATCAGCGTTTGCTACGTGCCATGCAATTCCAAGGGAGCCTCACTAAATACTTGCAAGCTATCAATTCTGATCCAGTGATTTTGGACTTGCTCTCTTTCTATACTATAGTTCTAACTTTCATGAAAAACTGAATGTTTATGCTTAGTGAGTTTTAGACAGTTATCACCTTTATTTGGAATTATTATTTTAATACAGTAATTAATGGGACATTGATATGTATGTGATACATATATGGCACATAGATATGAAGGTATTTGAAACTGAAGTCATAGCTACAGCATAGAAATCAAAACAAAAATGGTGTAATATTACTGAAATATCATACATGACTGTATAGCAGACACAAAAATAAATAATTTTGTACATGAAAAATGAAAGTGTTTGAATATTCATATTTATATTCTCTTAATTTGGGGTCCCTTTATAACATATGCTACAGGCCCCTCACTGGCTTAATCCAGCCCTGGTTGTTTCAGAAAGATCAGTAGTTATCACCCATTATCAAACCAATCCTAAGAGCGAAAGCTGGACTTCATCCATGGGTTTTGCTATGCATCTGGGATTGTTCACTCTGTGTTACTATATTCTGGAGAAAACATCACCTCAGACCTTTATTGTTGATAATTCATATATATTCATGGAGTATGACACCAGAAATATGAAGCTTTTACAGGAAGGTTGAACAAACCTAGATGAAAATAAAATCAAGAGGCTGGGAGGTTTTACTAGATTCTCTAAAGTCACTGGACCTAGTACCTTATATTATCATTTGTTTTGATTATCAGGATGTTTCCATAGTATCAGAACACTCAGAAATAAGAAAGATGTTCTTGCAGTTGCTTTTATGCTGTGCTATAATTAAAAATAATAGCAAACTGATTAGTAAAATTTGACTAAATTTACCTCTGCCAACCAAGTTATGAAGGTATATTCATTACCCTCAGTCTTTCTGTCTGTCCACACAATATCTCCAAAAGTTCTAAATAGATTTCAATGAAAATTTGTGGAAGGGTGAGCCATGGGGTAAGTAAAAAGTGATCAAATCTGGGGCAGATTCTGGAATTATTTTGCAATTGAGTTTGCACACAGCATTACCAGAGGTATGCACTCTCTGAGTGCTTTCCAGTTATCGGTCATATTACTTGAATTTATCCAGTGTTCAATGACATCACACTCATTAGATTTTTGTCTTTACTGGAGTTAAACAATTTGGAGGCAGATCCAGGAATTTATTTTTGATTCAAAGATATTTTTCCATTTTTTTCCCATACCTTTGTGTACTTGTTTTTATTTGTCCACACAAATTCCTCAATGAATTTCAATGAAACTTTGTAAAATAGTTGGTCATGGACTTCGGAAGAAAAAGATAATTTTTTGGACAGATTCTGGAATTTCTTTTGATAGAGTCAGTGTATATAGCATTGGTTGAGGTAGGCACAGTTTTCTCTTTCTTTAAAAATGTGATGTTACTTTCCGAACAACCTCCCATGTTCTCCTTGAATATCCATAATAAATTGAATACATTCATACATGGGAATGTACAAATACAGATGATCACAAAAGCTAACCTCAGCAGGAGATAGGTAAACAGTCCCATCACCACCCAACTGTCTCCCCTCCCCCCAAAAAACAGAGGATAAATAATATCTCCTCTGACCCATGATATTTGAATTTCAACAGTGTTTACATGTTCAATGTTTGGCTCGTGACTATTTATGACAGAAAGCAGAGGTTTTGGCTTTTTTAAACATCTTCTTGAATTTTTTAAAAACTTTTTACTTCTTTGCATGTTAATTTATTTTATTATAATTTTTATGATAATACCTTTCAAAATTTCCTTCATTATCATTTTTTTCCATTTCTGCTTTTCATCCAATATTCCTATTTTTGGGTTTAACATTTTTTTCGAATTTTGATTTGCTTCTTCAAAGTTTCTTCTCTGATATTTTATTTTTATCTATAATTTGTTTCCAGTCTATTATCATTATTATTATTGTTTATACCATAAAAATTACCATCATCACTTTCATTTTTATTATTATGATTATATTTTTCAAAGACATTATCTACGATAGTGATGTTAAAATTTTAAGTTTTTAAATTTGTTATTTTCAAGCGTTATTTTTTATCCATTTTTTAATGTTTCTATCCTCTCTTCGATCATCGACATCATCTTGTACATATATTTCTGTTTTTTTCTTTAACCTCACACAATATTCCCAATATTCAAATTGGAGAAGCGTTTTACACGTTCACAGTCTAACCGAGTCATTGTACTTTATGACAAGGAAACACCCTATTAAAATGACTTAGAATGGGGAAAACTTGCAACCCCATTCATTGTGTGAACATTTCCACCAGCCAAGGTATTGATTATTTTGTCTCTCTGACAAGTTGTCGAGAGAGAGAAAACGAAATCAATAGATTCATCAAATGCAATATGAAAAGTTCTGAGACAGCTTCTTGATAAAACAAATTTATGAGATCCATTCACAAGGAAACTAGACTGGACCATGTTTATCGATTTAACAGCATGTTGTCAGAATGTGCAGTAATATGTACCAAAATGTTTTCTCACCCTCAGCCATCATATACATAAACAACATATTATTACGATTACAATTCAAATCTGGAGTGTTTGGGTAAGAAATTGCCTTTCTCATTCAGAGATAGCATGCAAGTTTTTTTCTAATTTGCAAAAAAGAAAAAGTGTCCCAAATTTCACAATTAGTCAGAGTTAGAGGTCACAATTGCAGCACTATGGAAATAAAATTTTAACAAAAGATTTTCCTGCTTTTTCAATTAAAAAAAACTGATGTGTGTTTTTTCAAGTTATTGTTATGTGGCATTTCCTTAATCAAGCTTGTCACTCTCTTGTCTGTTTTGTTAACTTAGGCATTGCTCAATGGTTGGAGCTCTGGTTTTACAAAGTGATCGGCATTTAACTCTTAAATCCATAATTTTAAAAAATCAACTGTTAAATCCTGGATTAAGGTTGGAATTACATCCATGGCACTTTTTGGTTATTTGATTTTTATTTTGAATTCAATTCACAAAAGGTTTCCATTTTTCTATTTATCAAAGAGGTTCACTGCGTTTAGGAGAGGTTTCATGAATTTAAGAGTTAATCTCAAATTGAGAAATGAAGTGATTTACAAATTTTACGTCAACCAAAAGATTTCATCTCAAAACAAAAGGCAGGTAATTCTTCAACATAATGTATGCACCATTTTATTGTTTTGGTAGACAGCAAAGTCAGAAATTTTTTTTTCACCATGGTAATAAAATTTGTAACAAAAGATTTTTCCGCTTTTTCAATTTGAAAAAAATCTGAATTGTGTTTTTCTAAGTTATTGTTAAGTAGTATTGCTTCAAGCAAGCTTGCCAAGTTTCTGTCTATCTTGTTGACTATAACATGGCTTGATGGTTGGAGCTAGGGTTTTACAGATTGGAAGACATTTAACTCTTAAATTCATATCTTTTGAAAATCACATGTTGAACGAAGAGGAATAACTTCTGATCAGAATTACTCCATTTGCACTTTTACATAGTTTTTTTTTCCTGTGAAAATTAATTTATACAAATTACATATACAAGCAGACATTATAAGATTCATATTCACACAATACGACCTTAAACATATGCGGTGGTGTAATAAATATCATAATTCTTTTTAAAATGATTTACATTAGTTGATAGCACTATTCCATAGTCCTACCATCCTAGTGCTAAAAAAGAATCCTCTGATATTTAATCTATTTCTGTTTACTTCTCGCATATATCCATGACTTCTCAGTACCTTGTACTCCCTTTGTATAAAAAATACATAAGGCTCTACAAATTCTATGCCACACATAATCTTAAACATTTGTATTAAGTTTTTTCAATCCCTTCTCTTTCCTTAATGTTGTTAACCCTCAACACCTTTAAACTATCCTCATAACTCATACTTTTTATTCTGTTACTAACTTAGTTGCTCGTCTCTGAACTTGTTCTAAAAGACTTTTATCCTACTCCAAAAACAGTGACCAGTCCTGCACACAATACTCTAAGTGTAGAAGGCTTACAAATCTATGGACAAGTCTTTGTCAATATATTTCATTGCTCAATGGTTGGAGTTCTACTTTAACAAAGTGAAGGGAATTTAATCTCAATTTGAGAAATTTACTGATTTACAAATTTTACGCCAGACAAAAAATTCCATCACAAAACGAAAGGCAGGTAATTCTTCTACATGATGCGTGCTACTCTATATTGTAAGAAGCAAAATCAAAAATTGCATTGCGGTAATTATTGCAAGTCTTGCAGGTAAAAACAAAATCCAGAAAAGATTTAGTGAAATTATTCCAGCATAAATACCTGGATACCAAACTAAGTAAAATAAAAAATACTCTTAAAAATGATAATTACTTTTGAAGTTCTCTATAACTTCTTCATCATCAAATTTAAGGAATGAATCATCAGGGTTACTTTCATCAGCACTAACAATAGGTCTGGTTAGTCACTCAATAGAAAATGTCAAAAATACCATAGTGGGGGTGATCAATTGGAAAAATCGAAAAAAAAGGATTGCTCAATAAATAAGTCACTTCTCTCTCCTTTTGCTGGGTGGTGATTATGAAAAAGTCTGAATTAGTTAAAAAACAAGTGTGAGGCCTATCATACATAAAGTGAAGGATCAATTTAGCATAAACTTACATTGTAAATCACCCCTACCCTCAAGAAAATACTGTTTAGGGTAGTTTTTATCTAAAAAAAATGAGTTCTTGCAGACATGATGAGGAGCAAATATTTGAATTTTAAGCCATATAGTTCCATTGATGTAGCCTGAATACTAGACTACTACATAAAAATCCAGCCCAGCAGAAGCACTTAAAAACTGAAGAAACCTATGTTAACAGTTTCAGCTGACATTTTCTAATAATATGAGTGATGCATGTAAATGTCAGAACACTTGAATAACCTAAACATGACAACAGTGATTAAACCGGTCTGTTGTGGGTAGCAGTGATTAAAAATAGTAATCACTGTAGATATTTCAAGTCTTTGATTCAACAGTATGTCTCAAATGATTGATTACAAAATATACCAGAACAAATGTCTGTATATTTAATAAGATAGACAGCATAGGCAAGAAATATAATTACTTTCAAAATGAGTGGATATGCAAAGTAGGTCCCAAGTTACTTAGCCAATTTTTTTTCCTGTACCTTGAGCACAACTGTTACTACTAATGTTAATAACACTACTGCAACTGATATGGCTAAGGGTAACAATACTACTACTGTAAATACTATTGTAACTGCTTTGACAAATGTGACACCAATATAACTAGATATTTCTTATATCTATAACTTTTCATCACTAAAGGGTGATTATCTCTTAAATTTATACAAAGAAAATAGAATGTTAATTTATTTCTAATGAAAATTATCTCCATTTGACCACTTGGTGTTTTCTCCCAAATTTTTTTCTTACTCAAATCACAGTAAAGTTCCACTATTTTTTATGCTACTCATCAACTGTCTACTGTCAATTACAAGCAATTTCAAGTGGTTTATGAACTTAAAAGTTATATTTGAGCAAAGAAGCCATAGAACCAATCAAATAAAGATGTGAAATGCAGGGTCTGGAATTATATGTTTCCAGTTCTTCAAGAGGAATGTCTAGATACTTACCAAGCTTTGTTATTGTGGCACATGGTTAAATGGGGAGAAATAGGGCAAAAGGAAATTGTGTTGTACCAATTTCTAAAATATAAAGGGCTTACCTGCCTCTCTTTAAAATCTGCATGTATAATCCAGGCTTGTTCAGTTTGAGTTTGATTTTGAGTAACAATTACAGGGAAATCAGAACTTTTACCATCTTCAACTATGAAGGAACAATTCCCTCCCTTAAATACACAAAAATCACTGACCTTTACAGTTGGGAATGATAAGTTACTGTAATCTAAGAAAAAAATATTTCAAATTTGACTTTCTCAGGTAAAATCATTAATTTACCAACTCATAATATTTCCTTTTCCTGTTTGTAAATGCTCTTTTATCATAAAAATTGACAAAATTCTAATGATTTTATGAAACAGATAAGCAAGAGAGAGTATCTTTTGGAATATTTCTGTTCATATATACGATTTAACAAGATATCTGTGCTGATTGACTGCAAGCAAATCAAAAGAAGGATGCACAGAAACGTAGCTGAGGGAAGGGGGAAGCGCAAATTTGAAAATACCCCCTAGGCCCCCCAATAGGGAAGGGACCCCAAAAGCTTTATAAATAGAAGTTCACTTGATGTATTTCTACTGACATTGAACAAAAACAAATATCACTAAATGTGAGAGGGGGCCCTTCCAAGGAACCAACCCTACACACCCACTGGCCCTCAAATCTATAGCTACAACCCTGGGGGTACTATTGAGTTTTCGAAAATTAAGTGAATGGATTGAATATAATATAGAGCAGCTTCGATGTTATCATTCTAAATTCTATCAGTTGCCCTCAAAGCAGATAATCAAACCTGATTGTAGAACATTTCTATGTACTTACTGGTGGGGGAGGCTTGTGAATTTTCCCCAAGGTAGATAAATTACCATTTGAACATCTAATTGAATAGAACAATGGAAAGTTTTTTGCTCATCACCTGCAGTGAAAATAAGATGTAAGAATTGATGAAGCAAACAATTAATCTAATAATAATAACAGCAACATCAGGTCTGGTTAGTTACTCAATAGAAAATGTCATGAGACCAACTCATCTGAACAAAGTTCCATCAACCAACATATCAAGCGGCACCATTGCCCCTCCTCCAATGTCCATGATATCCTCATACACAGCAGTAAGACATTACACTATTCTAACAATAAAAAGAGACTTCAGATTCTGGAGGCTATTTATATCAAGGACAGACAACCCACCAAAAAATCTTTTATGAAGTAGGTACAGATATTTTGAAGTACCTAGAATGGAAGTATATATATACATATATGTACTGTGTGCTATGGAGGCACAAAATGCAAAATATTTTAGTGTCTTAAGTGTTAACAGACATTAAAAGCATTTTTTGTACATTGTAAGAAAGGTGGCTCTGATTGTGAATTGTAAAGGTTTATTCCCTCATTCATTTGATGCTACAAACAGTGAAAAATCGAAAAACAAAAAAGAGAAATAATGGAAGAAAAACAAAATTTTGATTGGACACCATAATAGTGTCTAATCCCAATTCTGTCTTCCATTAATTCTTTAATTTCTACAATTGGGACTAAAAAAAGCCTCAACTGTCCATTGCTTTTGACAGTGCAATATTTTATGTATTTGTGCTTTTGTAGCACACAGTACACCCAACATACAAAGCACCACACAATACTGATACGCATACACATACACATATGTATTCATGTACAAAACTATATAAGAAAGTCCTATGCTATACACTGCTGAACAAACACTGAGTGAATCAGGGTTACTAATAACGAATGTCTTACAAAAGCCATTTTTAAATTTATTCGGGTAGATTTGCATAAGGATTGCTTATCTAAAATTAAAATATGAAAATTCAACAGACCACTCAAACAAACTGAAAAAGGAGAAAAGATAAATGAGATTTAAAAACATGTCTGGTGAGTCACTCATAGAAACCATCAGATGATTAACATCTTTTGGCAGCATGCCATGTTATGGGTGATCAATTAAAAAATTGGAAAAAAAGGGTGGTCTATGAATTAGTTACTTCTCTCATCTTTCGTTGAACAATGATGACTAAAGAAAGGTTTCAAAAAACAAGCTTGAATACTGCTGGACACAAGCAGCATAAATTTACATTGTAAATTGAATTCCCGCTAAAAGCCTGTTTTGGGGGAAGAATTTTCAAAAAACAAAAAGTAAGTTTTTTTTTGTGGAATAATGAGTAGATGCTTAACCCCTAAGGTGTGAGCTGAATACGCATCACGTACATACATAACTAGGGAACTAGAATCACTTAAAGACTGTAGAAACCAAAACTGACAGTTTTGGTTGACGGTGTCTAATAATCAAAAGTTACATCCCGACATCATCCATCTTCTGCTTCCCGTGTGCTAAATTCCATAGACACAAGAGAAGACAGTCGGAAATGGTCTGCACTTAAATATTGATTATTAGACAAAATAATGTTATTCTTTCTTGATGCATTCTTGGCTCTGCCAAGTGGAGAATCTTCCATCCATCAGAATAACAAAATCCCTCTATAGAGATGGATGTGTCTATGTGTCTGTGGAGTGGGGGCATCGAAAGATTAAGTCAGTTATTCAAGTAGTGTTTTACAATGTATCAAAAGAAGCATGTGATTAAAATATGCAGTGACAAGGAATTTTGTTTTTTCCTTTGGAAGTTCTGAATATTAAATACATTTGGTTCTCTTTAACCTATAAGGTGTATAGTAGAAATAGACATAAGAAGATGTATAGGGAGAAGTAGGTACAACAATGACTGTATGGGAATTCTTTCTAAAACGGGGGAAAAAAGGCTCAATTTGCCAAATCATTTGCCCCTTGGCTCATACACCAATGACAGTGACATGTCTGACAAGTGCTGTCTCAGTATATCAGTATATACATATACATATATACATATACATATATATATATATATATATATATATATATATATATGGGGTCCTGATAGAGTAACCTATTTTATTACTGAACAAATCATATCTACTGAGAAGGTTCAATACTGAGATCCATCACCACTGTACAGCAAGTAGGGGGTTACTATCTGTTGAGTCTGGGTGAGGGAAGGCGCAAGTGGACTTGCTCAGTGTTGCTAAAAATATGCTATGCTGATATTTTTGAAATTACTAAAAATCACAAAATCCACTAAAAACATACTGAACTGGTCAAAAATGGATTATGACACTTAAGCATCACAATCTCTGGGGGAAGGGGTGGTCAAGTGATTTCCAAGAAATACCTGGTATCAATTATATATATATATATATACATATATATATATATATATATATATATATAATAAAAATCCCTGAAACAGTTACATAGTAAACAACTGATGATCTCAAAAAAAAAAAAAATTTATACATTTTACTATAACAAAGTATATGTGAAACGGAAAAAACACCGAAGAAAATTACATAAATTACATTAACAGATATTCAGAAATAAGTGACTGGAGTGACACTAAAAATTTAGAAAAGTTTTTTTAATGTTTAAAGCTGTAAAGCTTTCTAGACTATATATATATATATATATATATATATATATATATATATATATATATATATGGTGGCTGGAGTATGACCATTTTTTTGCATTCCATTTGATTTGATTTTTCTATTCCGATGGTAAAGTGCCCTCCTTTTGAGGTGGCTTTTAAGACCTGCTGTTGATTTGCAGGTTTTCCTAAAAAAACTGTCTATGAAATGCATAAAGTACAGACACAGCAAATTTCACAGCATCACTCTCTAAGTGCCTACAACCATTGACCTTAACAAAAGCAAGATGATGAAACTAAACGCTGAAAGATGGGATTTTTTGGCTGTTGATTTAACTAATATTTCGACTTAATGTGTTGAACTCTTCAATTCATGGGCCACTTGTAATTGACAGTGGAGCTCTTCAATGGATAGAAATGAAGATAATGGAATTCTTCTGTCGAACAATTTTTTAAAAATTCACCAATCAGTCGAAAGGGTATAGTTTTAATCTGGAGTTTTTCATGACTTCATGAATTAAAAAAAGTGTGTATGTTTAGAGAATAGTGTTTCTCATCCTGGGTCAAGTTTAACGTTTGCAAAATGGATTATAGCAAGAGAAGTTCATGGAACGTTCATAACAAATTCTTTTTCTTATGTCGTGTTGTTGTTTGACAAGAAGGCTGGTATTTTACGATAAAGAAAATAGATGATAAGATAGAAGTACAAAGGTACTCTTCACAGTGAAGGTTTCTCATGATGAAATTTTACTTAACGAGAGGTCTCAGTCGCCCCCCCCCCAATCTCTTTGCAAAGTATTTGTGACAAATAGAAACTACAAAATCTCATTAGATTATCTAGAAATACCTAGATTTCATTAATAATTATATAATATCTTGGCATTTATTTTCAGTCAGTTGAATGTTCGGTTGATTATAATAAGAGTATTCGTTTATTACAGTACTTACATGTTTACTTGTATTTGTAAATTATTTAAAAAATAATTAGTACATTATGCATCATTTACAAGGCTATTATAAAGGTTTTCGAGGTCCAATATTTTCATTTGGTATGAAATAATGAAATCCTATGGGTTTGATTATTTGTTTAGCAAATTTTCGTAAGTTCTGAAATTAATGCCTTGGCAAAAAAATTCAACTTTTACATTAATGAACCACTTGAAACTGCTCTGGAACTCATTAATGAATAAATCTTACTTAAATGGAATACTCTACCAAAAAGTGCAAGGGAAGTAACTTTAATCAAGATTTTTTCATCATTATTTGATTTTTAAATTCCTAACATATATTTAAGAGTTAAAAAAACATTTTTTTAAAAAGGTATCTAAAAAAGCCAAAAATGAGTAAATTTTGATTCAATGATTAGAGAAAACAATTCTTTTATCAAATCAAAGATTTTCCATAGTTTGAAGAACCAAAATTATGATGGAATACATTTGTTCCATTTGACATTTATCCATAGGACAGATGCAAAACACACATTTAGAAGATCATTCTGCCTACACAAGTGTTTCATATCCAAATCAGCCATTTTTTGGCTAGATTTAGCTGATTCTTTTCCTATTTGGCAAAAAAAATAATCTGCGATAGCAGATAACTGAAAATTTGAGCATTTTTTTTTTTCTAATGGATTATACGATATCTTGGACTCCTGTCTTTTCTCTAAAGACAAGGAGCATAGCTGGTAGCAGGGGTTTCCCATACACCAGGCCCCCAATGGATAGTAGTTCAACTTTTACATTTTTGCTATCATTATGGAATAACAAATCTCACTGGATGTTGGAAAGGACCCTTCAAGGAACCAAGCAACCTGGTTCCCTAAATCTCTGGGTACACTCCAGGTAATTTATTTTGTCTTCTTAAAATTCCTCCTCTAAATAGGGTTTTCGTGAGGGGTTCAATTTGCAGTAAAAGTTTTTGGTTAACTGATCCCCAGTTTGTGCAAGCATTGATGCTTGTTTTTTAAAATTCTTTCTTAGTGATCACTGCCCAACAAAAGGCAGGAGAAATAACTTAGATGTTGGTCACATGACGTTTATTTTGAGTGACTAATCAGAACTATTTTATTTGGATTCATTACGTGATAACATGCAAACAATTGAATAGAAACTTCCACCAATAGGAGCAAAGAAGAAGAGAAGAAAAACATCTTTATCAAGAAACCATTCATTGGAAAACAAATGCACCATAAAAGGAGTAAGGTCTCACTTTAGAGGTATACTCCACCTAACTCTCCCACCCCAAAATATCAAAAATAGAAACAAACTTATTTATTTTAATAATTAATTACATGTATGTGAATAAAGACACTGAGTTATCAAATTTAAATAAAGGCAATTAACTCCAGTATGTTGTACAAAGTTTCTCAATAAAAATATTAATTAATGAATAGCTTTAAAGAATAACCCAGTAAATAGCCTATATAATATTTCAATATTGTAATTGCTGCACCATTGATCTATTCTTCTGAGAAATATTTAAAGTATAAATTAAGCAAAATCATACACTGTAAGCTTGGTCATGAGAATTGAAATATAAACTGACCTCCTATCCTCTGATTTACACTTTTGGTCCTTCTTTGAAAAACTATCCATTACTGAGTTCAATATGGTCTGGAGAATTCAAAGCAAACTTTTCGCTTCTGATACTTGGTAAGTTGCTATACTTAAAAAAGGTCGAGTACGAAACTTGTATTTAAATTTAACAACAAAAACTAGGAAACTTACTAAAATTTTGCAAAAAAAATCACCAAGGCAAAAATTACTTTGAGGCTATCATGTTTGCACTTTGAACTAAAATATAACATCCATTTCAGGACAAATTTATAAGAAACTGTCAACTAAAACAGTCAACAGAGGTTACTTCAGTTTTAAAGTGGATCTGGCTGGCTATCTAACTTAGTATGTATGTGTCACATGTAGAGGCCACACCAAAAAAGCTAGAGGGCTGAAAATCAAAACATTTACTCCTTATTATGTCTAGAAAGAAATTCCTAAAATTCCACCCCAAAATAGTTTTTTACCATCCAAGTTCATGCTAAATAGGTCCCTTAATTTGTGCCCAGCAGAATTCACACTTGTTTTTTGAGAATTCCAACTTTTTGATGATCACCACCCAACAAAACATGAGAAAAGTAACTAATTCATTGATCACATCTTTTTCTAATGTCTTATTTGATCACCTCCAACACAACATGCTGCCAAAATACGTTGATCATGTAACGGTTGAATTGATTCTGGATAAATTCCTTTCTTTTCACAGGAAACAGAGATTAGTAAGCCACGGACAATTACTATCAAGCACATGATACAAACCACAACCACTTCTAACCAACACAGGCAGTGGTCAGTATAAGTGTGGTCAGTTATTTGCAATAAGAAGAAGCTTTAAACCAGACAGTGGACAGGCTAAAGGTAGATAATAAATCAGTTCTACATGTAAAGAATGGTTAGAATCAAGAAGGACAGTTAATCAATCAATCACACACACACACACACACACACACACACACACACACACACACATATAGATATTGTATATATAATCGCTTGGATAAGAATTTTGAAAGGGATGGTCATTCTCAAATAGTGAGAGAGAATTTTGGTTTTTGACATGGAGGAAGTGGATACTTGGATTTTTCTTTTTCTTTTTTTTTGTTTTGAATTATCCAAATGTTTTGCATTGATGACACTTTCCAAAAACATTTTTTTTTTGCAATCCATCATTCAAGTTTTTTTCAGTCAAGCAAAATATATGTTGTTATCCAAGCAGTTCAACTGACTCAACAAAAATATTTTTCAAAAGATGTACAAAATTTTTTCAAAATTTTGCAGTGCACCTACAGATTATCGGCAACACATTAAGGTATTGTGACCCACAGTTTGGAAAGCTCTATCTTAGAGAAATGCAGAGAATATACTTTTAATACCTTAAAATAGGTTTTAGTGACAGCTGGAAATCATCATGGAATCATGTGACCCACCAATCAATCTTGCCCAACAAGGCAGACTGCTTGGGACTCTGCTAATATGAAGATTGATATTTGAACTTAGAGTCTCCTATATTTTCCAATAAATTATTTTTGAATGCATTAATTGAGATGGTGGAAATAGTCTCTTCATTGAGAGCATTCTATGGTTTGGTCACTCATGTGTAGAAGAAATTCTTTCTCATCCAAGTGGATGTCTGTACCTGGAGCTTTTGGCTATGTCCTCATATTCTTTTTGTTGATAGTAATGCATTAAACATGTACTCATCTGGACACAGAGAGCAGTGACAGTTTCGGACTAAATTTGGATGCTTTTTGGAATTTGGTAGACCTGCAACAGATCAGCACAGTTAGGAGAGTAGTACTGAGAAAAAACATTTGATCAATTCCATTTAAACTCTGGAGAAATGGCAGTTTTGGAGTTGATTGTTGAAAACAAATAATTAATTAGAACATGAATCCTGCTTAAACAGATTCTCTTAGTAAAATTCAACAAAAAAAAAAAAAAATCAAAATCTCTCTGTCAATGAATCTTATTTATTTGCCTAGCCGCCAGCTACATGTTACTCCCCCAACCATCAACTGTCACACCTAAACTCTTCCGGAATTTACCATTTCTGCAGGATCTTACAAAATTCTCTGGCTTCAGAACATGACAAATTGGCCTTGAGGGGTCTCAAATACAAATCCCTAGATCTCCGAACCCAAAAAAAAAGAAAAAGAAATAAAAAGAGGTCTGGTTAGTTACTCAGTAGAAACCTTTACGTGACCTACGCCTTTTTGGCAGCATGCTACATTTGAGGTGATCAAGAAAAAAATTGGAAAAAGGGATGATCTATGATTAAGTTATTTCTCCCACCCTTTGTTGGTTGGTGATCACTGAAAAAAGTTGAAATTTTCAAAAAGCAAGTGTCAACACCTCCATACACAAAAAAAGGACCAGTTTACACATAGAAAACTGCTTTTGGTCTAGACATAATAAGAAGTACATTTTTAAATTATTGGCCCTCTAGCTGCATCGGTGTGGCCCCAATGAGCGACAGATACATAGCCAACCAGACCCGCCTGAAAACTGAAGAAACAAACATTGGCAGCTTTGGTTGTTGATTTTTAATACAAATGCATTGTCTGTAGCGTCAGCTCAAATTTTAGAGAAGAGGGTTAACTGCTGATAAGTCCATGTTTCCGTCACCAATCAGTGGCTGTCTGTCAACCTCAAAGCTTCTTCAGAAGATGACAAAGATTTAGTAGCCATAAACATTATAATTGAGCTAAGTATAGCTGTGCTGCTTGAGGTCATGAATGGATTAGAACCATCAGTGATTTGTCTTTCTGATTGATTATACATGATATATAGGTATATCAATAAGTCTACAGCCTAGTGATATAAAGAAATGAAAGGAAATGACATACAACAAACATTCCAACATAACCGTATTACCATAGCCCCATAAATGGCCTGCCTGACCAACCAGTCAAGTGGGCTACAGATTCTTCTCTCTTTGCTCATCTGTGTGTGAGTATGAGTCTCTAAGCACACATGGTTACATTTTGGAGGCTACAACCATGTGAATTTTCATGTGTACATCACGAGGCACAGTATATAAAAGTTTGGGTTTTTTTTAAGTGTTTTTGTAGGTCTTTATGATCATTTTAAGCTAACACAGGTTACGGTGATTCTTTCATGCGAGGTACAGATATATATTTACATTGGTACATTAATAAGTCCAATGAGGAAAAAGCATTTACTTGACTCAACAAATATGTACTTCCAAATTATATCCTTCCTTGTCAATGCACTTGATTCAGTGTTTGATATTAATCATAGATTAAAAGTAAAAATCATAGATCAAAATTTCAGCAAATATCAAAGAGTTTAGCTATGGATTTATTGATCCCTGGTGTTTCATCAAACATAAACTCGCCAAATCTTTCACATCTTGCATTGTTTTCCCACAATATTCTGTGTCTCCAACTCTGCCAACACAATCTTTGTTGAAAGTTGTTTTTGTCCGCATTTTTATATGAAAAAAATTAATCAAGGAAATATTGTATACTTGGTATTTTTATATTATGTGAGTAAAATTATTGGCTGACTGAGTGCTTCTCTTTCGTTTCATATGTAGAATTGAAAAAAGTTATCTGATCTGGTGAGAGTGGAGAAGTTATGATATTTTTATAATCATTTCAATGTTGATCATAATTTGAAGAAATAATTGTAATGATTCATGTTGTGTCATGCATGTTCATATCAAAAATTTATTGATGAAAATGCTATTTTCAGGCATTTACAAGGGCCAAAAATCAAATATCAAAATATCCTGGGGAGCTCATAGAGCCATAAAACACCCAAGCAGATTCACAAATGATATCTCTTGCATTTTACTTTACTGTCTTTGGCAGGTCTTCATACAGCATTTTCTGTCTACTTTTGGGACAATCTTTTAGCATGTTTAAGCTTCCCAAAATATATCAGAACATTGACTAAATCCAGCCAGTGGCCTCATTTCATCTCGCCTGTCATTTTTATTGAATATATAACGTTTTATACATAAATTCTTTATTTCCCTAATTTGTCTTTCTTTAGCGGAAAAATAAACTTCAGTATTGAAAAATTGAGCAACTGTCTCACTTTTGCTGAGGTCTCAAAAGAATCATAGTTTTATTGGAAAAAATGTTTTATTCCTGATTTTCTATCAATATATAAAAAATTTGAACTGCAATTAAACAATATTTAGTCCCCTTGAAAAAAAAAAATCATAGCTCTCTTTATTTATGGTACACTGAAGTTTATGTAGCTATAAACTGCAACAATGAAAAAAAAACCAAGTAATTAAAAAAAAACAAGCTGTTTCTATAGCATTGTATGATAATCATTTTATGTTTTATTCCCTTTGGGCCTCGGCAAGACATAAAAACATTTCTAATCCATCCTCCCTCCAAGAAAGTTCGCCAACCCTTGACATAGATTATGAAGCCTAATGCTTGAAAGAAAACTCTCTTAAAAGCATACTGTACTGACATTTGCCTTTTTCTACACCAATAAAGTTAGATCAGCTTCTGCAGCTTTTTCTCTCACTTGATAAGATTATCAGTTGCACTACTCTTTTATTCTCCTCCTTTTTTTGACCATTCTGTCTCACACACACACACACACATATATATATATATATATATATATATATATATACACACTAGCTGAAATACTCAGCATTGCCTGGGGGGAAAAATCTGTGAACATGACAAAACTGGGAGGCAAAAGATATTTCATAGAGATTTGAAAAAAATGCAGGTCAGGAATTCATAGCCCCTCTATAACCTTAAAGATTATTTTTTCTGAAAACTGAGAATTTCATTCTACCACTTTTGACATGTGTTATTAACAGTTTAGGGTTAGATTCTTTAAAAGATTCTGAGAAACTGGTATAAACACTGAAAAGGAAAAATTCACATCCTAATTCACATCCATGGCCATCTAAGATGGATGGAAAATAGGGGTGCAGTTCAGCATCATTGCAACATTGTAAACAGAACCCCCACTTATAGAACCTTCAAATATAATCTTTCTCAAAACTGAAAGATTTTCAGGAAATTAGAAGATCTAATTGATTGAAAGGACATGAAGCTGAAAGGAAAAAAATAAAATTCTCTCCAACTGATCTGAACTCAGTCTGCTAATTATATTCATGCATTTCTACACCCTGATGTATTGCTGCTCTCACTGATTTCTTTGGCACTGAAATTAGTTTTTGTTATATGAGGGTAAACAAAGACTCCCCCATCCTATCCCCCCCAAATCAACTTTTTTTTGATAAAATCTAACCTCAATATGTGCATTGTAGGTAAATTGTGATCTGGTGATTTTGGATATGATTCTGTTTTCCTCTGAGATACCTCACCGGTTAGGCCAGTACACATACCAAGAAGGTTTACTGTTAAACATTATAGCTACAATGCAATCGAAATCCCCTCTTAAACAATCTTGAAATATTTCCTTTCTCAAACCAGGCAGATGTCCTGAAGGTTTGAAGGTCTTGTAAATTGAAAACACACTAATTTTAAAGAAGAAAATCAAAATTTAGTACTTTAGGTAATATAGACACATCCAAAATTGTATTAGTGATGAGTCTGAGTTCAGTCCGCCAATTCTATTTTCCAAGAGTTTACCGACACAACTACTGAACCATCATGTCTTTGTGTGAGTATACACTTGTTTTCTGAGAGTGCAAACACAGATTCCATTGAAAGCTCCGAACATGTTTTTTGAAAAATGAACCATAGATTGTGTGCTGTAGACATATTGTGATCGGTTAATTTCGGATATGCCTATTTTCCCAGGATTTAAGTTCTTGGCTATTGCACTGCCATAAGTTTAAAATGACAAATTACTGCCCCCTCCCAGGTTTTTAAAAAATCATTGAACCCCCACATGTGAGAAACATTCAAATATATAATGATAAAAACCTCCCCAGATGATACTGATTCAAAATATTTGCATATTTTGATTTCACCTAACTCTAATAGTTTTTGAGAAAATTTTAGATTAAAAAAAACAAAGAAAAAAAATTTTCGACAGACTTGTTTTATGAGAGTGCAGACGGGGACCTCAGAGAAATCAACTATTTTCTTTTTGCAAAATCAACCTAAAAATGTTTTAAAGGTAATCATAGATCTGTTGATTTCAGACATGCCTTTGTGTCTGTTCTGTGATGTGTAGTTCTCAACATCTTGGAGTACAAACACACACACACATACGCATGCATACACTAGTACTTTATAATGTACATAAACCATAGTCACAAAGTTTGTTCATATGTTTGACTGTTCACATTACTGTGAACACATAACTTTAACCTCTCTTTAAAGCTGATTAAAGAGAGGAAGAGAGGAAGACTTGTGTAGCCAGCAGCTTAAGTGTGACTGATTGCTGTTGCTGACACACAAATTCTGCCATGTTTTCCTCTCTTTAACACTTATCAAAGAAAGGAAGAGAGTGAGATTCACATGACTGGAAACGATTTTTCAAAATAGATATATTCTAAATTATTAATCAATCATTGATACCACAAAAAATCCTGTCATTTTTTATGGGTATGATGCTAGTGTATGTAATGATTTAGAATATTTCTATTTAAAAAATCGTTTTCAGTCATGTAAATCTCACTCTCTCCTTGTCTTTGATAAGCCTTAAAAATAGGAGATATATATATATATATATATATATATATATATATATATATATATATATAAAAGAAAGAGATAAATATACTTTTTAAATAATTTTCATTTGGGAATGCAATTTTTGCTGGCCACAATGCCACTTCCCTTCTCAACATATTCATATTCCAATGCACAGTAGACAAAAGATTACTCTGAATGCATTTCCTACAAAATTATTAAAAAAGACAAAAATCTGATGTAAAAATTTCAAAATTTGATCACATGATCTAAAATTATACACTGTTTCAAAGATATTTGTCAAGCTCTTCTTGAGGACCAATTGTAAAATCTTGATTGCACTGCACTATGCCATACCAGGGCACAGGGTAATATGAAGGTGTGTTCCATTATTCAATTGTACACATGAATACATTCATGGTGGAATCTAACCATGAGAATTTTCACCTTTTGCATTGCAAATTACCCCATCTTCTATAACAGAGAAGAGAGAGAGAGAAGTCTTGCGAGACAAGTTTTCATAACTTTTTGAATAACAATGACACTTTTAACTTCCAAATAATATCTCCAACCTGACATAATACGAGTCCATTTGTTTCAAAATCTTTGGTTTGTCTAGCCATAATTTTTATTCACGCACAAGCTAATATACTAGTTTACCTTTGCTGTCAAAAATGACGGCAAATCGGAAATATATGGATTCACATTGCAATTCATATACGTGGATAATAACAGAGATTTGCATTGCAGTGAGCTAGAAGGATAGCGTTCTATTGACCATAAACAGATCTTCAATATTTTTATTTTGTTTTTATTATTTTTTCTATTTTTATTATTATTTGAATTAATTCTATTCTAAGATAAGATGATCTGTTTTTCAAGGGGAGATAATCATTATTTTAGTTTCAGGTTCACAAGGATTATCTCCATTTTACACCCAGATTCTATGAATGTTCCAAATATCTGCTGCAACATTGTTTTGTTAAATGTGAAAGTCATCTCCTTTCAAGTCTGGCACAAGGGAAAATAGGGTTAGAGAGAGTGTCTTCAAAGGTGAACACAGATCATTTAAATAAGTAACCACTAAGAACTGAATAAAGATCACAGCAGATATTTGTGTATATATAGATGTTTATCAACATATATTGAATCATATAATATTGAATATATATATATATATGTATATATATATATATATGTGTGTGTGTGTGTGTGTGTGTGTGTGTGTGTGTGTGTGTGTATGTGTATGTGTGTATTTGAGAGTTGTTAAGATGTTCAACCTTTAAAATCCATGAACGAGTATCATTTCTTTGTAACTCTTTTAACCCCTGACATATAACCTTGTTGCCTTACTGCTCATTCATTAATCAAGACAGTTTCAATTTTAGGATCTCCACTGTTAGCCAACCATAAGCTATTGCCGCAAATGAATAATTGATACTGACTATATTCAGATAATTCCACAAATAGGATTAAACAGAAAAAGGTTGGCATCTTCCCTGTATCTCAAAACCGACTTTATAACAAGATTAAGACATTACCTCTAATTAGAATATCTTCAAAACTGGAAAATGATGTTCATTTACATCTGAAGTGGATGTTCCTTGGAAATAATCATCTGGAAAGCAGAAATTATTTCTGGTTCAAAATGTACACTTTTTATTGACCATTGGCACAGTGGATACAGCTGTGTCCGAAGACAATAAGGTGCACAGTTCAATACCTACGTGACAATCGATTGAACACTTTTAACCTTTATGATTCACAAATGATTGCCTCCTCAATGGAAGAAGCCTAAACAAGTAAAAATACGCTTGTTTCATTTCTACATGAGAATTCACTATGAAAAGCAAAAAAGAAAATAGATGCTATTTCTTTTATAGAGCAAATGAATAATGATGGATTTAGGCCAGTCAGGTAACTAGTCATCCATCATATCTTCAAAATTTATCGTAGTGTGATGATCTCATTCACCAGAGGTTAGCAAACTATAGCCCGTGGGCCATATCTGGCATGCAGCCTCATCTGGCCCACCGACTTCATTGAATATGAGACTAAGCATTCAAAACATCTTTGTTTTCCTTATCTGTCCTCCATTAGAAAATGATAAAATCCAGGATTTAAAAATGAAGTAAAAATTTCATTTTACAGTGGCCTTAAATGAATTAATGTTTCATAGTTATAAAATGTTTCAACATAACATATTCTGGCTATTTTTTTAATATACTTAGCTAACTTAAGCAATAGATATTATATCCTGTTATACAAGTGCTTTTTCTATTATACTCTGTAAAACATGTACACATATTCTACTTTTTCTTTTCAAGTCTTTCTTTTTGCATTTATGTTGTCCCACATATAACTGTTGTTTATAACATTGTTAATTTCCAGAACTTTGTATGATCATTGTTTAATCTATTATTTGACTTGGCTCACAAGACATAAACACATTTCTAATCAGGTCCATCTCCTATCAACAGCTTGATCTTTACTGAATGTTCCAGAGATTGCAGATTTGAACAAAGACTAATAAATACTTATCTCTGATATACATCATTATTATTTAATATTGTACAGGCGCTACACCAAAGTTCATGCAATTCATCATTTTCCAGGTCTTGCCAGACATTCCACACATCCCTTGAAATCACTCCCTCAGGGAATAAAGGACTTCATCTTTATCATTTTTTTTTCTATCCTTGAGGAAGCCATTTTGCACCTCAAGTTCCTCTGACTATTGAATAGCATCTTGTATAATGTGGAGGATATGATTGGATTTTTTGTTACTAAAAAAGATTTTTCTCAAATCATTTCAATTCATTTCAATATAAGGAATTGTAAAATGAATTTTTTGAAGAATATCGTCCATAATTCTGTGAAAAGTCATTGATATTCGAAAAATCTTTGGACGATTGAACTTATTCTTTTTCTTATTTTCGTTGTTCTGACGATTTAGCTGATCCATTCTATGGCCTTCTTCAGTTGTACTATCTCTATGTAAGTGGAATGTCACTGCTAACAAAGAAAAAAATTTCGTTTGTTACCACATTTTTTCTACTTGGAACCTCTAGGAAGAGGGTCCCTCTCTTTATAAACAAATAGTGCATCTGAAAAAGACCATAGAATGGATTGGCTGAAAATAACAAAATGAATGATTTCAAAATGTCTGAAAAAACTCCTTGAATAATCTTATTTTTAATTATCAAACACAGAAACTTCCCTTGAAATTTTATTTTCTTTATATGAATTTAAGAGTGAAATTCTTCGTTACTAAAAAAAAGTTTTCAATGGATATTTCAATTTATTTCTAAATAAGGGATTGCAACTTTTTTTCTAATCATCCAACTCGGTACCATCTTCAGACTGAAGTAAAAACTTCCATACAGTTACCTACTGCCAACAACTTTATCTTTACCAATATATGTGCCAGCATTTGTGTGCTTATGGACAGAGTCCAAAAGTTGCATGCTGTGCCACTGTAGATATGTGCAATCAATACTTTCAGAGTGAATTGTTTTCTGACAGCTTACTGTACTGAGAGTGCTCACTTGGGAAATTTATGTGAAGCAAACTCACTACTTCTGCTTCCTTCTTTATACAATAGTTGAAAACTGATCAGCAACTTAATTAATGTCTATTTTGGGAGAGATTGCACAATTTGAGCATACTTTTTTTTCATTAATGAATATCAAGCAAGCTGTTACCTAGTGTCATACACATATGTCATATGTTGTGAATTTAGAAAGGTTGCATTCCTTCGTGGGAAAGGGTTGATCAACACTTTGTAACCCTGACAAAATAAACCACAACATTTTTGCTATATTTTGAAACTAGCATTTCTTTTTTCTTCATTCCAATTTGCTGTTGGCAAGGCAAGATTCCTCTTTGTGACAAACTCTCATCTTGTCAGACATTTCAACTGACTCTGCTGAAAGACTTCGCCAGATCTTAATAACAGGGTGGAGAAGACGATTGGTGGGGTGAGATCAACCTGACAAAGCATAATTGTCATAATTGCTATCCCTAAATAAAGCATCATTATGAAACATTACATAAGCTGAAATGGCATAAGGCGTGAAGTAAAGAAGCAATTGCCATTAATTATCATGGGAAAAAACATTTAAAAACTTTCTCCAGACCCAAAAAATAAGCTTCTTCTGAGTCTGCCAGGTTTACGTGAGGCATAACACCCTCACAAGCTCTCCTCAGCACTTCTGATTAGGAAATATTGGAAAATATGGGAATGAAGGAGGTTATACTTCTGAATTTGCAATCATGCAACCAATGTCATTTGGCAGTGTGCCATGTTGAAAAATTGGAAAAAAGGGGTGATCAATGGATAAGTTACTTCTCCTGTGTTATGTACACAAGATGTCCCTGGAAATGACAGGTCTGGCTAGTCACTCAATAGAAACTGTCAATGTAAAAATAAATTGAGATAAAGCATGGACACAGTTCAAAACTATGATGGCTCAATGCTGAGGGGAAGGAGTTAGGTGGTGTCACTGTGGCTGCTCAGAGGGTACACTGCCTCCGTAATGGCTGGCTGCAAAATAAATGCTGAATACTATTTCCACTATTTGTCTGTTTATGTGGAAAGAAAAATCTGTGATTTCTTTCAGGCAAAAAACAGTGAAAACAGCCACTTATGTATACATACATACAAAGTACTACACAAACGTTTGAAGGAAATTGAACTGTGTGCATGAATTAAATATAGTACAAGCTTTTGCCAGTACCTTTTGTGAGCAGCATCCTTTGTAGGCCAGTTTCCAAAGAGCAGACAATAGGCTGCTTTGAAGGAGGCGGTGCAAACTAAGTGTTAGGATGAGCCATTTTTGTTTCATGGAAAATCTCCGTGAAATCTTCAGTAGCATCACATATATATATATATACAGAAACTATCAGCAAATTGAGATTTCAATTATATTGTCAGCTGGAAATGATACATCTGACTAGTCACACAGAAGAAACTTCATGTAACCAATGTCTTTTGGCAGCATTCCGTGTTGGGGGTCATCAATTAAAAAATTGGAAAAATGGATGATCTGTGGATAGTTACTTCTCTTGCATTTTGTTGGGCAGTGATCACTGAAAAAAAGCCTGATTTTTCAAAAAACAAGCATGAACACAACTGCTCACATGCTAAGGGATCAATTCAGCATGAACTTACATTGTAAATTAACATCCCACCACACACACCACACTAGAAACCTATTTTAGAGGGGAATTTTTTAAAAAACAAATTTTTTTCCTAGGAGCAAATATTTCAATTTTCAGCCCTGTAGCTCCATTGGAGTGGCCTGTATGTGCAATATTCTGGTAACCAGCGAGCCAGCTGAGTTCACTTGAAAACTGATGAAACGTATGTTGAAAGTTGGTGACAATTTGGGCAGAAATACTGCATTTTTTTTTTAGATTTACTGATTCAAAATCAAATTCTGTGTTGAAAAGCATTTAAACATGTGCAGTTATTAACTCAATGTAAACCTTCATGTGACCGGTGTCTTTAGGCAGTAAGCCATGTTCGAGAGTGATCAATCAAAACATTGGAAGAAGGGGTGATCAGTGAATGAAGCACTTCTCACGCCTTTTGAAGGGCCAGTGATCACTGAAAACTCTAAAAGCGAGCACAAACTAGAGGCCAGTATAGTGTAAACTTACATTGTAAATTGGACTCCTATACTAAAATCTTATTCAGTGCAGGAATTTATCAAGTGGAGGAAAAAAAAAAAAAGAAAAAAAAAGGTGTTTTCTCATTGATATAATAAGGAGTAAAAGTTGAAATTTTCAGCCCTCTAGCTCCATTGGCGCACCCTGTACACGTGATGCATACATAGCCAGCCAGCCGGACCCACTTAAGAACTGAGAGAAACATGTGTTGACAGTTTTGGTTGATTTTTCCAAATAATGAGTGATTTTAAAAATCATGGTTGAGTACTTGGCTTATGCCTGCCTGTGCAAATGATACATACATAGCCAGTCAGCCGGACCCACATAAAAACAGAGAGAAACCTATGTTGATAGTTTTGCTTGGCTCTTTCTAATAATGAGTGATTTTAAAACACATGGTTGTATACTAGGCTTATTGTCCTTCTTGATTCTTACTCTGCGAGTGAAATGTTGCAAAAGTAATTGCTGGCTGTTTTGCATGTTAAGATTCACTAAGTTCAACCTAATCTTTTATTCAAGTCTGTGTTTCGAATTTTAATCACAAACCATTTACATGATTTCATTCTGCTCTAATAACACGCAAGACAACAGTAGAAACAGACTTTCTCTCAATTCAGGAACTAACTGACTTCTCAGAAACCATCAACCAAGACTGTTGCCGAAACTGTCAAAATAGGTTTCTTCATTTTTTAAGTCGGTCTGGCTGGCTCTGTATGTATCATGTGTGCAGGCCACACGAGAGAAACCAAGAGCTGAAAATTTAAACATTTACTCCTGGTTATGTTTAGAAAGAACTTGTTTCATTTTTTGAAAATCTCTCACCATAGGTTTTTGACAGGGGGTTCAATTTGCAACGTGGGTTTATGCTAAATTAGCCCTTTAATTTGCGTCTTGCAGTATTTACGTTTTTTTTATTTGAAATTTTCATTAGTGATCACTGCCCAACAAAAGGCAAGAGAAGTAATTTATCCATTTATTACCCCTTTCTCCAATTTTTCTAATTAGTTACCCCTAACATGATACCAAAAGACATTGGTCATGTAATGGTTTCTATTGAGTGATCAACCAGACTTGTTTGTTATTCCTTTTTCTTTTTTGTCTAACTCATCATTGATTTTATGAATACACAGGATAAAAACCAGAATCTTTCTCATTCTTCGCTTTATTATCTATCTTTACATATATTCAAAGTGCTGCTCCCACACACATGCAAAAATATACAGTACTACTTACAAAGTATATGTATATATATATGTATATATTCTAGAAAGCTTTACTGCTTTAAACACTGAATATGTAAAAAAAAAACTTTTTTCCAAAAATGTATGTCATTTCAGTCAATTAATTCCCGAAATCTGCTGATGTAATTTTTTTGGTGATTTTTACGTTTTACACAGGATTTGATATTATGGTTCTATGCGTGATTTTTTTTTGTTGGGATCATCAATTGTTTACCATGTAACAGTTCTGAGGATATGAAAATAAATCAGTTATATAACTATGTTAATCAAACACCATCTCCTCTTAATCTATGATTTTGATATATATATATATATATATATATGATTTAATCATTTTTTCAGTCGTATGATATGTGTATCTTATTTTATACAGAGTATTATCATAATGTATGGGACATAGATATTATTTTATACATCATTTGATTTTTAGAAACAAAGGGGTTACTTGCGTAGTTTATCCCAAAAACATATATATATATATATATATATATATATATATATATATATATATATATATATGTTAAAACTAACTTTTGTTGACTGGTTGAAAATGGGTTCATTAATTGTATCTGGCGAGTGCTAACTGTTTGTATAAGCATTCCAAGTTATACTTTAAATACTTCTTTGGCATAGTTGAAGGTATTTGGACATTAATGGCCAGAAACCAATCATAATAGGTATAGAAGTTTGATTTCTGGAGACCCATCCCCCAGACTAAACTTCCTCATTGTACTAAAAGGAGATGGTCAGGGGCACACCATGATGCCTGCAGCAAAAAAAAAAAAAAAAAAAAAAAAAAAAAATCAATGACAATTTCTGGACACACCTATAATACAAAAGCGTGTGGAGCCTCACATTACAAAAGACCTGGTGGTCTATCCTGTTCTCATGAGGATGCAAATAAATACCCACGTATGCATTTAACAAAGCAGCCAGTCAATACTAATCGTTTAACTCTCACAAGACTAACCTATTAAAGTGCTTAATGCCTGAATTAAAATGTCTCTGAAGACTTCTAAATGAGATTTATGAGACATATATATTTCAGCAGTCATAGAAACCTCAGGATATATATGTCCCGGGAGTCTTGAAGGGATTAATCGAATCACATAGCCACACAAATGGCCCGCCCAGCCAACCAGTCAAGTGGACTACGGATTCTTCTCACTTTGCTTGTATGTGTGTGTGTGTGTCTCTCTGAGTACTCCACGTAACATTTTTAGAGCTATGACTTTTAAAATATGCAGGAGTACACCACTAGGCACCATCTAAAAACTTTTTCTTTTTTCAAAATCTCTGGCATACGCATGGGCTACGGTGATCCATTTTTATGAGGCATGGACACATACTTACAAAGTGAATAATACATAGGGGGCAACCCGGCCCCCCCCCCCCCCCGTTTTCTTTGGAAATCAGACATGGAATGTTATAGAAGTTTTGGACCCAGGCCTGATATCTAGGACCTTCAAGGGTCACAACCAAGTCAATGAGCTACTTGAAATCAACAGGGTAAGTTGAAACAATGCAACATCTGGAGGCAAGTCATATTCAGTCTAGATAATATGTTTAGAGTCGAATCTCATTTCCAAATTCTGGCCAAGTGGAGAATTATTTTGTGTCTAACGTCCGTAAACTCTGTGTGATATTTGTCAGTGGAAAATGCCATTTTGTAGTTGATAACTGAATAGATCAATGCCAGACCCAGTTTAAAGAGGAGTTTTATGCCAGTAGGAATTTTGTTCTTTTAATTATCAAAATAGACTTTTTTTCATAAAAGCAAATACAATGATTTACACAAGTAATTGACAGGTTAATAATTTTCAGAGACAGCTTATCATTTCAACTCCCTGATGAATCAAATGCACTTCACATTACCTTCATTTAAGGGGTAGCATAGAAAGTAAATCTTAGCTGTGACAATGATTTACAATATCTGCTGCCCGTAGATTTCCAGTAGCTAGTTGACTAGATTGTGCACCCAGATTAGGATCCCAAAAGGTCCAAGATATCATTTCTGTATCTTTTATAACATTCTCTGTCTGTGAAATACCCATTACCCTCTAAGTAATAACCAGATCAGCCAGGAACTTTTTTGAGAATCTGTATCAAAGGATTTTTTAGGTAGCCAACACAGAAAGATTGATCCCACGAAGGAATCTATGAAGACACAAAAAGATAATCATATCAAAAACTTGAAAATTGTTCCTAGTCTGACAAAAGTAAAAGCTGACATATAGAGCGAATACCTTAGAGGGAAAAAAAAATTCGTCTTGGGGCGTCTGACAGAAATGATCTTTAGCAAGCAATGCCAAAACCACAGCCTTCATTTCCCGTCCAGAGACGTAATTTTCCTGTTGTGACAGTTTATTCAAATTTTACGCTGATCTAGTAGACTGGTTGAACTATTGGGCCTGTTTAGGGTTCTTCATACCTTCCCTATCCATATCGGATGGAGTAATCTATCTAATAGGGATTAAATCTTTTTAGAAATTGTAAACCAAAACTGTCAATATATGTTCCTTCAGTTTTTAAGTTGATCTGGCTGGCTATATCATATATTCAGCTGCAATGGAGCTAGAGGGCTGAAAATTCAAACATTTACTCCTTAATGTGTCTAGAAAAACAAGGTTGTTTCTTTTAAAATTACCCCCAAAATGGATTTTTAGTGGGGGATCAATTTACAATATAAGTCCATGCTAAATTGATCCATTATTTTTTGCCTGGCAGTATTCACACTAATTTTTTTTTGTTTTTTTAAAATTCTGTCTACTTTAGCGATCTCTTGCCAATAATAGGTAAGAGAAGTGAATTATTCATTGATCATCCCCTTTTTCAATTTTTTAACTGATCATACCCAACACTGTATGATGCCAAAAAGTGTTAGTCTCGTGACTGTTTCTATTGAATGACTAACCAGACCTGTCTTTTTTTTTAAAAAAAAAAAAACAAGATCATGAATTATTTACTGCCGAGAGGTAAACAGTTTTATGGCTCAATTCAATATGGCTTAAATGGCAGAGATCAGAAAGGATAGAAAGCAATTTCTTATGTACTTTATCAAATGTGACAGTGCAGCCTTTTCCAACACTGGCACTTTTCTTTTCATATTTTCATATAGCTCTCTCACAGTTATAACAAAGATGGCAGAACATTTCTCTATACAATCATTAAGATGATTCTTGTGTGTCACATGTATTCTAACAGCCTTGAAAAAGAACATGACATCTAAATATCCAAATATGTGTGGAGATGTGTTTCAAAAGTGGATACCCAAAAGTATGGGTAACTCAAGTTGTGGAAAAACTCCCTCAAAAAAAAAAATTTGATTGCAAATTACCTGGTGGAGTGATTTCAGGTGATGTATGAAATGACTGTCAAGACAAAGGAAACGCTCAGTAATTTAAGTGATGCACAAACTAATCCATCTGTTTAAATTCGCTTAACACTTTCGTAACACCTCGCGTGTGTATGTGTATATATATATATATAAATATAAATAAATAAATAAATAAATAAATAAACTTCCATACACTTTACTCCTGAGTCTGTCTCACTCTCTATCCTTCATATTATATATATATATATTTTACCCACAATGCATAGCTCCTGACAGTAGACTCTGGTTCCACATGGGAAATTTTAATACACACTCACACACCACTGATGATGGGAAGAATCCCGAAACATGTATGGACAATTCACTTATAAGGATTAATAAACCTTACCTCCAAACACCTCACTCCCGAGTCTGTCTCACTCTCTACAGTACACATTATATATATATATATATATATACACACACATTATTAAGAAATGGATATATAATCCAACAAATAATTATAAATATGTTATATTACTTTGAAATTCTATTTGAAATGATCTCTCATTATTACACGGTGGATGTATCATTTAGCAAATTTTTAACAATTTTTAAAGATGTGAATGTTATAGGAATCAGATATATAAAAGTAGAATAATGCATTTATGAATATTTCAGTCCATTTCTTAATGATATAGTTTTCTGTGTTGAGAAGCAAATAGAGCAGATAGAGATAGTGAATGAACTAAATGGAAGGTTGGAGATAAAACAGTTATTTGGGCCTTTGCATTACTGGTGGCTGTTTAGGTCAATGGTTATCAACTACCCTATCGGCTGTAGGTTTGTGATCAGGACAATGATATTTTGAAATATACTTTTTTCTAGTAGGACAAGGAGTCAGTTTGTATTTTTTTATTTACATTAAAAAAAATCACATTTTTCTCCAGAAAACGGGCATCATGTGATTCAAAACCAACATGTATTAATACTAATGTCAAACAAGAGTGATCACACAAGGTTTAGAAGTAAGTAGTTTTCCGAAATTTACGATTATACAGTAATTCACTTTCATGAACCAGACCCCAAAATATGATCTCCCATCATGTTCTCGTTATATGTTCTTTGGTAGCGGTGTTCAAAGTTCAGTATATCCTGGTGGAAGCATTCACCTTTCTTCTCCGAGTACAGACACAAATTCTCCTTGGGTTTATCAAGATGAGTATCTAGAATATAGACTATGAGAGATAGCCTGCAGCCCGTTTTACCCTAGTTCGTCAATATAATCTCAATTCGGTCCTCATAGTTTTTGGCATTGCGATAGCCATGGAAACCCTCAACCACTGCGACAAAGCTGTACCATTTAAGCCATATTGAATGGAACTATAAAACTGTTTACCTCTCGGCAGTAAATGATACATGATCTTGTTTTATTTGGGCTTTTTTGAAAGACAAGTCTGGTTAGTCATTCAATAGAAACAGTCACACAACCAACACCTTTTGGCATCACACTGTATTGGGTGTGATCAGTTAAAAAATTGGAAAAGGGGATGATCAATGGATAAGTTACTTCTTTCGCCTATTATTAGCAAGTGATCACAAAAATAGTCAGAATTTTCAACAAAAAAAAAAAAAAAAAACAAGCATGAATACTGCCAGGCATAAAACTAAAGCTTCTTCATCTTTCTATGGGAATTCCTTGAACCCCAGGATTTTCTTTATCTGTGGTCCAATGAAAGTGCTAGCTTTGAACTTTGCTAACTTTGCATTAGGAACAGCAGGGATACCTTAATGCACGACCAAAAGCAGGACTGGCTACAGCCGCCTGAATTCTACGTAAGGATGGATAGTATCATGAGGGTCTCTGGTTGACACCTCGAAGGTGTTGATGTCACTACTGCATATAAAATTAGGCCTTATGAAATAATTTGTCATAGTTCTAGTTAAGAAGTTTGTAGCTTTCAAATACTCTCTCTAACCTACCTTGGCAAAATAAGTAAATTACAAATCATCAATGTTCCGATCACAAAAGCAAAGTCTGAAGGGGGTGATAGCAATTTTCAATACTTCTTAGACATAATCAATTGAGGTGTAACACTCATTACCCAAGAACAGAAAACAAAGAAAAGAAAGTTGTATACTGTAGTAATAAATTAAACTCCATACAAATGCAGATTTTACAGGCTGTTTTGATGACCTCTCATTTCTATAGCAAATATTAGGTGAGTGGTTCTTAACCTTCTTACCACCAAGGCCCACTTGAGTTGGACCTTGCTTCCACACACCCTTCACATCTTCAACAAAATGATTAGTTTGAAATGTGAATAGCAAATGTGAGATTTTTTGAAAAATATATATATCCATCACAATATTATGCAAACATTTGTTGAGAAAATGTCAAAAATAATTTGAAAAATCTTTTACTCTTTTTGTGTGGGCTCACCCCCCACCTACTCCTGCTTAAGAACCACTGTAATAGATAGACAGGTATGGTAAGTCACTCAAGAGAAAGCATCTGCCAACCAATGTCTTTTGCCAACATGCCATGTTGGGGGTGATCAATTAAAAAAAATTTGAAAAGAGATGATCAATGAATAAGTTACTCCTCTTTTCAAAAGTTTTCATCTATTATTATAACAAAAAAACTAAGGGATCAATTTAGCATGAACCTACATTGCAAATTGAACACCCACTAAAAAACTATTTTGAGGTGAGAGGATTTTCCGAAAAAAAAAGTGTTTTTACTAGACATGATGAGTGGATGTTGAGATCTTCAGCCCTCAAGCTACATTGGTGTGGCCTGTGCGCATACATAGCCAGCCAGACTATCCGGACCAACTCGGCAAGCAGATGAGGCAGAAGCAGATATTTCTATTATGGCTGCCTGCTGTAAGCCAAGCAGAAAGGAAAAAAAAAAAAAGAATTTAGAGACAGGTAAGTGCAATCTTTTCATACGCGGCTATTTATTGCTCTTTTTATGCTTTGCGATTGTCTTGTAATTAGAAACCATCAACCAGAACTGTCAACATCGGTTTCTCCAGTTTTCAAGTGGGTCTAGCTGGCTCACTATCCATGTATGTGTCACGTGTACAGACTGACCAGTAGAGCAAGAGAGCTGAAATTTTGTGCATTTTGTCCTTATTATCCTTACAAAAAACGTTTCAAATCTTTTTTTTTTTTTTATTAATTCCACCCCAAAATAGGCTTCCAGTGGGAATTTTAATCTAAATTGGTGTATTGGTTTGAGTCTGACAGCACACGAGCTTGTCTTTTAAAAAATTGTACATTTTTTAGTGATCATCGCCTAGCGAAAGGCGAGAGCAGTCAATTTTTCTGTGATCACTCCATTTTCCAATTTGTTTTTTTTTATTGATCATGCTGCCAAAAGACGTTGTGAACGGAATAGTTTCTCTTGAGTGACTGTTATTCTCTGTGATTCTCTTGTAATTCTAATGAGTATTCCAGACTGATTGATTTTACAAAATCTTTTTTTTTCTCTCTTCAACTCGCAAATAACTTTCTATATCACTTATCGAAGAATAAAAAAAAAATCAAATATTACATTGCAAGACGACCTAATGAATAATTTAAATATTGTAAGTAGACTGTTGACATGGAGCGTTCTACCTGATAGCCTCTTCACGTATGTGTGTGTATGTGCGTTCTTGTGCGTAAAGAGAGAGAATCAATTAGTTACTTCCGCCGTGTTTTTAATATATGTATTATGCATATTTCATTCTTCTAAGGTTGGAGAAACATGTATATGTATATATATATATATATTAGTTAAAAATGACAGACTGTATGCATATATATATATATTAGTTAAAAATGATCGAGTTTACTTTTTATTTAATATTTTCCTGTCTACGGATCAAATGTTCAGTTTTTTGCTCACTGGGATGTAGAAACTATTTTAAAAGTTTTCAATGTTAATCTTCCTCGTGGTACTTTCGACTACCTTCAGTCTTTTTCAAGGAGTTCATGCATTCCTGTTACAAAAAAAAACCCTGAACAACTGATCCTTTGTTAGTATAAACTAAATGAAAACAAAATTTGTCCGTCGTTTTCAACAGAATATTCCCAAGAGAAAAATTGCTGCCGAAATATACATGATTTCATTTAGGTGTATTGATATACATTCACGTTGGTGCATCAATAAGTCTGCAGACTGAAAAGGAAAATGAGCATTTTTTTAACTCAACTAATGTGTCCTTTTCAAAATAATCTTCTTTATTAATGCACTTAATTCAGTATCGGATATTGATAAAGTAAATCGAACATTATACAATGAAAATTTCATGATAAAGCTGATAACTACGTGTCAGTTTGCGGACCTTATGATACACGCTCATATATATATATATATATATATATATATATATATAAGATTTGTTTGTCTTAGAGAATATCGTGCTCAGTATTAAATTGTATTATGATTACGAAATAAATTAATGGAAAAGTATCTCATATTTTTATTTATCCAAATGATTCAGCATGAAATGTCAAAAAATCGGCTGACTCGAATATAAGCCGAGTCCGTTATTTTGTCAAAACTTTTTATGAATACACCGTATATATCAACAAAACCAATTGAAACACCATAGCCACCAAAGGTGGCAAAGCGTTCGAGCTTTTTTCTTTCTTTTCAATATGTGCGTTGTCCCTGGCAATACCATTTTGTCAACAGACTTGGAAATTGGCATCAGCACTCCCCTAAACCCCTTCTAAAAATGGTTTCGGAGTTGAGGGAAAAGGCTCTTTTGACCTTGGGTTACTTGTTTTGACGGCTTTATTAATAACAACTAAATTCTCTAGAATCTAGAAGCTTCTAGATGTTTTTTTTTTTTTTGTATATTTTCAAACTCTATTTTAGATGTTTTCCAGTTGAGGACGCCGGATATATAATCAACAGAATTTATTCTGACTATATCTACTCTTCGTTGGAATTATTTCACGAGACTTCAAATTTTGACGCTACGGTTTTTTTCAATTATGGACTCTGATGACGAGTTTCTTTTGTCTCCAAGTCGTGAAAGGGAAATTTTCATCAGTGATGACAAATATACCTTAAGAAAATGATTCAAATGATGTTACATAATACTACCTGTACAATATTTCATGGTAATTGAGTTCAAACGAAAAACATTATCACATTGTGTCTATATCAATGCTGTATTCATATAGGCAAAAATATTGGCCATTTTGGCTGACCTGAGCATAAATCGAACTGCTGATTTGAGGGCCATTCTTTTAGTAGCAAAAAATTGTCTCATATTCAAGAATATACGGTACATTAGAAGTTGATGTTTGTAAATATAAACATTTTTTATTATTACTATCTTATTACAAACTTTGCTTCATCTTTTCATTCTTATTTTTTATATCACACACTGCCCTCTTGGTTGATATGCTCTAGTGGCCAAAGAGTGTACTACTCAGAGATAAAAAAAAAAAAAGCAACAATAATAAGATAGTGATTTTTCATTTAATTGGTGACCCACTAATGTTTCCTTGAATGACATTAACCCCCCATCCCGATGTATGCATACCAGTGGACGCGTATCGATCCAAGTAAATGACTCGTACTGTGCTGGTAGTTGATAGTGACATGAAGGCTCCCCTTTCGTTTGCTACTATCATTTTGAATGGGGAGAACGGAAATCCAGTCCCGATTCTTCCACCTAAATCACACAGTTTAGGGTGTACTCACTTAGCTTCTGAGTGCAATGGGAAATTTGTCCTAATGAAAATTGTTCCGCACCCTTCGCTCATACTGAGAATTGAACCTGGATCCTTCAGCGTGTGAGGCTTATATATATATATATATATATATATATATATATATATATATATATAAGAGACAGGCAAACAGACAGATGGAGCTGTAATTTCAAGTTGTATTACTGAGCCCAATCTTGATTAAAATTACCTTCTGAAATCATTAATCTTTGCTATTTAATTAGATTTAAACTTCTTAATTACGAGCAAGATTATGAATACACCTTTCACTCTTGTGAATTCTATAGACATATTTAAGGACTTGTCAACAATGTCAAGTGTTCAGCATGAGATGTGAACATAGTTCCCTCTAAGCCGTTAGCGAGCACGCGCGTATTGCAACCAGCACACAAAGGAAATTAATAACTGAGTTTTTATTGAAAAATATTGATTCCTTGTGTCTAATTCAAAAGTGCGCATATACTTTTGTCACAGGGAAAAAAATTGCACTACATTAGATTTTTGCGCCCACTGACAACAAAAAATTAGAGGTTACGTTGGATATGAAAGGTGGAACCAATATTCACTCATGTCAATACATATTTAATTCATGAGGGAACATTGCTGAGAAGAGTTTCCTGTTCAAAGTAAATTCAAGCTGAATTGAAATAGCAAGCAATCACATCAGTTTTACGCGACACTCGTCTGTGAACATGAGAAAAGTCATTGTAAATTTAATCAAAGCGATCTTACTTAGACAAACAAACAAAAACAGGACGAGCATTAGTCATTAGCCACTCAAATATAGCTTTAACTCTTAAATTCATAGACCGGTTTCCAGGCTTTTTTGTGTATTCAATGTTCAATCTACTAATGGAGACATTGCCGTATATCTAACTCATAAAACCTAACCTTACCGAATACCCAGGTCCCAAAACCGATTAACGCCACTGTACATTTCGTTTGTAGTATGAAAGCATGGATCCTTTTTTTTTCTTTTCAAACGAATAGTTACGGGTGATATTGTTAGTTAAATTGAATTGGATTGATAAACACAAAAGACCAATGGAGTAAGAACAATCGTTGACCACAAGGAATTTATCAGCATTCGACAATCAGCAAAAGCCACTGACCACTAAAACACTTTTTGACCCACGAACACCAAGGCTCGAAGGACATTGATTTTTCATGGCCATTCATCGAAGTCATCATCAAAAGTTTAACAAACATGACAGGAAGAAGAAAAAATAATAATAATAATATTATTATTCTTATTATTATTATTATTATTATTAAAGTCAGTGTCGTATTAATAATGATGCACTTGAGACACAGGCTTCGTGTCTCAGGTCCCAGACTCAAAGGGCCCAGGGCGGATTTAAGGGGCCCCGATGTAGGCTATGGCCAAGAAAAACATTTCATCTTTTTTTATAAACTGTTAGACTTCAAAGTCGGCTAGACCCGATTAGGGCCACCTTGCTAATCAATGCGTTAATAATTTTTTTTTGTTCTTGTTTATCATGAGTTTGTGGATATATCTGACAGTTTGAATTATATTGACAATAAGGAAAGAAAACAATAATTGTACGTGGACTAAAATATATTCCATTTGAATATATAAACCATCGACAAAGAAAGACACATGACCTGACCCCGGATGACACGATGGAGTAAATGCCAGCAAATGATGATAATAATAATGGTCTTTTTACATGGGAATATTGAGTTGGGTTTATATAAAACTGTTATATTGCAACATTATCCTTTGTTGACTGTAAGGTTCAAATTTTCGAATCCCTTGCCCTTGGTGAGAAGGCCTGATCGAGAAGGGGGCAAATGCCCCGTTTGCCTCCCTTAGTGGACGCCCATGGAATCAAACGTCCTCATTAATTGAATAGAAGTAACCTGATCAAAACAAGAAATGTACAACATGAGAACAGAGACACGTTCATTATTCAACGTGATATTTATGTAAAGATATCACAGAAAGAATTTATTCATCAAACTCATCAAAACTTCGATTCACTCTTATGATTGCATGTATAGCGGAAAGGGAAAATAATTAAAGCATTTATATGAACTAAGAAAATACTAAAATTTCTGAAGAAAAACTGTGTGCGTTAACAGATATACCAAACATAATATTAACAGGTCTGGTTAGTCACTCAAAAGAAACCGTCACATCACCGACGTCTTTTGGTAGTATGTCTTATTGGGGATGATCAATTAAAAAATTGGAAGAAGGGGTGATCAACGAATGAGTTACTTCTCTCACCTTTTGTTGGACCATGATCATTAAAAAAGTTGGAATTAAAAAAAACAAAAAAAACAAGCGAAATCGAAATCATCACTGAAAAACAATTTTGAGGAAGGCAGTTAGAAAAAACAACCCGTTAAAAACTGAAGAAACCTATGTCAACTGTTTTCGTTGATGGTTTATAATAATCCAAAAAGTTCATCATTTATCTATTTTTCACTTGAAATCTTCTGCCTAAAGGGATGCTTCTTAAACTGGTAAATGATTCACCCAAGGATGGATGAAATTATTTGCGGGTAAATGAAGGGAGGAAGAAACATGAAAAGTGAATGACTTTCTTGGATTTTCATATTTTTCCTATTCTTAAAAAAATATTTTTTGTAGTAAACATATACAAAAAGAAAACATTATTCCATCAAGAATTTATCGTTATTTCTAAGTCTGTTGTTTGCTTCGTTATGTAAACTAAAAAAAGGGTAGTGTGTTGATTTTTGTCCCTCCTATAGTTTTCCTAATATATTAACGGATGTTCAAAAATATGGATAAAACAAATACTTGAGATATGAGTTAATTAGTCTTTTACTCATGATATAAAACGATTTTTGTATAAAAGTATACCCAAGGGAAAATAAGATGAAAATGACCGAAAACTTATTCAAATCAAAAAAGACCCACAGGTAAATGACAGTGAAATAGTTTAAGATACACAGGCCTAGAGGATACAGAGGATACATTTTGGCCTCCTTCACAAAGGAATTTGTGGTAATCTTTGGCGTACATAAAATTGTGACAGTGTTCAACCAGTCTACAAAGGATTCAAAAGTATAATTCTTCATGTAAAAAGTATGATCCATTGGATATTGAAGCAGTAATGAATGTCTTTTTTTTTTCTTTATCAGATTGAACACCATGAATTTGCCTTGGTACGAACTAAAGGCAAACTGTTAGTTTCATTATTGGCTTCATTTCTAATGAATATATCGCTTAATGATACTTAAAAATATATTTTGAGCCTCTGTATGACTTTTTGATCCTTTTGATGTATGCTGTTAAATACCGCCATAGGTTTATTTACTTTTGATGAGATCTGGTCCTGATGCCAGAGGTGAACGTTATTCAGAGTTATGAATGAATAAAAACTCTCATCGTAAGATGAGCTCTCAAGTTAAAATTGATGATTTGAATGAAATGTCCGATTATTGCAATTTTTTTATCTAAAATTTGTGTCAGCCAGTTTTGGCACTCAATCTGTGTGTCATGCATTGATAATCAGAAAGAAAATGATTTTCAATTGTCAGTAATTAAGGCAAGCGTTAGTGGCAGCATGGAGCTATTACTTCAGTAATTGATATGGATTATTACCGAAACTAGCTTTCTAAGTGTGAGTTTTTTAAAAAAAAGACTATATGTTTTTGTTCGTGTAAAATCATCGATACCAATTGATATAATTCACAATTTGAAGGCGGAGAAACGGGAGATACCAATAAATCACTGAATGATTTGAGTCATTTCAAGGGATATTAGCTGAGAATAAAAATTACAGTATCAAATCACCGTAGCCCCACAAACGGCCGGCACGATCAACCTGCCAAGTGGGCTACAGATTCTTGACTCTATGCTTGTGTGTGTCTGTGTCTGTGTCAATGTTTGTCTTGGGGCTCTCCTAGTCACATATTTTTGGCTATAGCCTTGAAGATCTACACGAGAACACAAGTCGACACCATTGTTGATTTTTCAAAAAAATACTTTGTGGGGCCTCTATGGTCATTTTTGCCCAACCAACTATAGCCGGAGTTGAGATAAATTTTTTAGATGAATTATATGAAAGATTTTTTTTTTTTTTTTAGATAATTTCAGATATCATTATGATTATTGTTCTGGTGCACGTGCATGCTACGGCGATTCATTAATGCACAGTATTGATATCAAAGTTTCTTTTGCTCAAACCAAAAAGCAGAAAGCAAAGTAAATGAAGAAGTTCATTTGCCGGGGTGAAATGAACAGAATTGATTTGATTAGACGTGTTTGGGGCCTTGGTTTGTAAAGAAACCATATTACTGGCTGTCTTAACAGAGAAGCCGACCTCATTATGTTGAATAATGATAAGAATAATAGGAGTGATGATAGTAATTGTGAAGGGGGTCGATGATTGTGTTAGCGGTACCATTCTGACATGCAACATGACATTCGAAACTGATTTGTTTATGGCAAAGATGAGATCACATTTATCTTTAAACACTCAAAGTTGTGCGCCGCAGACGACAGAAATGGTCTTGGGAGTCGGCTTCGGTATTGATTTAACCAAATTGAAAATTCGGTGGCAGACGTCGGTCGGTTTAACGATCGTACGGCGGAGGTAATGGAGGGCTGGTAGCAAAGGAGCGAAAAGGAAGACAGAAAAACCTTAAGTCAATTTAAATGAACATGAAACATTACCTTCGACAGATACAGACAAGTACGCATGCGCAAACAGACGTAGACGTGTTACACGAAAATTATGTACAATAGTTGAAATATGACCGACTTGCTGAAATATCCTTGTTATTATTATTATTAGTAGTAGTAGTAGTAGTAGTGGTGAAAGTTGCGGTAGTTAATAAAACTTTAAAAATTGCTTTACAGTTTGTGAATGAGAATCTGAAGAAAAATAACGTGCTATAATTTTGTCACGAAATTATGAATGGTTCGTTTACGTGACTACTTATAAGCTCTTATTAATATGGCGTTTCTTAGCGGAAAAGCTCTGGCTAAGAAAAAGTCTTTATCAATAATATTCAAATTCTCATTTTAGAAATCCAGAAAAATAACAAAATCAAAATAAAAACACTTCAATATATTAAATTGATTATGCGTTCTCACATTCTCCCAAAATAAATTTTGTCAAAACTTGAATTAAGCCATATTGCAGAAACGCATTAAAACATTTCACCAACAGATAATATTGTGATCTTTTTCGTAGCTCCTATCAAGACCAAATAAATAAATAAGTTAAACTAAATATTGGAATTATAGATATCCAAGCCCAAATGCTTTCTTCAAGATCTGTAGGAAGCATCTTGTTTATTTTTTAGCGGTCGTATACAATAGGTGCCAAAAGTCTTATGAATTGTACTTAATCTGCAGCATTTCTACTAACATTAGACAATAATCTCACTAAAAATTGGAGAGGGCCTTTCAAGGAGCAAAACCCCCGCCTGGGCCCTCAAATCTCTAGCTACGTCACTACCTTAAATCATTTTTGTTTATATCCGCTACTGCTCACAGATCCTCAGGTGTTTGCGCTACCAGGTTTAGAAACACTGCACTAAGCTCGAAGTGTGCGTGAGTAGGAAGGGGGACTCATGGAGACAAGCCCCCGAGTCCCAAAATCTCCAGCTCCGTCCATGGTCGTACAAATTGAATATGGATGAAGAAAGTTGCGTGAAAAACTGTATTTGCCGGCCAATAAGGCGTTTGGTTTACCAAGGAGATCTACCGTTCAGTGTTACTTATCCGAGCCACTGTACATTTCGAGCACAAGCAGATGACTCCTAGTATTCTGTGTTATTTTTTGTTATTTTTCTTCCATTTAAATGTGTATCTCATACGCTCGCAGTTACGGCACATGTTCAAATTCTGAGCAAACTGAAAATTAGGTGGGCAGAGTAATCTTTGGTTTGATGAACAAAAACCTGTGACGGAGTTTAACCAGCTTACAAAGGCTCCAAAAGTCATACAAAGACTCCCAAAAAAGTGTTTTTTTCTATTGTTATCAAACAACATATTCATCAGAAATTTACACAATAATGAAATTAAAAGCCTGTCTTAGCTCTTTATTTTCGTCAGTTTGGCACGCCGGGCTTTGACTGATTCAAAGCGTGCAATCTGATAAAGAACAAAAGACTGGCTTTTAATTTAATTACTCTGTTAATTTCTGATGAATATGTTGTTTAATTATACTTTTTGATGAAAAAATATACTTTTTGGAGCTTTTGTATGACTTTTGTAGCCTTTGTATGCTTGTTTAACACCGACATAGTTTCAAGTACGTCAACCAACGATTACACGGAAATCTTATTTGTTCAGCGGTTGGGTTTCTCAGACATACTTTATTGTAAAAACAATAAGAAAACAAGTTAGCGAGATATTAACTGTGTTCTATTTTAAAGTTTATTTTCTACAATCGAGAGCATCTCTCGCCATGGAGCAATGGTTAGCAAAATAGTCTCGCAGAACATTATAACTCCCATGAGTTCGGTTCTCATTTGGTGCTCCACACCTGTGGCCTTGTGCCATACAAAGCTAAATTTAGTAAATATCTGAGTACAGACGCTGATTTTTAAATCTGCAGATAAAAGCATTTAGTCAGGGGTGCTGGAACACCAGAACACATTAACACACGCACATATAAGAAAAGAAAGAATTCTTTGCCACCTTTGATGACTATGGTTGTTCAATAATGGAATCAGGGGCGTAGCAATTTTGAACAGGGCTCTAATGGTGGGGGAACCCTCGAAAGTTGTCTTCTGACAGCATGCCATTTTGGGGGTAATCAATTAAAAAAAAAAGAAAAAGGGGTGAGTTATGAGTAAGTTACTTCTCGAGCTTTTTGTTGGTGAATGATCGCTAAAATTGTCTGATTTTTCAAATAACATGCGGGCAGATACTAGCGACCAATTTAGCATAAACAGCAAATTGAATTCCCCCACTAAAAACCTATTGGGGAGGGGTTTTTTTTTAAAATCCCGTTTTTTCTGTTGACATGATGAGGAATAAATGTTGAATTTTTCAGCCCTTGAGTTCCAATGGTGCAGCCTTTGTGCATGATACATACATAGCCAGCCAACCGGACGAACGTAAAAACAAAAGAAACCAAACCAGGTTTAGTGACAGTTGGCTGACGGTCTCTAAAATCTGCAACATTAATCATTAGATGTGGTTTAGCCGGGTTATTTTCCTAATCTTTGTGGTGTTTTTTATTTCTTCCATAACGTTTTTGTCGTATACTCTCCGGCCTTCGGCGGGTGTTCTTTGTTCTGGAATGTGGAGACTCGTTCCTGAGCAATGTAGACGAGGGAAATAGTCTGACTTGACCAAATACAATGATTAGAATATCCCGTCTATCAAAATTCAAACAAGAAATCAATAACATTTTACTTTTTTTAAATTATGAAAAAAGCAATTTTTTTCTATTTATTTACAGTTTTCATTTATTTCTTTTATGCATATTTTTTTTCAAATTTCATCAGAAACCGTCAACCAAAACTGTCAACATAGGTTTCAACAGTTTTTAAAAGGGTCTGGAAAGCTGACTGACTGGCTGGCTATCTTATCTATATGTTGCGCTTAGAGACTTCGTCAATGGAGGTACAATTCTTTGAACATTTATCCCTTATTATGTCAAGGGGGGGGATCCTTCTCCCAAAAGTTTTTGTGGGAGGTTTGTGTTAAATTGGTCCCCCAGTTGGTGTCTGGTTAAGTTCACACTTGTCTTTGGTGGTTTTTTTTTTGTTTTTATTTTTAATCGGATTTTTTTTTTTGTGATCACTGCCAAACGAAAGGCGAGAGAAATGATTAATTCGTTGATCACCCCTTTTTCAAATGCTTCTAATTGATCACCTTCAGCCGGCATGCTACCAAAATTCATTGGTCACGTGACGGTTTCTATCGGGTGATTGACCGGACCTGTTTTCTTCATCTTTGCTTTTCATATTTTATTTCAGTTGTGTCTCACACGTTCTTGATTCACGGGGCAACAATGTCGAGAGTGTCTATAGGACCATATTCTTGTTTCGGGATGAGAGAAATGTCTGAAGCCAATGAATGGATGGTCGTAAGTTGGTGGCAGTAGGCTTTCAAAATGGGCTGAATTCTCCACAAAAGCGAGGTCAAATATTTCAACCCTCCCCACCAGAACTGAAGATATTTTTTTTAGTTACTATTTTTTCATTTTTTTTTTTTTAATTTTATTTTTGGTTCTATTTTATGAAGAGCGCGTGAACGGAGTTGTTTTGTTGGGGAAGCGACGAGAGCAAAAGAAAAAAAAAACAACAAATTGTGGATGACTACAAAATGTATCTTGTTTGTGTGTAATATTTCCCTTTACATTAAAATTACGTCAAAAAAAAAAAAAAGAAAAAAAAAAATGAAAACGATCGAACGCTTTCTTTTCACCCCGGCGATTTTGTTTATTCGTGTTTAAATGAATATTAAAAATATTTATACGACCAAAACAGCTCTGATCTTTCTCTACTGACAACTCGACGTAGAATATTTGAATGGGTTAGTTTTCTTACCGTGAAGAGAACTAACAACAAATGTTATTACGATATCAGGTCTAAACGGATTTGAAAGCATTTTACTCAGTGTCGAATCAACTACTCGTAGGTGCTTAATTGCCTGGGAGTAGGAAACTATGGCCAACGGCACAGTTTAGTAAAATAAAGTCGTTTGAGGAAGATTGATAATAAGTATGAGGTAGGCACATGGGAAGTAAAAACGTATAGTATTGACTTGAAAAAGAACATTCTTTTGTAAATTAGTTTAATTAAGTTCTCCACTTTGCATTATTTAGTAGTTGTTTTTTGACAAATCTGTTGAAAGGAGAGAATAGAGATGGACTCTAGAAAATTAATTAGCGGATGTGGCTAATAAAGGCGGGGCAGGGCAGAGCGGGGCAGCAATAAGGCATCTAAGAATATGTAGCAAAGGTAGCATAGACTTTGGGCCCCGTGATTCATGCTTTCAAGCAATCGATTCAGATTTGATGGTTTTGCACTTGCTCTATCACTATGGTACTGAACTGCCTAAAGCTTCTATGAACAGATGGGTGTTTAAGATGAGTGATCTTATTCAATTATCCCCCTTAATTTGTGTTATTATTCAACTTGGTAATTCATGAGATTTTGGGATCTATATGATACACATACGACACATAAATACGAAGGTATTTGAAACTGAGGATATGGTTCCCGAATAACGATCAAAACGAAAACAAATTGTTATTACTGAAATATCAGGCTGTATAGCGAATGAAAAGAAATGTGATTATTTTGCAAGGAGAAAAATGAAAGTGTTTTGATATTTAGGTATATTTTCATAACTTTCTACCCCTTTATAACATATGCTACCGGCCCCGTAGTTGCTTAATCCGACCTTGAATCACGGAATCAAGTCTACATGAGTTTGAACGCAGTTAACTCTTATTATGCAACTAACTTGTCCGATAAATCGTCAATAAGTAACAAAGGATAAATAACATTATAAGACATTTATTTAAACTAAACGACTCGCCATGAAATGCGACCTTTGGTCATATGCGATTCCAAGTGGGTTAGGTTCACTAAAAAAAGCTGGCTTTTGTCGGGTAGCGAACAGATAGAGAAGCTGCAGTGTTTGTTAAAAAGTTGCTTCCTTGGTTAACACCGCGTAAGGTCTGGTCATGGTTATTATTTGGGGAGTTAGGTGGAAGAATACCTTTTAGGTAAGACCACCCCCCTTACAGTGCATGGGGTTTAAACACTTTTGTTTTTTTTTTGTTGTTTTTTTCCCCTTTACGACTTTTTCTTCTTCATCCTTGAATTTTTTTTTGTATAACAGTACAATCACCTCAGCAATAATGGAAATATACCAAATTTATATCATCAGAAAAAATTCAATATGGTGCCCGAAGTAATTTAGAAAAAAAAAACCCATCATTTTTCAACTTGGTTTGTAATAATTTCAAAGAAGAAACAAGCTTAGTTGCGCTAGGGTGAAATTCCCTTACTTCATTAAAATCAAAAAGATGAACAAAATAGAATTCATTTCTCCTTACAATGTCATTCCAAAACTGTGAGTCTCGCTTAGAAGTAGTTCCTATAAATGGGATTTGCAATTTTTAGCTAAACAAGTCGACCGGAGTTGGGTTCCAGAAATGAGAATGAATTTGTCAACAGTTTTTGCGTACGTCACTGTGTCACAGTAATTTGTGTATGATGTCATTGTCATTCAAAATTGTAGTTACATACGAAAATAAAGTCAATACTCAATAGTACAAATATATAGTTAATATCACCTGGAGAGTAATAAAGTTACCCTTCGTGAATATTTGGTTGCTTACCCCATCGGCAATGATGATTGCCTCCACGCGTTTCTTCTAGCTTCTCACGTTTATCAGTTGGTAGTTTCTCTCACACATCCTTTGCATTTTGTTTAAATTCTTGAATGTTTGCAATATTCTTTTCCCCAATGACAGATTTCCGCCCTCTCCGAAGATTTTCAATGGGACCGACATCAGGATTCATTACTAAACCCATGGTCACACTGGGTAACGCATTTTGCTCTAGAATCCATTGGTAATCCTTTGATTTCATGATAACTTCAAGGCCTCCACTACCAGAGACAGTCAAGCAGTCCTACCACATTATGGATTCTCCACCATGCTCAACTGTAAGGTAGAGTGGTCTTTTCCTTATAAGCTTAATTCCGTCACCAATAAACAAATAACGTGTGTGCAATAATAAATCAAGCTAGATCTCGTCCTAGCAATAACAACATGCTGTCGTTGGATCTCAGATGCCAAAAATTAGAAACTTCATTCAATCTTTAGTCAAATGGCACAACTTCAAAACAACGTTATTACGTATTCTGACCACTTCAGACAGACTTCAGGTCGGTGACATTTACAATAAAACCTGCTCGTATTTCAACGCGTGTGTAACAGACTAACGCAAGCCAGAGACTGATGCTGTCTTCAGTGTGTTCATTTATTACAACCTCGAGCACTTGGAACAGCGAACGATTTCGAAAAATGGGTATACAGCAGGCGGTGGGTGACGATTTTGAATGCTCCCCCCCCCCCAAAAAAAATGTATGTGTACTTGTTCGCCTACTGCATTTCTAACATTATACAATAACATTTCATTGATCGTTGGAGTGGACCCCTGAAGGGGCTAAACTCTCCACCCGTGCCCTCAAATCTGTAGCTACATGACTGCCTTTAATAATTTTCGTTTTATATCCGCTATTATCCTGTGGACCCATAGTAATACCTTTCTGGACCCTCAGGGATTCACGGCCACCAATGTGGAAATCACAGCAAAAAATGTAGGAGGGAGTACCTCAAGTTGCCCCCCCCCCCAGCCCAAAATATACAGCTACGTCCCTGGTTTGGAGTTTGATAAAAAAAATACCCATGTGACAGCTGCACTAGGGAGCTGAACGTTAAAAGAATTTTTACTTTTTCTGTCAAAATTTTATAAATAATAGCATCGTACGCCTAGAAAATAACTAAGGCTTACTAATGTTACTATGTATCTGTTCCATCTGTCTAGGATCAAAGTGTAGAACCACAGTCCCCTGTTGAGGATCAGCAGTATCTGCTAGGATCAGAGTGTAGTATCTGTTCGTAATACACGCTTTGGTAGCTTTGTGCCGGAGCAATGACGGCCGATGATGGGTTATTGAGGCTCAGTATTGCAAAGTGCATGGGGCCTAGGATACGTCCTGTGGCCTCAAAAAACAACTCTGCCCAGTCTCGGGGGAGCAGTACATCCCGGGCAGAACCGTCCCATCGCACTAAAAGGGATTGGTCGGGTGTGTCCTGACTCCTTTGCAATACTAATTGCAGGGACTAGAGCAATTTTTTTTAGCTTTCTTGTAACTGGAACCGACTCCACATTAAAACGACCTTGTATCATATCTTACTCTTGTGGGGAAGCGAGTAAATACGGGTCTGTAGTATCTGTTGGCTCATTGAAATCTACACACACACAAACACATATTTATATATATATATCGACACAATGCACTTGACTTTTATATATATATATATATATATATATATATATATATATATACACACACACACACACACACATATATATATATATATATATATATATATATATATATATATATATATATATATATATATATATATGAGAGAGAGAGATGTGTGTAGATATTCGCACACGAGGATATCGCTATTTAGCGGCCGCTGCGCGAGGTGAGACATGGCATTCCTTGATTGTGTACTAAGCGATCTTAGCATCCATCATCATGCACACCCCCCCCCCATTTATATACATTCTTGATACACGTGTACTTGATCATCTCACGGCAGTCATAAGTATGGATGGTCGTCACACGCGTATTCCCGGTACATGTACACGTATGTCTTGAATAGTGCCGTTAATTAGTTACAATATTTTCCGTGCTGTTCAAAACCGCTTTGTTCAAGGTCTTATCATAATGAGGATCAAACTTACTAATAATGATCTGCGAGATTCGCTTGCTGACTATCGTTTTAGAGCAGACTCCCTATAGATAACCATCAAGTTTAGCTTAGTAAGATGCAGATATCCAAACATCCAGTGAGGATCGAAATCACAAGCAATAGTTTGCAAGACGAGTTCGCTCACCCTTCTCTACGTCAAGCGTCAATCTAAATTTCTGGCAGTACTTATATGAATAAAAGCGAAGAAATAAAACACGAACTCTGAGTCTTGGCGCTGAATTAAATCGCAACACAGGAAAGACAGATTACACTGGGCAAGTTTTTTTTTCGTTCCTAGTTAATGAGTGTTATTTTCTGATTGGCTATGTCTAAAAGGTATAGAAAATGGCTCTGATCCCTTCAAAATTTGCTCTTGTGACCAGGATGGTGTTATTCATACGTAATTGTTTTCTCCCTTTATGTGATCAAAAACGGGCAAATTTGCCTGTTGTCTAATTGAAAATAAATATAATTCAAATCATCACTATCCTGGTCACAAAAGCAAAGTTTGCAAGGAATAATTGGCATTTCCACCACTAAAATATTTTACAAGATTTTCTTGACACTTTTCCTTGAAAAAAGGTCCATTGAGTACGCATGTCAAATTTTCTCTAGCAAAATGAATCTGAAAAGATGTGTATACATACATATTATGTTACGCTTAACTGACAAAATTTACTCCTATTTTCACTGTGAAAAATAGTTGTTTATATCCTGGTTTTGATTAAATAACTTTTTGTTCAAATTCAAAGTATTTATTTATATTTTTGTAGAAAATTAAGACTTTGTCAGTTGGGTAATTTCGTCGATTTGGCGTAACATATTCACGACTTATGTAAAATATATATGTGTGTGTGTATAATGCATATATATATATGTGTATGATGCATATATATATGTGTATATAATGCATATATATATGTGTATATAATGCATATATATATGTGTATATAATGCATATATATATATATGTGTATATAATGCATATATATATTTGTATATAATGCATGTATATATATATATATATATATATATATATATTTGTATGGATATAATGCATATATATAATGCATAAATGTATATATATATATATATTTGTATGGATATAATGCATATATATAATGCATAAATGTATATATATATATATATATAATGTACATATATGCGTAATGTATATGAATATATTTATATAACATCATATTTCAAATCTCTCTCTCTCTCTCTCTCTCTCTCTCTCTCTCTCTCTCTCTCTCTCTCTCTCTCTCTCTCTCTCTCTCTCTCTCTCTCTCAATAGCAATAATTATAACACGTTTCTTTCTGCTTCCCCTTTCCATATATTCCGTGTCTCGCTAACTTTGAGCTGCTAATGACAAATGGTTCCGGACAGTGAAAGTCGCCGATGTCGGTAGCTGTCGTTCCTTTCCTCTCCTGAACAACCTTCCTAATATGATTGAAAACTTCCTTTCTTTTCCACACCCACCTTCCTGGTGGACACCTATAAACCCGTTCAGGTGAATCGCTTACACTAAATCGCTTCACGATGGTCAGAAAAGGTTACACTCAAAAACGTTCAAAGATAAAGTACTTATTATGTCCATGGTACCCTAGTGGTCAACACTTTACAATGGTAATAGTTACAGTTAAGCCATTTGTGTATTTTTTTTCTTATTCAAGACCAAAATTGGGCTAATTTGGTATCGAGAAAAAGCTATTTGGTTCTGAAAATAAAGATTTGGTACTTAAGGAAAATTCAACAAGATAACATAATCCTTTACACACGAATGGTATGATATGCAACATAAACATGATGTATTTCACCGTGTATAACCCGCATTTTTCCGAACATTTTGAGCTAAAAAATCCAGCTGCGTATTATCTACATGAACTTAATTGTTCATATACATATTTGTACACACGGGACAGTGCATTTTTCATCCGAGACTCACCCAGGTACGATTATACATGATAAAATACACTACGTGAAAAAATATAATTTTAAAAATATGTATTGTATCCATTCTTCCTGCAAACTTTGTCAGATGATGGATTTTAAGTTATTTTGATTATTTTAGCCCTGAAGCAACTCAATTTGGTTCCCAGACCATACGGGTTTGATCTTTTGTGGCTAAAGATCTCTGGCAACCCTTAAAAGGAGCAATCAGTAGTGCTTGGTGTGCCAAACTTTTAAAATATTCCTTGCAATATGCTTACTGGGTACTGGAGAAAAACAAAAACATGAAGAACCTCTTTTACACAGTTTGAGAATTGGTCATTATCATCGAATATGGATGAACTGGCACAAAGAAAATTCTAATGTAAGTCTGTTGGCTCTAAAAATAAGATTTTTGTTCCTATTCCAAGCAAATTTCAAGCAAAAAAAAGAAAAGAAATAATACAAAAACATGACGAAGACTTTGTTTTTTGAAACGTATGGAAAAAAATTTTGTTAAAAAATTAAATCACGTTTAGAAATACATTTTTTCGTTACTTAAGACTTATTTTGAAAACAAAATAAGAATTTGGGGGAAAAACATAAGAAAAAGGCTGAGAAAAGAAAGAAAGAAAGAAAGAAAGAAAAGAAATGAAGAAAAGTTGGAAGAAAATGAAGGAAGGATGGGAAAAAAACTGTCCACAGGGGAAGGAAAACAAAATTAGAAAAATGAAAAAAAAAGGGTAGGAAGAAAGAAAATAGAAAAAGAAACGAAAGAAAGAAAAAAGAAGAAAAAAACAAGCAAATGGTTCACAAAAAGAAAAAAAAAGCAGAATAAAAAGAAAGAGAAGAAATAAGACAGAAAAGGTGAATCAGAAAAAAATCTGCTGCGAAACTGAAAATAGAAGTCCTTTTTTGTACATTTTGTTTCACTCCGGAACTTATGAGAACTACCAACAGATGGCGCTGCAGAAGTTTGCCAACTTAAACGGAATGTATGCAAATGTATTCGCGGTTTTCGGTGAAACGTTTGTATCATCAATAGCACCGTGGTTTTGTTTTATCTCAAAATATAACATCGTCAGTATTTATATCACTTACGCTAGGGTTGCCATATATGAACACTTAAAAAACAGGACGCTCCCAATGACAGCCTGCCCCTACCCGCAGGGTTGGGTTTGAACCAATTGCTCCCAGTTAGACCCCTAAAGGGCTCTGCGCTCACTTACATTTTGATTTTTTTTTCTCTGAACAAAAAGTAAAATGAAAACTTGTAATATAAGATTTCACAATCACTAAAACAAATGGTTTTGTAATTATTTACTTTTCAAAAGTAATCTACACATTTTGTAAGTTCATTTGTAGACTTGTTGACAATTTTTTTCTAATGTGTTTTGATCTATTTGGTCCATCATGTCATATGCAGTTTTCAATCGGATATTTTGATTGTTTTCTATTCCACCGTAGAAATATAGAGTCAGTAACAATCTTTACTTATACCTCTAATATTTTACAGACCTCGGCTGTGAACCTTGGGCCACACAGCCAACAAGGCCGGCCCTGCCCGCCTGTCTGGCACACTGTTTGCTATTATATAACCATGAAAAAAGAATTTCATAAATCTCATTGATTGATAGTACATGGGAATTTATGTACGTACGTACTAAAGCCCGTTGAAATAATTCATAATAAAGCTGTCTCCAGAGCCTTGTTCCGAACGATAGCTCAGGTTTATAGTCGACTTTGTGACAGATGAGCCCGAAAAAAGCGTCTTCCATCTGAAACGTTACGACTACGATTGAAAATAATACACTTGTTTTTAGCTTGAGGTCAGCAGCAGCTGTCGTAGTTGACGATTTAGATTATTAAATAATAGATAAATAAGGATTCAAATTAGAATAGAAGGCAGTTTTGCTTCGCTCGGACCAGTAAATTATAATATGAGCATTGTTTGATTATTTATTCGCTTTAGCCCGCAAGTCATATAAACATTTCTAATCCAGCCCGCCCTCAAAAATTTTTTTTTTTTAAGTTGCCAACCCCTGAGTTATTTGATATACGGGAAGGGCACTGTGTGATTCCAACTTGAAGAGATAGCTGATTTGTTCCGGAATAATAACTAATGGTTCATATTCATGGATTCGAGCAAACAAAGTCCCTCCTGTGTTGTGTCATTGACCCAATTTTACAGAAATTGCAGGCGGAAAATTCATGTAATGCTAAATTCCAAGTCTTGTCTGAAATTCTAAGATAAAGCAATGCAGATTTCCACCACAATCGGAAACAGTGTTCTAATCAGGGTTGCCAAATTAGATATTTTAATTCTGTTTTTTTGGGGTTTTTTTTTCAAAGTTGTGAGTCCAGGGTTGACAATATTAAGATATTTTGTTTGTTTGTTTTTCTATTTTTTTGTCATCTTTTAAAGTCTAGTGTTGCCACTTCAAATGTTTTTTTTTATTTTTCGAATTCAAGAGTGATCTCCAGAATTAAAGAATCAAAAATCACATCTACATTGGCAACCCAGGTTCTACTAATACAACGGCTTCTTTATAACACAATTCGATATAACCCGGGCGAATTTTGTTGTTATTGCCTGGACTGGTGAGGTAGGGAGTGGGGTAGAATGCCCATATACACACGCACATATTCACTTGTTTTGTTTACCTTCGTGGTGTGCCAGTGATAAGACCATGGTTAAGATGACTGTCAATGGGACCGAGCATATGGAAAGTTGAATCCAAATCCCTATTCATTTGGACTCATGTACTGGCCAAAACATTGAAGTCACAGAGATGTGGTTTTTATTGTGGTATATTACGAACATCAGGGATAGAGCAGGTGACAACAGAGTAAATTTAAGGAGAATAAAAAAAACATTTTACTCTCCGAGACGTGCGCATGTATGTGCACATACATACGTTTTGCAGCTGGCACAAAAAATAATTAATGTGCACACAAAAGATTTGAAATTCTGTAAACAGCTTACTAGGGTTTTATTGAAAAAATATTAACTCACTTTGCCACTTACATTTGTCACAAGAGAAATGTGTACAACGTAAGATTTTTGCGAACGCTGACGACGTCAACATTTTGAAAAACTACAAGGTATTTTTGAGACACATTATGATGAAGGAAGCTTTTGATGACTTAGCACTCGCTTTGTGCATAGGAGGTAATGGGCAAAGGTAGGTAACCTACTTGAAGGGTTTTAGCAAGTAGATGGCATAAAGAATACCCGAAAGGTGTAATAGAGTGGGAGTTACAGAGAGCAACAAGGGAAAGGAAGCTGTGGAGAACCATAATTGCCCACATCCTAAAGGGATATGGCACCTAAAGACGGAGATATTGGAAAGCGTCCAAACATTAACAGGTGCAACATGCAACTAATTGAGACCGAAGTACACTTTTGCCGATAAGGTGTGATGAGAACAATGAAGAAAAGGACAATCGTCTGGATAATTTGGAGAATAATGGCGTAAATTCAAAGCCAGAATGATGGAATCAAATTAAAATCAACGGTCAACGATAAGAACAATGGGGTTTTTTTTTAATGTTAAAGAGAAACCAGTCCACCTGTTGATAACAGAAACAGCAGTCATTTTGTTGTAATTGGCTAGACAGATAATCTTAGTTTGGCAGAGAATATAATACCCATGTACACACACATACACATACCTCTTTTGTTTACCTTTGTTGTGTGCCAGTGACAAGATTATGGTCAAGATGACCAGCGATTGGACTGAGTGCATGGAGGCGGAGTTATTACGAAAGTGATGTGAGCAATCGGAGTCCGGCATTTTGATCCACACAATATCTCTAAAAGTTCTCAATGAATTTCACTAACATTTTGTTGATTAGTGAGCCATTGGCTAAGGAAGAATCGATGAAATTCTGAGGTGAATCCAGGGAATTATTTTTAGACCAAAATGATTTAGACTAAAGAGATGAAAGAATCTACTCCCAAGCACTCTGATCCTAAATTCGGACCCAGTGCGCTGATTCTGTTTTCCGACTAGATGACTGTTGCGTCTCCTCGTAATTTAATTAGTGGGCAGGGAAGGCTTGAATCAATCAGAGGATATTGGCGAGGTCCCTTCGGCCCAACTTTCCTGCAAAGTTTGAGTTGAGTTGAATTTATGCCATGAACGCCGCTAGAGAATAATCAAAACTGCTCCAATGTTATCTTGTGATATAAACAGAAAAAAATGTCATAATTCCGAGACGTACAAAGTGTTTCATTCATCCAAGATTTTTTTTAAATTTCAGATATGTTTTTTAAATTTCTTTATTTTGTAATCTGAAGGAAAAGAGGCTTATTTTTCTGTACAGTGGTCACCATCATATCCACGATGCTCTATGAGTGCGAAACCTGACAACTTAGGATAGCGGGGAGAAGAAACTGGATGTCATTGACACCAGATGTCTGTGTAGAATTCTGGGCATCAAATGGAAATCAGGGTTGCCGATTTAGATATCATGTCATTTTTATTTTTCGAATTTGAAAGTCCACTGTCACTAGTTTCAATGTTTATTTTGTTTGTTTTCTTAACTTTCCCGGGAGTGATCCACACATTCGAAAAGTTGAGAAAAAATATTTAAATTGGCAACCCTGGATTTCGAATGAATAGATCAGGAAGAGTTTAAAACGACCCTCAGTGCCAACCACCATTTGAAGGCACCCTCTGTGAGTTGGCGTATGTCTTGTGGCTTTGAGTAACAAGACCTGCAAATCAAGCCGTTAAATGTCCTCCGTTAGAGAAAAAGATGGAGGCGAAGATGAGCAGGCGACAGACAAGGGAGAGGGACCTACGATTGGTCAACAGAAGGTGGAACGACACCAGCAGACTGGCTGAGGACAGTAAAGTTGCGATGCCTTGACTGTCCCATGTGTCGCACGACGAGGGAGCGACTAAGTCGTCACCCACTAGGGATCAACTAATATGCAAAGTTAGTCACTCGATAGGCACCGTCACGTGACCAACGTATTTTGGCAGCATGCTGTGTTGAGGGTGATGAATTAAATCATTAGAAATAGGGGTTCAATAAATGAGTTACTGCTCTCGCTCTTTGTTCGACATGGATCACTAAAAAGTCTTCGTGTCCACGCCTGTTTTTTTTTAATTTTTTTTTTATATAAAACAAACCAAGTGATCAGTTTAGCAAAGATTTTAAATTACAAACTGAACCACCCACTACAAATCTATTGGGATGATTTAAAAAAAACAAAAAGAAAATTACTAGATATGATAAGGAGAAGAGATAGAAATTTTCAGCCTTCTAACTCCATTGGTGTAGCCCGTACGCGTTATACATGGATGGAAAGTCAGCCACACCAGCTTGATAACTGACAAAAACCCAAGTTGACAGTTTTAATAACAGTTTTGGTTGACAGTTTCATATAAGCACGTGCTTTTAGCACTAAGGGAAGGTTGGATATTGCAGAGGGTCGCCCCCCCCCCTCTAGCTATCATGCTGGATAATTCTTATATATATTATATGATATACTCACTTCGGTCACCTGAAGTTGGGGTAATGGTGAACGTAGAGTTGCAATCTCTTACAACACTACTTTTTGAACCTTTTGAATAAGCTAAACTATCTCAACAGTCATAGAAACCTCGGGACACTTATGTCCCAGGAGTCTCCGGGGGGTTCAAGTAAACGTTCTTTTCTCATTTTCTTTCAATAAATGACGTCGAACATCAAAAGAGAAATCAACGCTCTTGAAAACTGAGATTGAGTAAAAATAGATTCTTAAGTGAAATAGCCGCTATCAAACAAATGGAAATAGAGTTTTCGTGTATTTTCTACATTATAGAAATATATGAATTTCTGTACGTTCTATTCCTGAAGTGCTAAGTCGTGTAAGAAAAATTCCATCGAAGAGTAAATATGGTCAGAATAAATGCTATTTATGACATCACTAGCGTCATCCACAGGAAAACATTTTGAATAGAAGTAAAAAAAATCTAGAAACATTTAGGTTCTAGAAGTAATGAACTATACCCGTCAAAATAAGGCCCCTAAAGGCGAAAAAAATAGAAGGAGTGTAGTGGAGTACTGATGCCAATTTCAAATCTGTAGACAAAATGGTGTGACCAGAAGAGCCAGAACACATAAATACAAAGCATAAAAGTTGTTTAAACAAATTATATGTATATCTAGCATGTGAACCCTTTCAAAGGTGGGGTGAGCTGTACATACGCCACATCTAACCTTAAAGCATCATGCACACCCTGGCCGTCGTGGAAAACTATTTCAGATCTCCGTTCGTAGAGCTAAACCAGTCTCTCTCAGAAGATGACTGTACAGTCAAAACCTGTCAGGGAATATTTATAAAAATAAAGTTAAAAAACTAAATTATTCATTTTCGACACTCACCCCTGTTTATGTGTTCTCCATATGTTTATCCTGTGTATATATATATATATATATATATATATATATATATATATATATATATATATATATATATATATAGAGAGAGAGAGAGAGAGAGAGAGAGAGAGAGAGAGAGAGAGAGAGAGAGAGAGAGGGGGGGGGCTCTTGACTGATTCACGGAAAGAGTATTACTTCGGCTAAAAACAAAAGAAAAACACTTTAAGGGTCTAATGATACTTCATTCTAGATCAGGGCCTCTGAATGGTAGCATTGCAAGCAGTTTTTTTTGGGGGGGGGGTAGAGCTATGCATTGGGGGAGGGTAGAGCTGCGCATTGTGGGGGGTAGAGCTGTGCATTGCAATTTATAAGTCGATACGATATGTCCATTAGTGAAACAGTGTCGTTCAGATGACCACTCAAGACTAGACAGACGCAGATGTGGTGCCATGGCCGATTGGGATTTACTTCATGGGGCGTGGTGCTGCCCAGTGAAGTCAGTCCGAAGGGCACAGGATTCGCCCTGACACATCAAGACCAGTACTCTCATGTCCTTGCAATAGTATTTGCGTGGACTAAAGAGAATTATTTGGCCATAGCCTACTCACACGTTCGTATGTGTGGTATCCCCACGTCAAACCGACCTTGTATCAAACTCAGTTCTCGTGGAGGTTCGGACAAATAGGCTAATAAAGTAGGTCGATTCTGTTCACTAGCGGGTGAATATAGTGTGGCATGCTAAAAGGGTTATAACAAATGAAAACAGAGTGGCTAAAGGATATGGGTGTTTTGCAATGGGTGGGTTGGTGGCTGAAAACAGCAGCGCACCGACTCATAAAATTCCTCTTGGATTATGTTCAGTTTTTTGTACTTCCTCCTCATCTCTACTGAATCACAAAACAACTCATTGTAACGAGCCAAAAACTGTTTAGACTTCTTTTATCACTTCCATATGAAATATCAACTGGACCTGATCAATTATGGAAATCTTGTCATTTTCTATCAAGAAAGCTCAAAGTGGATCTGTCAATTTTACAGCCGATGCATTGCTTGGTATCAGGACTGCTGCCTTTCGAACGATTGTCACCATCGGACAATTGTCCCCCTAGATAATTGCGCCCAGATAATTTCTTCTTGACAATTGACCCCTGGACAAAATCCCTAAAGGCATGATCATTTATACGGTCAACTACTTCATTTCCACAAACTTCAATTTTAACTTTACAGTTGCAATGCAACAATTATCCGAGGGCAATTATCCAGGGGGCATTTGTCCAAGAAACCCCGTTGGTTGCCAAAATTGGATTTGGGTGGGAAAAATCGCTCCAATCCGTACGAGCAACAGCATCTTTCATCCCTTCCCCCAAGTGGGCGGAATGTGACACAAAGTCGAGTTCAGTGTGGGGAGACCCACACGCGTTCAAGTGGGTACCGTCAGAAAATGTCTAGTTCCCTCGGCATTCCCCTTTGGGACGCCTCGGGCACCAGGGACAAGGAACAAGCGTAAATTATTTGATTGGGAAGAAACATTGTAAACAGCTTGTGAATCACTTGTTGATGAGATATTGTGGGGATGTCTAATAGGTGGGGGTTGATGGTATGATGAAGTAGGTATTTGCTTTAATTAGTCTGGACAGGAGACGGTGAACAAGCCAGTAAGGATAGAAAGGATAAGTTAACATCTCACTGGTCTGATGCCTTAGTTATGAAGGAAACACACCAGACAAGAATGTGTGCACGCGTGTCTATATTCAAACTAGCCATCCAAATAAGTAGGGAATGTACTAAGAAATACATGGACGCACATCTATATACGCATATTAATAGGAAACGAGATTAAATATATCAGTCGCTATAATGAAAATAAGAATTAATAAAGTAGATAGATGGAAATTAGATAGTGTTTAATTTAATTTGTTATTTAAAAAGTAATTTATTTCCACTCTCCCTTTTACACTGTTGGAAAATCTATCTAATTCATCTGTCTGTCTCTCTCTCTGTCTGTCTGTCTGTCTGTCTGTCTGTCTCTCTCTCTATATATATATATATATATGTGTGTGTGTGTGTGTGTGTGTGTGAAAAAAATTGACAATTTGGAAAAGAATTCGAGATGTACTAATCAGCTTCAAGTCTTTTCTTTTCAAATTGTCAACTTTTTCACATCATCTTGTCGGATCTGTGTCCATGTCTATATGCGTGTGTGCGTATGTGTGTGTGTGTTGGTGGCTCGGCACATCGGCAGCCTAATAATGAAAAAAGCATTTATTTCACACCACAAATATTTGTTTACTTTACCCGTGATATCGTTGATAGATTTTTTTAAGCAGATACGTCAAAACTCTTATTCATTCTAATTATTACATATAAAGTGACTCAACAAATTTTGATGGCAGTGTTAATGGTGGTAGAAATGAAAACATAATCGCAGTTGTATTTTAGCGCCGATTGCAATTGAACCAGTTATACATGTGCAAGATTTTATTTCTATTCATCCATACCGACTGATCTTAACGCTGCTCCTTTAACAAGTTAAACATTTCTGGTGGCAGGGAAGGGGTTGATGTTTAAGTACTGATTATTGCAATTTTTGACCCAACGTTTCTTTTGGAGAATTTCGACCCTCAGTCTGATGCTGCAAAGGGGTGTTGCCAGTTATAAGTAAGAATTAATACAAGTGCATGTGGACCGGATAGAGCTATTATATATAATAGATATAACGACTGGAACTTTTCCCTGAATCATATTTTACTTGACTCAGCTGCAGAATCGGCCCGTCCACTAGGTAAACTTGGCGGTCACCCATAGCGTAAAATCCTAGGGGTGCACTCCACACTGGAACAAATATTTGTTAGAATACAAGCAGTAGCACAAATTTAAATTTTATCGCACCGAGGCCGACCTGAAATCATTCTCACACTCACACGCATAAAAAGAAAATTCTCACGCATTTCATAAAAAGTTAATTTCAGCAGTTGAAATGCCCTGAAATGCAATTGTAGTCAATTTTGGATACATAATTTTCAAATTTTTATGGAGGAGCATACCCTCAGACTACCCAAGAACCGACCCTCCCTGCACTTGGAATTTTTTTCACACGATTATAACTCATGCTTAGCATTAGAACTTGACAGATATGCCTAGGGTGCTAGAAACCCTCGTGCCGGCCCTGGTCTGTAGTGTCACCAACTCTCCTTGCCGATTCAAATAACCCCACACTATGGACCCTCGTTCCTTTAATCTCCACATACTTGAGTAGTCCAGAATCTCTCATCCTTACTAAATGCACAGATCCTATTTAGAGTCTAGTGTGGGGACCCTCACGTATACGGTGAGTAGAGACAGAAATTGTCCAGTTCCTTTGGGACGCCTCGGGCATCAGGGATTGACCCTGAATCTACCCTCCAAGTGTAATGAGGACGAGCAACCTGGTTGGGGACGGCCCCCCTGGAAATAGACTCAAAAAAACATCTAGCCCAAATCCCTGGTGATCCTTCTCTCGGTGAAATGCAGATATTGCTTACATGTACTACCAGAATATTGAGAAGAGCGCTATCATCTGTTGTATACTAACAAAAAGTGCAAATAAAAAAACTACAACACACGAAGACAGTGGAGAAGGAAGGAGGGGGAAATGTACATCACTTCAACCTTCTTTTGCTCCAAGTTACTAGTAACGACTCAGCAATAGATTATGAAGAACAGAGATCATCATCGTCATAATAATAATGATGATGTTGGTGATGATGATGATAGTGATATTGGTGGTGATTACTGATTTTTGGAACCCATTAGTCTTGAACTCATGACATCAAGCAAAGAACGTAGCATTTTTATCCCGTCGGCAAGCATTCAATGGCATACTTCGAAGAGAAATCTTACCATTTCTAATTTCCAAAGCTCTTGAACTCTATCTACATGAATAAATAGATATGCGTACTTGGCTTATTCTTACCCAAGGTTCCAATAGTTGGTCCCCAGCGGGAAAGACACAACTCTTTCGTAATAGCCAACGAGACTGACTTGTTCACTCTATAGAAGGCGTTCTCTGTTCAATGGTCCCACAGACAAAGGAAAGACTCTTAAGAATAGATGCATAGACATTTTGATCGCCTTGAATGTTGAAGTTTCCAAGTAGACCTATTGCATTAACCAGGGCCTCCGAGAGGAATTTTATGAGGCGGTGCAAAGCTGCCCCCAACACACACTGTAAACCTTCGTCCTTTAGCGCTCCTTTTTCGATCTACGATAACCTTTTTAGCATACCATACTACATACATTTGCTCACTGGTAGACGATAGAATGAGCCTATTTCATAAATGAACGTATAATATCGACTATATATATATATATATATACATATATATATATATATATATATATATATATATATATATATATATATATATCGAGGAAACTCTTCCGTCGAGCTTTGGCCCTACGAGCCTCGACGGGATGCAGCAGCTGTGCCCAACCCTTCTCGGAGACCCTGGTATTAACAGAAAAGCAAGAGATGGGGAAAAGATTCAAAGCCTAGATATCTGCTCACAGACTCGAATTCGAATTTATACAAATACAACGACTTTTTAAAAGAATTACCCCTCTATATGAGATGAAATTGGAAGTCGGCGTCATCTATGATCAAATATAACAAACACACAGACTTTTTCTCTGTCACTCAATCAATATCTCTCTGTCTCTGTCTCTGTCTCTTCCCCCCTCTCTCTCTCTCTCTCTCTCTCTCTCTCTCTATATATATATATATATATATATATATATATATATATATATATATATATATATATATATATATATATCGCTCAGCCTTCTAGCAGTAAGCGCAGTAGGAAAAGACAAGATACAAGATGGAGAGACGAGATAGAAAAATATGCCGGTAAGACATGACAAAGATTAGCGCAATCACGCTCATCACGGAGAGAGATGGGATAGACCTTAATCCAGCAGTGGACTTATAACAGTTGATGATATATGTATATGTATAAAGCTTGTCGTAGATTGGGTTTTCAACCTAGTCGCGTTATCCATTGCTAATGAGTTCAGTGCTCACTAGGTATTCCACCAGAATAAGCTTAGACACACACACACACACACACACACACATGATTATAACATACATTGTAACACTTTCAACTGCGCTACATGTATATTGTGTACGTATACCCCCCTGTGTGTGTATGTGTTTCGCTTTCTCATAAATATCGTGACAGTGGGGCAATTGCCCTCCCCCAAGTTCGGGCCAAACCATGTCAAATTCCGAGCAAATCAGACTCACTGCGCCCACCTTCGAGCAAAGAGTTCCCCAACGTCCATTCTCATAAATACACGCGCACTCACACACATATGCACACACACACGCACACACACACACACACACACACACACACACACACACACACACACACACCTATATAACAATTTATTTGAATGGAAGCCACTTGGTAGTGGCATTATTCATCCACGTGCACATTGAGCTATAACTTGTTCAGAACTAGGACGGATTTATCATGATCATAGATTCACGTGGATATATAACGAACCGGTCGCACACACGTACACAGTCTGGCTCAAACAACAACCCCCTGCTTAACTCAACAAAGCAGCATCACGTAGAATGGCGCAGCAGTGCACACAGCAGTTTAAGGCCTTTTGCACTATTTACTATAAAAGATGATTTGAGTGAGAACCGCGCCGAGGAGCCATAACCGTCGTCGTCGTCGTCGTACCCAACTGTACATAGACAGACAGTTGAGGAGTATCAAGAACAACACAATATGGACTTTTTATTGATCAAGCCGGGCGGCTCTTGAGACAAGGTGGGGGAGGAGGAGAAGAAGGAGGAGAAGGAGGTGGAGGGGCAAAAGAGAAAGAATACATTTTTCGGTTCTATAGTACTTTCTTTCTTTCTCTCTTTCTTTGTATTCCAACCAACCCGATAAGGGAGTAGGAGGAGGAGAAGAAGGAAGAAGAAGAGGAGTAGGAAGAAAAGAAAGAACACATTTTTCAGTTCAATTGTACTTTTTCTTTCTTTCTCTCTTTCCTTCTTTCTTTCTTTCTTTTTATTCTTTCGGCCAACCCGATAGGGAAGGATGAAGAGGAAAGACATGTTTTCCGTTCTAGAGTACTTTCTTTCTTTCTTTCTTTCTTTCTTTCTTTCTTTCTTTCTTTCTTTCTTTCTTCCAAGAGACCGTCAACCAAAGCAGTCAACATCTACATAGGTGTCTTCTGTTTCTAAATGGCTCTGTCTGTCTGGCCGGCCATCTACATATACGTCGCGCGCACAGGCCGCACCAATGGAGCTAAAGGGCTGCAAATTCAAACATTTACTCTTTATTATGTCTAGAAAAAACGATTAATTACCACCATCATTCACCACCACCAAAATAGATTTTTAGTGTGGATTCAATTTACAATGTAATTTTATGCCAAATTGGTTACTTAGTTTGTATCGGACTGTGTTCACGCTTATTTTGTTTTGTTTTTTTTTTTGATTTTTTGTTTTGTTTTTTGAGTATTCGGATTCTTCAGTGGTCGTACAAAAGGCGAGAGGAGTAACTTTATATATTAAACACCCTCTTTTTCCAATTTTTTTAACTGATCACCCCAACACGACGTGCTGCCAAGAGACATCGGTTGCGTGACGGTATCTATCGAATGACTAACCAGCCATCCCTTTCTTTCTTTCTTTCTTTTTCTTTCTTATTTCAGCCAACCCGACACTCTTCCCAATCATCTCCATGCCCCACCCCCGGGCCCTCTCCCACACATACATCGACATGTAGAGAGATAACGTCAAGTCAAGTTGTATCAGTTATACGTACAGACGTGCTATTGTGTGGTATTGTTGTGTGAAGACTAACATCGAGGAGGGAGGGGGGGTCTCGGCTCAACAGTGATCCTTCAAAAGATGAATCTATCATTTCGTAACGATGATGATGTTTCATGTCACAGTTCAAAACCCTGCATCATCCTTTCTTTCTTTCTTTTTCTCTCCTTCTTCTTCTCCGTTGCTCAGCGTGAAAGAGAGAAAGAGAAAAGGAGGGGGGAACGATTGGAAAGAAAGAGAAATCGAAAGAGAGAGAGCGAATCAATGTGAGGTTGGTAAGAGAGAACAAAGATTTTTTGGAAATCATCCAAAATCCATTCTTCTGAGAAATAGAAAGAAAAATCCGCAATAAACGAATATAACCCACTTTCCCCAATAAGTCTATATACGAAATCATAGTGGCAAGAATGGGCGTCCACTGCCACTTCTCGAGGGGGTGGGGCAAAAGGATGTATTTCTGAGGGGAGGGGGCACTAAGGATACATTTCCAGTGGGGACCAAAAAGATATATTCGCAATATATCTTAGCAGTAACCCTCTTATCAGCGAATAATAATACCATCTTTTTATATGGCAACACCATGTTGGGGTTAGCTTAAACAATTGTACTGAGCGGTTATCCATTATCGACTATAAGGTACAACTTTCATTCTCCCCCCCCCCTGCCACGTCCTAGTTGAGAAGGACTGATCCAGGAAGCGTGGGTGTGGGGGAGGGGGCATTCCTCCACGGACGCCCATGGTGGCAAGCACTATTTAAACAAACCAGTTCGTTCCTCACAAGAAGTTGCAAATACAAATTCATTCATAAAAATGAACATTTTTTTTTCGTTGAATCTGAGATGAAAGCAATTCTTATTTAAACTGATCTTTCCTTCAGAATATCTACACTCTGTCACTGTAAATAGACTCACACTCTCTCTCTCTCTCACACACACACACACACATACACACACACATATTCATATATATATATATATATATATATATTTATATATATATATATATATATACATATATATGTGTGTGAGTATATATATATATATATATATATATATATATATATATATATATATATATATATATATATATATATATATATATATATACCTATTCATCCCTCGTGAAAAATTTCGCGGATTTATTTGAATTTCCATGAAATATTCTTTCCAAGAAAAGAAACCCTGCGTGTGTGTGTGCGTGTGTATGCGTGATACTGTAAGCCGTAATGTATTTGGTAAAAATATCTACCTGTGTTTCCGTGGAGTTCAAGCGATTTCTCCACGTCCTCTTACTTACTTTAAGACTTAATGGTTCACTACTTCCACGCTGTTAATAGAGGAAATAAATGATTGCTTCTATTCAATTTCATCTGAGTCATTAGAAGGAGAGTCCATTGTTTCAAATGGTCGGGAAGAGTTTTTTTATCAGTAAAGATGTTACTTTAAAGTGGACGGAGAAACAAAAGAAATCTCACTCTCCACTAACATGAATCGATCTTCAGACTTCCCCCTCTCCCTCTCTCTTTCATTCGCGTATATATATATATATATATATATATATATATATATATATATGTGTGTGTGTGTGTGTGTGTGTGTGTGTATATGTGTGTGTGTGTGTGTGTGTGCCTGCGTATGTGTGTTATATTTATTTGATTGGGATTCTCGCTCATACATATATGTGTGTGTGTGTGTGCGCGCGCGCACGCAATTTGATTTAATCCATCGCTTAGAGTGATTCTCTTTCCCCCTAGAGAGTGAGAAACACACATATACATATACATTTGTAGAGAAACACATGCACACAACCTTACACACTTACATACATACAGGCGGATGAAGCTTCTACGTCTGCTCCTATTTTGGATTACTCCAATTCCAAAGTAGTGGCAGACGGAGTATGAATTCCATCAGTAATTGTTCTCAGATTGGACAAAGCTCCATTTTCTAGAACCCATCTTGTTCAAAATAGGAGCTTTACCTGTGTAGGGGATTATCAATAACGGGTCGTGTGAGTTTCAAAAACTTGCTTATATTTTCTGTGTGACTCTTATAAAAGAATACCTAACCTGTCTTTTAATATTTCTGTTGTTTTCTTTAGCTGATGAGGGTATAGACTTTGTAATGCAGACTGTATAGGTATGAAATCGTTTACCTCCTTGTATAGTAATAAAATTGGACCGGGCGAAATATCAGCAGAAAGCTATATTCACGTAGAACGAACACTTTGCCAAAGGTTTATGGGACCCCCGCGTTTTCACAAAACAAGAAGATACATTTCACGTTGTTTCAACAATGGGAACCAAAGAAAAATAACGAAAAGTCAGTAATCCTGATGATTATAATTAGCAATGTGTATTTGTACTCTGTCACGCGTAGGGATGCAACTGACATAGTAAAATTGAATTTTATGTTCTGATGACGTAGTAAAAATGCTGTATTTAAAGAATGATTTAAAAAATCAATTAAAAATAATAAAAACAACATAGAACTTGAAGAAAATATTATTGGAATCAACAGAATCCTATTCTTCAAGCTCACTGCAATGCAAATCTCTATTATTCACGTATATAAAATACAATGTGTACATCACTCATATGCCATCATTTTTTTTTCCTAGTGAACTAATACTCACCCAGGGCTCTTATATCTTCAATGATAAGTCACGATATTTTTTTTTTCATAAAAATTAAACATGAATTCATTTTGGCAAGGCGTAAACACAGAGTCTGTCACTGAAGACGGGACCATCTGTGCCCACCATTGCAGTATAGCCGCCCCGGAAGTAGTAAAATTTAAACTCAAAAGAATCAGAGGAAATCTAGGTTAGGAGAAAATAACTGATTTGTTATGGGTATAGCTCAGTGGTCAGAGAGCAGGACAGGCAATTGAAATGGTTTCGGCTCTAACTCTTGAATGCATAAACTGTTTGTAATCAACTGTGGAACTCTTCAATGAAAAACATAAAAATAGTGGGACTGTGATTTGATTTTTTTTAAAATAATTCATTCACCAATGGTCAAAAGAAAATAATTTTAATCAGAAGTTATTTCCCTTGGAATTTGCATTCTATTTTCTTTGTACGAATCTAAGAGTTAATCATAGAGTTTGCGATGCAAATTATGATTTTTTGAAAAATGTTCCGATTTAAAATCAGATCAGACCCATTCTCACCTTTATTTCCCCCAGTGATCCCTTTTGAACGACAAGCACTTATCCCCATACAAAAGACGAGTCCAGATGCAAAAGATCGGCTAGAATTTGATCGTGGACAAGACAACCGCAGGAAAGCGATGCCCGTCACCTTTGAATTACTTGTGCTGGTCACTGTGTCTCTTGTGATGTCTTATTATCTCCTTATTAATGACCGTGAGAGTCAAATTGTCTTCAGTCGTCCGATCCTTTATAGCACGTCTGTTCATGAGCCACGAGTAAGCACGGCATAGTCAGTAGCCGGTTCAACTGGATTTTTGCCAAACTCTTCAATGCTGTATTCAACAGAATTAGGAACCTAACATGGCTGATACTGCCCACACTATATTTGTCCCTGTGCCTCTTTTAGCTTATCCTCTGATTTTGTTTTGTACAACTGCTATATCTTGATAAGGTTGTTTACTAAAATCGACCAAAAATGACCTAATCCCAGTTTGTAGAAACTTGAACACCCACACAAGCTTGAACTTGGGTCGCTGAAGTCGTAAAAAGGAGGCAATGGTAATACTTAGTCTTAAGGATGTAAATATGGTAGATAATCACAGCATAGGCCCTAAAAAGAACTGATCAGATATTAACGCAATAAAAAGTCAAGGTCCATCAATTTGTTCTTTATCAGAACGCGCACTATGAATTCGTTAATGTACAACGGGAAGAGAGCATCTGCCGAGCCACAATGCCGTTGTAATTTCTTTTTGCTGTTAGTACTCAACTTAACGCCTCCGTGGTTTAGATCAAGTTTAAGAACGGTATTGCAATCATCCGCTAAAACTTAACGCCGTCACGAAAAGCTCAATCCGTCGAAAAAAGTCACGCCGCTTTCTGAAGTCACTGAGAACGTAAACCCCAATGAAACGGAAGTGTTCACCTTTTATGGTAATATCAACCACGCACGGTCCGCCCACTGAATTCACGAAGCTTGTTGAGAAGGCAGATCTTTCAGAAGGAAAAGGTTGGAAACCAGTGATTTAGTGGGATTTGATGAAACCTCTCAAGCTTACGAAGATAATAGCAGATTATTAAAAGTAGTGGCGTAGCTAGAGATTTGACGGGAGCTTAGTTCCTTGGGCGACCCCTCCAACATTTAGTGAGATTTGTTATTGTATAATGTTAGTAGAAATCAAGTATTTGCATTAGGATGTAGATGGAAGTAAATTTAAAAAAAAACAAAAAACAGGACGCTGAGGGGTAATGCTGCGTAACGTTGTAGTATTCGCCTGACATATGCACATGATCGTATAAATGATAATAATAAGAAGAATAACAGGTCTGGTTGGTCACTCAATGGAAACTGTCTTGCGACTAATATCTTTTGGCAGCGTGTTGTGTTGGGGTGATCAATTAAAAAATTAGAAAACGGGATAAGTTATTCTTCTTGCCTTTTGTTGGGCAGCGATCACGAATAAGAGTCAGAATCAAAAATAAAAAAAACAAGCGTAACACAAGCTAAGGAATCAATTCAGCAAAAACTTACATTGCAAATCGAACCCCAAACGCTTTTTCTAGATATAGAAATGAGTAAACGTTTAAATTTTCAGTTTTGTTATCTGCCTGTACGCGTGATGCATACATAGTCAGCCAGCAAGACAAACTTAAAAACTGAGGAAAGCTGTTGACAGTTTTGGTTGACGGTTTATATTAATGATAATAATGATAGTTATAATAACAAATAAATAAGTTCGTATCTAAAACGTTTTGACCCCCCCTCAATTGAGGACCCTGGGGCGATTTTAAATCACCTCCCCTCTCTTCCTCAGCTACATCCCTTTCTTGTCCATTGTGATCACTTCTGACATTCATGTTGGCCATTGTTGGAGAAGGCGTTAATTGGCAGTTCGCCAACTTTGTCTGCATGTTGCTGTCGCATCATAAAAACAAACCTTTACAGATGCAAATCGAAGGCACGTCTCCCCCACAACATATTTCGGAATAGATATTCAAATATCTGTGAGGCGGATGGGAGGGGTGATCAACTACAGTTGCGCCCACAGGATGTGTGTTGAAGCGTAAAGGATTTAAAGCAAAACGCTGGGACGCAATACAAAATGGACGAAAAATCCACGAAGTAGGGCGATGACGGGTAATGCTGCTGGACGGAGTAGTATTACTCTATCCGTCATATGCACATGATCGTATAAATAGTAATAATGATAATAATAACAGATCTGGATAGTCACTCAAGAGAAACCGTCACCAGACCAACGTCTTTTGGCAGTAGGCTATCTTGGGGTGATCAATGGAAAAAATTGGAAAAGGGGAGATCGATGGTTGAATTACTTGCTTTTTTAAAGTAGTGATCATTAGAAGAAAAAACAAACAAACATAAATGCTCCAAGACGCAAACTAAGAGACTATTTTGGCATGAATTTACATTGCAAAATGAAACCCTAAGAAGAAAAAAAAAACTATTCAAAGGAATGGAATAATGAGAAAAAGTTTCTCAAGAAAAAATAAAGAGTAAATGTTTAAATTTTCAGCCCTCTAGCTCTATTGGTACAGCCAGTACGCGTGATGTACTTACATAGCCAGCCAGCAGGACTAACTTGAAAACTGGAGAAATCTATTTTGACACCTTGGGATACAGTTTCGGTTGATAGTATGTAAAAATAAGTGCGTATATATGAATGATATCAGTACATGCATAGATATTTCTTGAAAGTAGACTGAAAATAGATCGATAGGTTCTTTTCCTCGAGAGAATACACACACACACATATATATATATATATATATATATATATATATATATATATATATATATATATATATATATATAATGCATTCATAGACATTGTGTACGATTATATATCTTTTTCTTAATATAACTGTCTGCGTTGAGAAACAACTATGCAGACATGAACTAGATGAGGAGGTAAGGAGAAAACGGTTATTCGGGCATTCGTCTTTCCTCTTTGTGTATCAGATTTAGTTGCTTTCTGTGTCATGCCACTATCTATGGAGACCTGATCATTGTTTGTAGCAATTGTGTTAAAGCCTTTTTTTTTTCGGGACTGAGGTGCTAGCCTAACGCCCAAGATAGACTGCTTTACGGACCTAAAGGGCTCAGCAGATAGAAACCACTATTTGCCTCAGATTTTATTTTTTTTAATGATATCTAGATTGCTAGTTTGTTTATCATAAAACTACAACAAATATCCACACAAATACTTCACAATGGCTCGTACTCCATGAGCGCAGTTATAGTCTGATAAAGAAAAAGAGTGTCTTACCAGTCAGTCAGAAAATGCAACAAGTCAATGTCAAACAGTATCGAAATTTGGGATCTCTGTACTTTTCATTTTGAAGCTAAATAACTCCCTATGTTTTATTCAGATCAACCGAGGCAATCAGAGGTAGAAAATTGAAAACAAAAACCATAAGTTCAACGAAGGGTCCACAGGTGCAAGAGTAAGTAGTCTTCCTCTGATTCAGTTGATTCTTATATTTGTTAAATATCACGACATGAAGTTTCCGATAAAATTGTAAATGGCCAATTTTGATGCGTTTTTGGCCATTTTTGGCTTTTTCTATTATGAAAACACTAGTAGCTGGTGAGGAAAAAATTATGAGAATTTTCTAATAATGCATCACACCTTTAATGACATCAACCCTATCTCTTCCTTCCTATTTCAGTTGTTTAACGTTAGTGGGACAGACCGACTAAATAGCATCTATCATTGATATGTGACCACATCTTGAAAAAATCTGCCATTGCAAGCTAGAACGGCAGTACAATATCGACATCACATGAGCTATTATGACAGAACACCAAGAAGAGAGTCATTTCTTATTAAGCAGAGAAAGTTCTATGCAGGCAGTTAATATAATGGACAGGCCTTTTGGGGATTTAGAGACGCACTATTATCTTTTCAGTTAAGTCTTCATTTGCTCACTTTTACGAATATTGAAAGAGTTTGTGTTCAAAGATTCCGTCGCAAAGATTTCTTTTTTGGAACTGCCTGAAGCCCCTTATCAAACATAATGGATTTTTTGTTATGGTTTGAGGAACAATTGAGAGCACAGCTCGAAGCTTCTGGAGTGTGTGAAGACAGAGAAGTTCAGAAATATATTAGCTTATGTATACACACACGCTCGTGCGTACATATATACATAGGAGAGTGAAATGACAATATCAGAAAGGTCAATTTTACAAATGATTTCATTTCGACGTTTCGCCCAAATGACTTTTTCAAGAAACGGAGAAACGTCGACATGAAATCATTTATAAAAAAACATATCATTTGTAATCCATGACAATACACTGTTTATATGCAATATATATATATATGTGTATAGTCAAAAAAGCTTTACAGCTTTAAGCACTAAACACATTAGAACATTTTTGTGTCACTTCAGTCACTCATTTCCCGATATCTGTTTATATAATTTATGTAGTTTTCTTCGGCGTTTTTCAAGTTTTACAAAGACTATCATAATATGGCACTAAGTGAACCTTTTTTGTTTCATCAGTTGTTGACCATGAAGTCATTCAGGGATTTGAAACATGAGTCCCCAGTAATATTGATTAAACAGTACCTCCCTTTCAGCTTCGATTTTAATATATAGCTTATGTCATACTACATTCAGTTTGTTATTTTATATTGAGTATTATCATAATGTATTGTATATGAATGTTATTAAATACTAAACTTTATTATTATCTTTTTAAACACTGGGCTTGCTTACGTAGGTTACCACAAAAAAACGTGTTTAACGATGGGGATCAATGAGAATAACAACAGAAGTGACTCGAATTATCGTCTCACTCCAATTGACTGTTCAACCGTGTGAATATTATATCCGTCGTATCAGTTTTAATCTCAGAATGCATCTATTTGATCACTGTCCCACCACAGCAATATTTGACACAAGGTCGGGCTTGACGTGGGAAGAAATAGGAAGAACCCTTCCAAAAATGGCTCCAGCCGACGCAGCTACGGTTGCCAAGCGCTCCGTTAGAAGCTAGACAATCTCTGCCACGAAAACGTCCATCAGGGGAGCTGCTCCTTTAAGTGCAATGGGGCAGTGCTGCCCCGGGGTAACAGATTCCCCGCAGCCGGGCCGAGTAATAATTGGAGAGCCCAAGAGCTCCACGATGCGCGTAGCAAACGCAGCCTCAGTAAAACCTCATTGGCTAACGCTTGCACCGGCGCATTCGGTCTTTGATGCCAACCATAACACAATCTCCGGCCCATTCGACGGGCAAGTGTCAGCACCGACTCCTCGGGCTATGCTGTGGAACAGATACTACACTTTGACCCGAAGGAAAGGCCAGAAAATATTGTTACGTTGAGGATCTCAGAATGAATGCAAACTAACTTAGGATACAATCTTTAAAAATACTAATCGCACAGAAGAACTTCTTCGAGTTGATTTTCTACCAACAAAATTATCAAATAGATTAGCCCTGTATTTATAGTTGAGACAAAACCAAACCACATTATATATATATATATATATATATATATATATATATATATATATATATATATGTGTGTGTGTGTGTGTGTGTGTGTTTGTGTGTGAGTGTGTGTGTGTGTTTTACACATAATGTCGTGATGACTGGCGATGGGACAGATCTGACAGACATGCAGTGAAATAAGTCAGAGACAGTAGGAGGATAAGAGTCTTCAGATAATCAAGCCGTCGCCTGATAACGTCATATGACGATGGGTGACCTGTCGGTTATCGGCGTGGAGAATAGAATCGATGAACCGAGTTCAAACTCCACCGGGGGCAGTTTGCGTTTACATCTCCTTTGGGAAAGGTATGAATCCATATCTCACTTCAGCTATGGGTATATACCAGGGCACTTGGTGTCCTTTAGCCGGGTAAGCAGTCCACCTTTGGCATCAGGCTAGCATCTGGCCGCTTAAAAAACAATTGCTATAAACCAGGGGTCTTCCACGTGGGCCGTTTTTAATTGTAGTTCTTAAGAAAATTCATTAATATGTCTGGTGAGCGATACCATACTTTAATCTCTTTAAAATATGTCAAAATGGGCGGTGAGTTACAAAAAAGGGTTGAATACCCCTGCCACAAACAATGATTGGGTACCCAAGAAATGGAGACACAAATCATCGTTTCATATATGGTGTGATACGGGTAACAAATTTGGTTTGCTGTGGTAAGCAAGGCTTAGAGATCTGCAATGTACCCTGCTCTGTTTCCCGATGGTCAATGAGAAAAAAATCAAATCGAATTGATCTGAATTTCCTTTTCAATCCTTTCATGCACTAATTATTTTCATTTGTTGTAAATAATCTATATCCGAGACCAGAGAGAACGAAACGAATGGTAAATGAAGAAAAACAGGTCTGGTTAGTCACTCAATAGATACCATCACATGGGGATGATCAATTAAACGATTAGAAAAGGGGTGATCAATAAATAGGTTGGATTCTTCTCTCGTCTTGTGTTGCATTGCAAAAAAAGTCTAAATCTAAAAGAAAATACGAGCATGAACGCTGCCGGACATAAACTAAGAGACCGATTTAGCAAAAACTTACATAGCAAATTGAACCCCAAACTGAAAACTTTTGGGGGAGGGTGGATAAAAAAAAGCTTTTTCTCTAGACATGATAAGGAGTTGGTTACTGCTTGTGGTCAATATGCATGACATATGTAGATAGATAGCCAGCCAGACTGTTGAACAATAACCGGGTGTATGAAAGGATTAACCTGCTGTGGCAAGGGGGTAAGACAGAAAGCGATGTATCATGGATAAGATCGTAGCGGCGGATTTTTGGGGGTCGATGTATATACTCATTCAAACAAATATTCACAACAACAAATAACAGCAGCAGTTGTAGAAGTCGTTACAATCTGCTCCTGGACAAAGGCCTTTCCCATGACCACCACAACTGTGCAAACTTTTCCATCTCACCCTTCCATCTTGTGCCTAGTCTTTTCTTACTGCATTTATTGTCCTGTGATCAACTGTCGGTTAGTCTTTTGCTCCATCTATTATCCTTTGTTCTAGCTGAGGATCCAGCTCATCTCCATTTCTGTCGCTTAATTACTTCTGTACTTGATCTATGATATCCTTCACCCTGGCCCTCTTTCACATCTGTTGGTCTTTTTCTATTGCTAAGAGTTCTATCCCTTATATCCACATATAAGCACACAGATATATTCGCATCCATTTACACATCCATGGACACAATAACACTCGCTTAAAATGCTATCGGCGGCCATTTTTTCTTCCACGGCGTTCATCTCTTACCTCGGTTCTTTTTTGCCGTATTATCCACACAATATGCACGTTCAAAGAGATATGGGTGGAGTATTCATCCCTACCCACCGCTTCGATCCTTGAAGCTTTTCTGCTGAATCTTTTTGTGTCTTTCTCCACTACATCCATTTACAGGCAGAGATCTGAACCTAACAGTAGATTAAGGAGATACAAAATGTAGGTCGGGCGGACGGACGGACGGACGAGGTCTATTATCAGGGAGAAGAGAAGGGCGTTACTTACTTCAGCCATAGTTGAGAGCAAGAGAGAGAGACAGACAGACAGAGAGAGACAGAGAGGGAAGAAAAGCAGGAAGCTGAAAAAGAAAAATAATTTGAGAAGAAGAAGAAGAAGAAGAAGAAGAAGAAGAAGAAGAAGAAGAAGAAGAAGAAGAAGAAGAAGAAGAAGAAGAAGAAGAAGAAGAAGAAGCTCCCTAGCACCACTGGTGCAGCCTGTAGGCACACAGATAGCCAGCCAGACTAACCTAAAAAGTGAAGAGACCAATGTCGACCTTTTCGGTTGACGGTTTCTAACAAACGGAGTGACACAAAGAAAAAATGTGGATTAACCAAAAACAAAGGAGAAAAAAAAATGAAAGAGAAAGAAGTCAAAGAGAATTGGATCGAACGAAGAGAAGAAAGAATTTGAGGCGTAAAGAGAACCAGCGGAAACAGCAAAAAATATTGATTAAATGCTACCTGCGTCCCATAATACTTATATAAATGTATATATGCAACAACCATTCCGGGACAGAGATAGTAATAAAGATTTGAAAAATGGCGATAGTTTATGATAATACAAGAAACCTCGATTATTCGAACATAAATTATCCGAACTAGACGTCAAGGTCCGGTAATTGTGTTCAGCATAGCCTCCTTTTTTATGATCAGATCAGTCATTCGAATAATCGATTATCCGAACAGATTTGTCCTCACCCAGATCGTTCGAATAATCGAGGTTTCTCAGTACCGGAATAATGAGGTTGTCTGGCAGTAATCCACTCGGAAATTGTGCTACTGAGTCTGGCTACTGGAAATTAAGGCAATAAGGCGTTTGTAAAAGCCACTTGACTTACCAAAAACATATATATATATATATATATATATATATATATATATGTGTGTGTGTGTGTGTGTATATATATATATAAAGAGAGAGAGAGAAAGAGAGAGAGACACACAGAGAGAAACAGAGAGAGTTATATATATATATATATATATATATATATATATATATATATATCGAGTTATCCGGACAAAATACCCCACGGCAGTCTCGTTCGGATAACCGAAGTTTCTCTGTACTGATAAAAAGTGTTTGAACGATTTTTCAACGATGAGAGAGAGAGAGAGAGAGAGAGAGAGAGAGAGAGAGAGAGAGAGAGACAGGGGGAGAGGGGGGGAACAAGTAAAGAAATACAAAGGAAAAATTGCAAAAAATCAATCAATACTACGAATAAACACAAAACAAACTAAAAATAGATTCAAAATGGGGATCTAGATAGGAGCTTGTGTGCGATGGGCCGAGGAAGGAGTCCTATAAATCTAACAAATAATCTACAGGAGGAATCCAGTCCCGACCAGTCCAGCAGGTTGGCTTATAATCGGTGAATGGGTTTGTGGACCGGACGCCCTTCGTCCTCCGGTTGTCTCTCGCCCTCAATGAAGATCGCCAAAGACAAAAAAAAATGATGAAAAAATCAAGAAAACAGAAATAATGGAGGAGATACTACAGAGCACTCATCTATTTTCTACACACACACACACACACACACACACACACACACACCTATATATATATATACATATATACCTATATATATATATATATATATATATATATATATATATATATATATATATACATATATCGGTATGGCCATTAAGTGCACTGTACTTGATTGTCTGCCCTTTATTTTCCTATCTTGCACCCAAATGAGTGTTTAGATCATACATACGAACACTCTACATTCTATATTACTTTCTTTTTGGATTCTTTTTCGCGTCTTTTTGCTATTCAATGTCTTCTCCTCGATGTGTTCATTCTCCACAAGAGGCGAATGGAAGTAGAGTTTTTCTCTTCTTCTATTCCGCCTTCGGACAATTATCAAAGTATTGTTTGTAGCCATTTAATCTCATTATTATCACTATCATCATCAACGGCAGAAGCACCTTTACTCCTTGAATATTCAATCAGCGTAGCCCCACGACTGGCCTACCAGACCAACCTGCCAAATGGGTTACAGATCCCTCTCTCTTTCACTGGACTCAATCTAAGGTACCAATTTAGCATAAACTTACATTGTTAATTGAAGCCCTAACTAAAAGCCTGTTTGGTGGAGATTGAAAGATTTTTTTTCTAGACATGATATGGAGTAAATGCTTTCATCTTCAGCCCTCTACCTCTATCAGTGTGATCTGTGCATGTGGTACATGTATAGGTAGCCAGCCAGCCAGACCATGACATCAAGAGTAGACATTAATATCAAAATAAATTCCGTAATTTTGAGATGAATCATTTTTAGCTTTTCGGACTTCTGATCTCATTCTCTTGTTACTTCCGTTGATGCAACAATTCTTCAACTGACCCATTCTCATTTTTCTGTAAGAGTAAACGTAGATACTATTTGGACACACAAGAGATCCCCGCTTTCAATACGAATTGTGAACCAGAGGAAGGGTGGAAAAGTGACCGATGAATATGTTATGATAACAACAAAAAACAACAAAAAGAATGCAATCAATACACTCAACACTTCTTGAATGGAAAATGATTCATCAAGTTTGTCATGAATTTTCAACGGGGTGCATTTCTCTTAGCAGGATTGCCAAATATTTGGAGACATTTCTGGTTAAAAATTCTCCCAAAATGATCAAATTCAAAAATTGTTTATAAAAGCAATTACAAATTATGAAAATAGAAATGACACTTCTTTCCTTTTTGTTTCAGTGTTCTTCAACATCTATTTTAAACATTCTTGAAATTCTAAAAAAATTGAATTTTAAAAACCTTCAAAATTTCAAATGCTTAGGCCCGTCTTGTGTATTATTTTTAGGGGTGGGTGCCTTTGATGTACGTATTGCTGCTATTTAAGCCATTTTCAACACATCGATTGTTGAACTGTCTTCATCCAGTGAGCGTTACTTGGCCTGAGCAAACTTTTACAAATTTGCTTTTGATTGGCAGAAATCAGTTCAGCAAGAACCAATCAAATTTCATCTGTTTTTTTGTAACAGATGAAATTTGATTGCAAAAGCATTTTTTTTTTCATGAAGTATTATCAATTATCGTTTTTAATATTCATTAACTTTTTCATCCTTACTCAATGATGACAACCTGAGTGAAGTTGCGATAAGAAGCATGCTATTCATTTACAGTCCCACCAGAGCAAAATGTGACATGTTCGGGGCTTAACGTTGGGAAAATAAGAGATACCCTTCCAAAAATGGCTCCTGATTGCTCTTTGATTGCCAAGCGACCGTAGAAGCTAAAATAACTTCCGCCACGAAAGCGTCAGGACAATCCCGACCGGCTCCTTCAAGTGCAATGGAGCAGTGCTGCCCAGGGGCGCTATCTATTCGCTGTCCCACCGCAGCAAAACATGACACAAGGCAGAGTTTAACGTGGGAAAATAGGAGCCCTCCATCAAAAAATGGCTCCAGCCGACGCAACTTTGATTGCCAAGCGACCGTAGAAGCTAAAACAACTTCCGTCACGAAAGCGTCCACTTTGGGACCTGCTCCTTTAAGTGCAATGGAGCAGTGCTGCCCCGGGAAAACGGATCTCCCGCAGCTGGGTCGAGTAATAATAGGAGAGCCCAAGGACGAGTCCAAAGGCTCCCCGATGCGCATAGCAGTGCGCAGCCTCAGTAAAACCTCATTGGCTGACGCCCTGCACCGGTGCACTCAGTCTTGACACCACCCATAACCAAATCTCCGGCCCATTCGACGGGCAAGTGTCAGTACCTGCGCCTCGGGCTCTGCTGTGGAACAGATATTACACTTTGATCCAGCTGAAAAGGCCAGAAAATGGGGGGCTACGATCAGACTTTGACATAAGTTAGTAAACCTGACAACAATCTTAACGATACAAAATTCCCTAATCTTTGGCATAAAATTAAAAAATAGAATCCTTGTATTTAACAACCGATTTCTCCAATCTACTGATTATTTGACTACAACCATGGATTCTTCCACTCGAAGGTAACAAATTTGCAATAAGTAAAATTCAGCGTCTGTTTTGCAGAGAGGCATTATAGACTCAGCATGAACCTTCTCCTCTCTCTTCTATACCTAAGTCTCTTGTATCTCTCATCACCGTAATCTCCGATGACCAAGTCTGACGTACTTCCCAACTTGTTTTGGTCTGGGAATGCTAGAAAAATGTTCCAATATAAATTAATGGCAATTGCTTCTTTGCTTTACGCAATTTCAGTTTACAGGACGATCAATATACGTAGAGTGAGAAAACATGTGTATCTGTGATTTCTTTAACGTGGATCAATTAGCAATTATCATAGAGGGGAGCATCCGTTGCCACTTTTCCAGGGGGCGGGGGGCAAAAAGATATATTCGGAATGTATCTTAGTGGCAACCCTGTTATCAGCCTAGAATAATACCATCGTTTTATATGGGTGCATTGAGTTGGGGTTACATAAAACAGTTGTATGGCACCATTATCCTTTATTGACTATAAGGTTCCAACTTTCAATCCCTTCTCACCCTGAGTAGAAAGGCTAGATCTGACCCCCCTTGCAGCTTGCCACCTACCTCCAGCTAACGCCCATGGTCGGTGGCGCAAAAGGTTGCCAGTTGATAGGTTCACGGTTCTAGGTTAATAACACTACGCGAATTCTCATTAAAATAAAAATCTGATTTCAATTCTGTGTAAAAAGTTGAAGTTGTCTGCAGCAATAATTACATGGTAAACATTACATACATACATACATACATACAATCTGTACAGTCCGTTTCTTCTTCCTTTCTTTTTTTCTTTCTTTTTTGCTCATTTTAGCCTCGAGATCAAGATAGGGAGACATTTTACAACCTCTTTTTTTTCCAAAATGGCGGCCCAAAGTGATATTTATATCATTTGATAAAATCAGAAAAGCGCGGAAGGAGAAAGGACACAGAATTAAAAACAAGCCTGTTGACGACGTTGCTTCATATGTCAATGAAATCAATGACATTATTTTTTTCTTCTTTACAAGAGACTGTAGATTATGCATAGGCACGAAACGGCATTTCTGAAGGTATTTCATCTTTTAAAGCTATGAGAATAAATCAAAGCGAGAGAAAAAGAATCGATAAAAATTGAAGCATTTTGAAAATATTTTTTCTTTTTAAACTTATGTTCCGCTCAATGGATTCTATATGACTTAATACCAATATTTTCTTATTAAAATCTGACATTATATCTGCATACACGCGAACACACACACACACACACACACACACACACACACACACACATATGTTGTTTTCACAGGTATATTTATTCTGAAATTATTCTATATATGTATTAAGAAAAAAGAATCAACAAAAATTTTGAAAATAATTTTCTTTTGATACTTATGTTCAGCTCGATGGATTTTATATGACTTAGTATCAATATTTTCTTATTAAAAATCTGATTATGTATGTACATATACACACGCATACATATACATACACACATACACGCACGCACACGCACACACACACACACACATATATATATATATATATATATATATATATGTATATATATATATATATATATATATATATATATATATATATATATATATATATATATATTGGATTAAAAGGAAATTTACGGCACTTTTAAGAGAATTAAATCTGATTATAAATGAGTGTGTGTGGATAATTGAACAACCGCAGCACAAATACTGTGTCGGTGAACAAATTCTATTGCAAAGTATTTTCCTGGTGGAATGTAATTAGATTTACGAACACTCATTCATCAAGATTATATATAAAATATACCCGTCAAAAATGGCGGTGTTATTTATGTATGGATTGGCAGTAAAAAGCCAGAAGCCAAGTTTGCAGGTAATTTAACGATAAAAAAAAGTTCCAAAATAGTTTATGTAGAAAACATATATCTAACCCAGACAATAAGTATGTGGATTTTTTTTATAATTATGATTTTTATCCTAGAATCCAAATAAAAATAAGATTGAAAGAAATTTTTTTAGAAAAAAAATTAGATCAGATTCATGATGAAAAAAATTAGTTATTGAAAAAAGGGAAAGTTCGTGGCTTCTCTCTTATCATTTTCAGTTCGTAGCTGAATTGGATACAGTTGGGAGAGGAAAAGTCTGACTCACTCGCTCAATGAATGATTCTTTCCTCTTTTTTTTCTCTTCGTTGCTCATACTGCGTTCCTTTAGCACATGAAAATTATCATGTGGTTGTTGTTATAAGGGTGGCTATCACATTTTCCCCTATTCTGTATTCTCTCTTAGACATGAATACATCAAATTATGACTAGTCCACTGTAGATATAAGGTTATATCAGGTGCATGAGTGCAAACAAACAGAGTAGAAATTTGCATTTATGCCTATTATATGTTTAAAGGGATAAATTCAATGATGTTTGAACTGATACATACACATTCAGATGACTCAAGGATATATTTGTCCCAAACATTGTAAATAATGTATACACACACACGGGACTCGACTTATGCCTGAGATACTCTAGATTCTCTTTATAACATAGGAGCTGGGGTCCAAAAAATAAAATCGCGTCATAACTGAACTACAGGTAATCAAAATCCAATTACGACTATCAAAAAATCCCACCAGTGAACAAAATGAAAGAAATCATCTAGTCATAAAAAGACTTTTGGTGAAATTCTGTTTTTATTTGCGATTTTCTGGAATAGTGGTCGACAAAAATATTGTAGTCCACGGCCCAGCCGCCATATATCGCGAATCGTGCTACAACGAACCGTACAGTGCATACAAGTGAGCAATTGTTTGCAAGATTAGCTTGCACAAACCATCGCTCTACGGCAGGCACCCATTTCCAGTGCTGTTTTAAATATTATGATTCATTGATTCTACACTTGCACGGGCCCTCCCAAGCCACCTTCGATAAGTTCCTGAAAACAGCGACTTGAACTTAAACAACGGAAACAATTTCAACTTAGAAACAATTATATAAATAGAGCTTATGTTCCATCATTGCCAAAAAAAAATTGCCTCAAATGCCTAATAGAGCCAAAATACACTAATAAAACACTGAGAATTGTCAAAAACACGCGAAAAATGGCTTAAATATTCAAGCCTACTAATTTGGTGGATTTCCTTTCGCACTTGCAAAACAAGACGATCGTATTCAAAAATCTCATCCATTTCGCAGATCTTACAATTTTACCCGATAAACAGAAGTCAAAACTAATGAGCCCAGTCATGAAGTAGTAAATTTTAAAACATAACGTCTCCATTGTCTTATTCGCTTCACTAGTTTTTTCATCCCCACATCTTTTCCAGCCGACAACCCATAGGTGTTTCTATGGCAACAAATTTTGAAATTAAATTTCGCAGTGTACGAACTTGACGATTTCAACTTGTAAAAATGGAAGAATATCCCATTTAGAAATAAAAGAATATCGCTTTCAACTCTTTTCCCAGCAGACACAACCGTAATGCCGATTCAGAAAAATCACCTTATTCGCAATTCCACTAACAATATTTTTGTTTTAGTTTCTCACCTTTTCCAACGGGCGATATTTTCAAGTAATTTTGCAATAACATTGTATCAAAAACATTATGTTGCTAAGAATTTTATTCTGTTTAATGTTACCCGAGTAATAAACTGAACTAAAAGTAAAATTAAGTAAAAATACAAAAAAAAGAACGTTAGAAAGAGTCCATTACATTACAAGATGAGCAAACTGATAAACACAAAAACATATATAGTGAAGAACGCTTTGGGTTTTGATTTCTTTCATTTCAACTAAAACTTGGTTATTCTCAAAAATTGAAGATTTCCTTAAAAATAAGGGAAGTAACTCTTTCGAAAATCTGGAAAATTTCGTTAACGACTTCGTAATAAAGCGACGTTAATTGAGGGGTGTCTGTACTTTGTTGCCATCAAATTTATGAACAATTTGGTGTTTAAAGTTAGCAATATTAGTCAAATAACACCTTCGGAGATATTATTTTAACACGGTGATTTATATGAATGGATCATCAATGCGATACAGGTACGACACATAAATACGAAGATATCCGAAATTGAAGTCATAGCCACGGCACAAAGATCAAAATAAAAAATACAAGACGTATTCTCATAATATCTAGCTGCATAATAAATTAAAATCCAATCATTTGCAAGTAAAAATGTATGCACTTTAATGTGTATTTTCTTGATTGAGGCTCCCTTTCATAACATATGGTACAGGGTCCTGCAGGATTTAATTCAGCCCTTCCTGTACATGTCTATGTATGACATTTCAAATACGTAATTCAACCAGACATATGTATGTTATAGGCGTTAGCAAGGAAGGATATGCATTGTATTTCCACTCATACACTTTCAACACCCCCACACACACAAATTTATCTACATATAACAAATATATTCTTCCTCTGTTTTCTAAAAAAATGAAATTTATGCAGGAACTTATCATATATTGACATTGAAAATGCATTATCTTAGAGAAGAGAATAAATGGACTATGGAATTCCCGAAACTTGACATATTTTCTCGGTCGATAAAAGTAGGCTAAAAAAAGGGTTTCTTTCAAAAATGAGTTTAGTCTCCTGTAGTCTTCGAGACGTTCGCACTTTCCAATCTTCAAGATTTATAATCATCTTGACTATTTAGAGAGAAGTCGTGGTTATTCATTCTTTGAAAGAAAAAAGAAAATTCCTTGATGTAAAGTTTGGACAGAATATCAGTCTTTCTACAAAGAAAAGAATTAATTCCATTGTGGGCTTTTGTCATTTACTTATAACTAGGGCAGTGCCCGTTCCAAAGATACATGTTTGAAAAAGGTCGAACTTCGTGGTGTATGAATCTGCCAGCCATAATTGTCACGTAAAATGATTTTCCATTAGTCACATGAAACTACGCTGATCCCCAAAACTTCAAACTCGACGCTGCACTGCCTTGTATACTGGCTAATATATCTGGCGAATGTAGACTTTGTACAATGGCTTTTTTTCGAGTAATCGCAGAGAGCACACACACACACACACACGCACACGCACACACACACACATTTCTTCAATTGTAGTGAGGTAACTCCAAACTAAAAAAAAAGGCTGTGAGTCTGTGGGAAGAGAAACAAACATAAGTCTCTTTGTTTCTTTGAATTGCTTTGAGAAGCAATGACATCTATTATAAGAAATGTGAATCCAGGCATTCATTTCAATCTTGTTAACCTTTATATGTACTTTTAGGATGAATAACCATGTCAGTTTTTAGTATAAAGCGGGTAGGGGGTTCTTGGGTCATGGGCGTCCGCTGACACTTTTCCACTGGTGGGTCGGATACAAAAGAATATATTTCCAGGGGCGGGATCAAAAGGTAAAATAATATATTCGGAATATATCTTAGCAGCAACTCTGCTATCAGCAAATAATCATACCATCTTTTTATATGGAAGCACTATGTTGGGGTAAAATAGAATAATTGTACTACATCATTATCCTTTATCCTACAAACAAAACACATAAATAAACTATAAGGTTTCAACTTTCAAGCACCCTCGTCCTTGTACGGAAGGTTTGATCGGGGTGGGGAGCAATGCCCTGTTTGCCCAATTAACTTCGGAACCCTTTAATGTATAGAATTGTTTGTGTTTTACATTGATGAAAATAGATACCGTATTTACTGTTGTAAAAGTCGAATTTTTAGGATCTTAATTCATGAGACCGACTGGATAATATTTTCGAGGGGCTGCAATTCACTCAACTATCAAAAATACTGTATCAATAAGCACAAGCCAAAATGGTATCTATGTGAATAGAGAAAACAAAAACAATCAATTACAGTAATAATACCCATGTTTCTACTCATCAAAACACACATGCTGCTAACAAAACACATAAGGCCGCGCAGCTCAAATAATTTTTTAAAACTTTCGTGCCAAATTATTCCATTTCCATTTTTTTCTCACGTCTATTTTTTAAATGGTTGAACTAACATATCAAATTGATTTAGTTGATCACTCTAGCTGAGAGAAATCATCAACAGTTCCATGCCCAATCGAATCAATGCCGTGAAACAAGAGCAAAGTAATGATGTAAAAATTAAATCAGTTGTATTTTATTTTTTAATTGACTTTATGGAACTGATTGTAATAATATGTCGTTAATGCATTCCACCCAAGCTGTGTTGCAATCTACGGTTATGCTTACATCTGCAAGCTGTAGATAGACCTGTGTTATCGTGATTTTAAGTTACCAGAAGATATTGTAATTACCATAAGAACCCAGTAATAATATAATTTTGATAAATTTCAGCCTAACTACTTTGCTACCCGTAACTATGTACACGACCAGCAAGTAGACGAAGAAAAAAATGAAACATTTTCTGGAAAATGCACATCACCACTTGATTCAGGAGCAATGGTTTGACCAGATAATGCAGGTCAATGTTAAACGTAGCTGTCAGTATTTATTACAGCAACGCAGCCTTATTCATGATTTCTCAGTGGAGTATTTAGTAGAACGTGTGTTTTGATGCGTACATCAGGACATAATAGCGTAGGAAAATTAATTGCTTCATCGTAACATTTATGTTCAGGATAATACATCGATTCACAAATGTTGATCTGTTGTCCGTGGGGAACTAGGGTCGACTTTTATATGAGATACATGGAAAAGTGGGAGAGGGAGTGAAGACCTAGGGTCGGTTTTTACATGAGTATGTACGGTATATAGAACAAAACAGTTTATTACAATAATCATCTAAAAGAAAAGAGATCAGTCACAGAATCAAGTTTTATTTTGACTGTTCAATATATTCATTTTCCCATTTGTATTCCTACCGTCTCAAACACATGACAGATACCCCCTAACAATTGCAGCCCCAGACGACTGCCTGTGTTGCTGGCACCTAGGGCCAGTTCTGGTAGTAGGGTTCCATAGTATAAGAAACCGCCAACAAAAAACTGTCAACGTAGGTTTCTTTCAGTTTTCAAGTTGGTTTTACTTGTTGGCTGTGTATGTATGACGCCTGCAGCGAACTAGAAGGCTGAAAATGTAGACATTCATTCCTCATCCAAAAGAAAATATTTTTCGTGGATAGGGGGTCAGTTTACATGCAATTTCATGATAAATTGATTTGTGGTTTGTACCTGATAGTTTTGTTTTTGTTATTTGAAAATTCAGACTTCTCAGTGATTACTGTCCAACAAAAGGTGAGAATAGTAACTTATTCATTGAACGTTAATCCTTCCAATTTTTATTGATCACCCCCACACACAGCATGCTGCTAAAATACATAGGTCACGTGACGGTTTCTGTTGAGCGACTAACTAACCCTTAGCTTAGTCAGGCCCAGGGTCACAGTATCAGGGTACCCCGTTCCTAAGTGATCATCGCACTGCATCAGTGATTGTGTGAAATTAAAATCGTAGCGTCTTACACACAGCACTGACACCTTTGCAACATCAGTTAGCGGGACTGGGGCTATTTTTGAGGCTTTCCATTCGGGACCTCCACGTTAAACCGATCTTGTGTCACATGTGGGTCTTGCAGGGAAGCGAGCAAATATGGATCATACAAACAGTACAGAGTTCTCTCTTATTTGTGTGTGTGTGTGTGTGTACGTGTGTATATGTGTGTGCGTGCAAAAAGTGTTCAAAATGTGTATGCTATCGTATATAGTATTTTTCAAAGTTCGTCTCTGCGAATCTATGTGCGTGTGTGTCCGAGGGTTGCGTTCGTACATTCTAACAAACGTAGACACGTGTATTTTTAGACGGGAAGGCTTTATGCCAGTAGTGTGCCGTGTGATGTTTCGTGTTGGGGAGAACGCAAAGGCGGGGGCGATTCAAAATTGCCCTAGGCCCCCAATGGTGGAGTGAGGGGGGGGCAAAAGTAGTAGTTTATTCACCTGCTGCATTTATACTAACATAGTACAATAAAAAAAATCTTACTGAATGTTGGATCAGGGCCCTCGTCTCCAGCCCCCCCCCTTCCCTGTGCAGGGCTTCATCGAGTTAGTATGTATTTGCTGGAGGCGGAGGGAATGCGTATACACAAGAGACTCTATGTACTTGTATGTGTGCATGTGGTGAGAGAGAGAGAGAGAAAAAAGAAAGATTCTGTTGTACGCATGCTACTTTCGGGATATCATACTCGAGTACGACCCAAGACTGAATAGTGAAGATTATATTGCGCCAAACTACCAGGTGGAAAAAGTTTCCATGCTGTGAAAATCAGCATTTGAAATCCAGGTTTTTATCTGGGCTCGAGTACAAGCCAACGGAGTCGATTAAAAAAAAACGCAACTCTCTCAGCCCTTCATGAAACCTCAGTCTGACTTTGGGCCGAATTGATGGGGGGGGGTGGTAAAAAGATTATGTAGCAACAGTTCTCGAGATGTAGAGGGTGAGCTTGCCTTGGAAACCAGCATCCGAAATTTTGGCTTTTACTGAACTCCAGTAGCTTTATGCAAATATCTAACCCGTAAGGCAGGTACTGGATGCAATTTTTATTAAGGGTTTGTATATGTGTATTACGTGTGGTGAAGTGAGTGGCACTACTTAGGGTGCCTGTCGCCCCTAAGTCTATCTCGGGTACCACAATCCTTGAAGACTAAGCCGTGACGGAGAAACCTGTGATACGTAAAGCCTGGACAGGGACGGGTGAAGCCGTAGCCAGTGTACGGGCACTACTTTACTTTACCTACATGAGTATTATCAGAGTTCGTTTATTCGGTCACTGTTTTTAAGTATACGTATGTGAGTGAGAGAAGTGGCGAGTGTATGTATGTCATTGCATATATTAGATCAGAGAAAACGAATAAAAAAGTAGGGAAGGAAGAAAGATAATGCTTCCTCCTAATGACATTTAAGTTGACACAAGACGTTTTAGTTTGCTTGTTAGAAACCATCAACCAGAACTGTCAACATAAGTTTCTTCAGCTTTTTAGTTGGTCCGTCAGACTGGCTATGTATCACGTGTACAGGCTGTACCAAAGGGGCTACACAGAGAAAATGTAATTAGGACCGTCTTATACTTTAGGACAAACTAATAAATTTAAGTATAACAATTCATAAGAATTTTTTTTCAATCTGTAACGTTATTTCTCAGTGAAGAGGGCTTAAATTTTAAACATTCGCTCCTATTTATGTCTACAAAAAAAAATAAATTTTTTGTTTTTTAGAAAATTTCCTGCTAGAAGATTTTCGTGAGCGTGAAGGGCGAGGGGGGTTCAATTTACAATGCAAGTTTAAGCTACATTGATCTCTTAGTTTATGTCCAGCAGCGTGAGCACTTGTTTTTCGTTCTTATAAATTCGGTCCTCTTTTTAGTGATCACAAGAGACGAGAGAAGTAACTCATTCATCGATCTTCCTTTTATGACAAATGCTTTAATTGATCACCCCGGACACAATGTTCTGCCAAAAGATGTTGATCCTCCGACATTTTCTATGGAGTGACTAACCAGACCTGTTTTTTTTTTGTTTTTTTTGTTTTGTATTGTTTTGTTTTTCCTTTTTCTTTTTGTTCCTCGAGCCTCCTGCATTAAAGAAAGAAAGAGAGAAACGCCGTAAATATTCGGTCAAAAGAGAATCTCCCTGGGACACAAATGAATGACTGAGTGAGTGATTGCACTAATTTTCAGAAAAAAAAAATAAAGGGGTGGGGCTAGGTAGGCAAAAATGGCAGCAGGTTCGTTTGTTCTAGATGGAAATAAATTTGTTTCTTTGATAGATGTGTGTGTGTGCTGTGGTGACTAGACTCGTCTACCAACACACACACACACACACACACACACACATACACATACGTGTGCGCGCGCGCGAGCGCGTGTGTGTGTGTGTGTGTGTGTCTGTGTGTTGTTGAAAGTGACGATTGGAAGGTGAAGAGAAAAAATCTTAATTTCTTCTCTCCACCTTCCGATTGTCACTTTAATCAACATTCTGTCGGATCATCTCACATCCACTCAACAAACATATATATATATATATATATATATATATATATATATATATATATATATATATATATATATATATATATATATATATATATCCAATTAGGCAATTTTCGTAAGAATGTGAGCGAAGTTTTTTGTTTCTTTTTCAGACGAAAATTTTCTAGTACGTACTAGATTTACTGATATTTACGAAAACTAGTACAAGGACAAACGAGAAGAAATGATGATAAGAAGATTGAGTCGCGCCAAATTTTGTGTGGGTGGGTAGGTGATAATGGCTGACGTATAATGTCTCCTTTTTAATGTCTGACTGAGTGAAGTGGCCCACAGCTTCATCACGGAAACTTTATGTAGACTTTTTACTTTATAGTTGATTTTTATAATCAGTATCTTTAAGCCTGTGATTCTGAACGTCGAGGGCACTCTAACAAGGGGGAAATTTGAATATATTGGGAAAGAACGATTTGAATACATATTGAGGGGTAATTTGGAATTTGGGTCCGACGAGGGAAAAGTGTTCCGGGACTCAAAATTGAATTGTGTTCAAGCTCAACTGATTAATTCCAAATTATGCAGTATTATCAATCCCTTATGGTTAAGTGTTTTCGGACAGTTGTCCTTAATATCGGTTCCCCTTTTCAAACGCAACGTTTCAGCCGTTATATTTTACGGCCTTCTTTGGTTGTAACATATGATATCTGTGCAGAAAATAAGTTTTCGTTTTTCAGTCTTTTTTCGGGTATTAAATGCTATACATGGAGGAAACTGTTGGCTACAATAGACGGGACGTTGTTTTGAAAAAAAAATGGATCGAGATGAAGATGGCTGTTGGGAAACACTTATACATAATGATAATCTCTCAGCTAAAAAATTCAGATAAAAGATATTAATTCCTTATTACACAATACTATTGTCTAACTCTTTATCGTAACAACAAGAGCAATCCTCACCAAAGCTACGGGTGTAAAATCCACCTTCCCCTCCCATGATCTGAACTCATAACCAACTGATTGCCAAGAGGATGTTTTACTGACAGAGCTGAATTAAAAAGTCCAAGATATTAACGAAAATTTATCACACACAGGCTCATTTCATTCCAATTACATTTTTACAAAAGAAAATATTTTTATAATGTTGCTATTTCTCATCTATCCAATACAAAAGTAATCATCAGAATTGGAGTAGAATTTAATCCTGCTGCAGCCAGATTTATTAATTACAAATTTTACTTCAGATTTTACAATATTTTCCATAGTGACTAATGCTTATCTGTGAGGTATAAAACATGAGATGTGGTTCTGTTTGCCACATGATAGATGATTAAATCACTTTATTTCTATTGTTAGAGAAAGAGGGACTTCAAATTTGTTTAGCTATGGAGGTGGGACATGAAATAAAAAAAGGGTAAGAGCCATTGCTTTAATCCGAAAGATAAGGCAGGCTTCATACGTCGTTCAGTATAAGGTTCGTCAAGAATTGATTGCAAAAGGTCCAAGAACAATTATAATGATAAAAGTTGGTTTTATCCTATTTAGAGCGAAATTACGGAAGATGAAGTTACAAAAACTTCAGCTCAACAAGAGGGGCAGAGATTGGCAGCCATCTTTGAATAAGGCGGCTGTTAACCCGTTTTAATCAACTAAATTGCGGTAAACTTTTCATATAACACAGTGGAAAGTGATATTTTAGTGGCGAACCTTGGTAAACAATTTGTTTGAGGTTGAACCATATTTTGACTGGATCATATTGCAAACTTAGGTTTTTATGTAAGCCATGATATCACAAGTAGGATTTATTAAAGAAATAAATCTTTTCATTCCCTCAAAGGGTTCTGGCTGTAGGGGAAAATGAAACGAAAATTCACGATTGTATTTCAGCGTCAACTGCATTTAAACCCGGCATACCTAGGTAGGGTGTTAATATATCGATATATCACTTCATACTTACTTTATTGCTACTGCATTATTACCCGCTTAGATCTAGCTTCTCTTTTCCCCCACTAACAAACTAAATATTCCTGATGGTGGGGGAAATTGATGATAAATTTTGCAATTTTCACCTAGAATTTATTTTAGCAATCAATCTTTATTATGTCAAATGCAAATGAAAGGGAACGAGAACTGAATTCTATTGACGTCTCCACGTATCAATGAGAGGGAAATCGCGGATAAAGGATACTGAAAGGGAAACAGCGGTTAAGGGGGGACCTCTGAAGAGGAAACTGTGGTTCAAGGGCGCCTCTGAAAGGGAAACTGTGGATAAGGGAGAACTACTTTAAGGATGAATGTGGATATGGGGCACTGAAAGGTAGGCCACTTGAAGGGAAGCTATACAGGATACCTAAAAAGATTAAATCAATAAACCCATACTTGCGAACGCTGATGATGTAATTTTACACCTACCAAGAGAAAAATAGAATAAATGATTATTATTTGATGACAAAAACTGAAGGGAAACCGTGGTTATTTTTTTTTATCATGAGAATTGATTTCTTTAAAATGAATGAAGTCAGTTAACTGGGACAATTGATTAAAAAGATAATAATTGACGTCACTTAACAGGAGAGAGATAAAGTGGGTAATACAGATGTTGAACACAACTGAAAAATGTTGTTATTGTCCAGGATATAAGGTGAGCCTTAATAAAAGACAAAACAGAGCAATACTATTTATGATCAAGAGATTTATGGAAGGACAAAAAAGATCAAATCTTTGATAGGTCTTGTTAGCCAGTTAATAGAAACCGTCATGTGGCCAACGTCTTTTAGCAGCATGCTGAGTTGGGGAGGATCAATCAAAAATTTGGAAAAAGGGGTGATCAATGAATAGGTTACCTCTCTCGCCTTTGTTGGGTCATTGAATAGCCTGAATTAAAAAAAAACTAGCGTGAATGCTGCCAGACACAAACTAAGGGACCAATTTAGCATCAACCTACATTGTAAATTGAACACTTGACTAAAAACTTATTTGGGAGGGGGTTAAAAAAAAGATTTTTTTTTGTAGAGATAATAAGGAGTAAGTGTTCAAATTCTCAGCCCTCAAGAACCATTTGCGTAGCCTCCTAGCGCGACACATAAATAGATAGCCAACAAGTCGGACCCACTTAAAAACCGAAGAAACCTTTGTTGACAATTTTGGTGGACGGTTTCTGAAAAGAGACCAAATCTTTTATGACATTTGAAAAATCAAAGTAACTCCGAGAAACATCTTAATTTTAATTGTTTGTGGATGAGTTGAATAAAAAGAAATTTATAAAATCCCCCAAATCGATAAGTTCTTTCAATCACTGATCATTTAAAAATAAGGACGTTTACCCCAGAATAGTGGTTTACTGAACGCCTTATAATTTTGGTCCCTTGCCAGACTTGTACAGTCTCAAGCATCTTTTTAAACATGGTCAACTTTAGGGAACTTTTTGCAGATAATAAAACCCATATTTTCACTCCATGAAATTGCGGTGGTTTTTCGCTGGGCTGTTAGTCCCCATTAAAACTTAACGACCATAATTTTAAAGTACGGAAGCCTAAATTTTCTCCTTACAAATACTGATGTTGAAGTCCTCGTCAGAATATGAATACTAATTCTACATACACACGCCTGCACTCACTGGTTTGCATGTAAAAAATCTCTAAATTGATTAATGTAAAAAAAAAATTGAATTTTGAAAATGAGGCATATAATTGATAAATCCTATCGTATATAAAGAGGCCTCTCGTCCCCCTCGCCCTGTATGTGTGGGTGTCTGTTTAAATACGTTCATCTGGACAAGAAATGAGCCGTGGGGCAGGGCGTAATGAGTTGATCAATGAGATTTGAATGCAAGACAAATATTAGTGTAGGTTTAAATCCCGGTTTTACAACTGTTAGTTATTACTACGTACAATTGCCGATCTAGAAGTTTGAAGTCAGCATTATAATAAGCAGTTATAAACCTGACTGCAAAGTGACTAAAGGAAATCACCAAAACCAATAAATCACTATTTATTGGTTACCAGTACATTTAATTTAAATCTGAATAAATCACGAGTGTTCATGTGCGCGCGCGTATAACCACTTATGTGTGCAAACTTGTGTGCATTGTACAAATTTTGTAACCTAGAATTTTTTGTTATTCCGACATTCACTGCCGTGCGACTTTTTACCCAAACGATCTCAGCTAATAAGCCATCTCAGCCTATACAAGCCATATCAGCATATACAAGCTGTTTATCTAGAAACGATAGCGAGAAAGCAAGCGAGAGAGAGGGGGGAGATGTTTATTTCTTTTTACGATAGAGTGAAAGAAAGGGGGAGAGAGGGAGAATGTTTATTTTTTCCTCTCGCTTAAATTCCTGGCTGGGATGGCTGGGATAAAAAGTAGTGACTACTAGGACGTGCCGAGCAGGTAACAGCATGAATATTGACTCGGCGAGCCGAGGTTCTAATTCTAACAGTTTCTGTGTACTTTGCGACAATTGAGAAGGGATGATGAATTCGTCTCCCCTCCAAGCTATAGGTAAGATAGTACAGGTTGAAATGAGTGACATCACTCCGGGTGCTCACCGCCTTTAAACGTTGAGTAAGTAGTGATGGAATATGTGGTACCCAAGTAACGGCTGACATCGTAGCCATCGTGAGGGCACTATTCACTTAATTGATATTCATAAATATTCATAAATCTTGCTTCAGTTCGGTCCAATGCCAAATGCGAAAAAGACAGAGAGAAAGATTGTAAACCTGTCTAGAGAATCAGCATTTAAAATCCTGGTTTTTACCTGCAACCGAACATCGACCTCTAGTGCCAATGAGAAATAAGGAACAAAATCAACCAGAATGCAGGCTGCAAAACGCAATAGGAATCTGAGTTGAATTGTTTTTGCGATTTCAGAACGAATCACTTGTTGAGAGAGGAGTGGCGGCCTTTCACCCCACCCTTTCCCAATGGAAGGAGGTCAAAAAACTTTATGAATAGAAGTTCACCAACTGTATTTCTACTAACATCGTACAATGAACAAACAATTTACGTAAATGTTGGAGGCGAAAAGCCCTCAGCCTGGGGCCCTCGAATCTGCAGTTACATCACTGCTTTTGAAAGGACTGTCCACTCAACCAGCTAACAGAACCCCCGGTAATATCTTAGTTGACCCTCAGGGTACATGATCCCCTGGTTAGGATCCACTTCATTAAATGTTGGAATGGGGCTTTAAAAAAGCCACCACAACCACCCCCGGACCTAAAACCTCTAAATCTTCCAGTTGCACTGATTATAAAATTATAATGAAAATTCGAAAATGAAGCATAATATCCGTACCTGGCATAAATGAACTATCGTAGCCCGCGCGTGTACCAAAACTAATTATCTAAATAAATCTAAAAAATCTTGAAGAAGAGATCTTTTATTTAAAGTTATTTGTAAAATGGATCTTTGATTATCTAAAAAAAAATACCCGCACAAGATTTGGGCGTTGCTGGTCCCTTAATGACCTTAGGGACCCCAAAAAGCACCTTTTTGAAAAAAAAGATTTTTCTGTCAGATGTATCTAGTAAAGCTCTCATGCAAGTTTTCAAGGTTGTAGCCCCCACAAAACACACACCTAGACACAGATATTCGAAGAGAGAAGAATTTATAGCCCACTTGGCTGGTTGGTCGGCCATTTGTTGGGCTACGGTGATTGCGATAATGTCATGTTCAAGGTTGTTGGGTGACACAAAATGTACAAATGGTGGAAGAGTATTAGACATTCGTCATTTAACTTACTATGTATAAGTATGCACATGTAGAAAACACGTGCTCTGATCTATGAATGATCACGAATAGTGAGGGAACGCCGTTTCCCGTCCAGTAAGGGAAACGGGACGCCGTTCCCACGCGTTCCCACTGATAGCACTACACCACTGATGACAGTTGCATGTGGAAACAGTGCACGGTGATAAAACAGGAAGAAGAGAGGGGCCTGGAGTTTAATGTCTTCTCTTTTTCTTTTTCTTTTTTCTTTTTTCAATGTTCTATTAAATTCTGTGAAAAGTGTGGGCAAACTTTCAAAGTAAATTTTGGAAGAAAGATTCTATAAAAGCGATTAAAAAGATTCTGTCTATATAGTCTAAGTTTCAAACATTTACCACAATTTATACCGTTACAATTACGGGGATTAAACAAAAATAGTCCAGCATTATTCTGTTTTTTGATTTGTTTTTTTTTCTCATTTATATCAGTAAAATATTAAAAAAACATCGATCAAAACCGCCAACATAGTTTTTTTTCTTTCTAATGGATCTATCTGTCTGTCTGGCTATCTATCTATCTATCTATCTATCTATCTATCTATCTATCTATCTATCTGTGTTGTGTATTCAGGCTACACCAATGAAGCAAGAGGAATGAATTTGTTTTTTTGTTTATTCAAAATTTCCCCTCAAAATAGGTTATTAGAGAGGGTCAATTTACAATCTAAGATTATGCTAAATTGGTGCCTTAGTTTGTGTCCGGATGCGTTCACCCTTGTTTTGATTTAGTTAGTTTGTTTTTTTGCTTTTAAATTTGGACTTCTTAGTGAATTCATGGCCCAACACAAGAGGAGGAGAGAAGTTACAAGTTCCTAAATCAAACTTTTTTCTTCCAATTTTTTAATTGATCATCCCGGGAACGGTACGCAACCAAGAGATGTTAATCACCTGGCGGTTTCTATTGAGCGACTAACCAGACCTGTCATAGTTAAATAATCAGGGCGCAAATCTGATGTACACATGTGGTCCTCTGTATAGTGAAAAGTAGGTTTTTTTTCTCCTCGACATGACCAACGGAACGTAGAAATACAAATAAATAGCGACAAAGAAGTAGAAACACTTGTTTCTCGCCTTTATTTTGTTGGAAGATATGATATTACTATTTACCGCCTTGTAAAATTAGATTCAATCTGTCTGAGCGAGAAAAAATCCCAAAGGAAAACTAAAAAAAATGATTATTCAATTCTGTAAATTTCCGCTCTGTATATGCATATATACTTTCCAGGCTTAGCACGAGTTATCCCCCTTATACCATATCAGAGCAACGTCATTATGAGAGCCGAAACAGGGTTTATCACTATGGAATAAAATGAAAACTATTATTACGATGATCATTGGGATTTTTGTCTAAAATTAAAATTATTCATAATTTATCCTTTTTGAATTTTGACTTAATTTCAATTTCCAATTATAGCCAAACAAAGAAATGTTTTCTTTTCAAATTCAAAAAAGAAGAAAGAAAGTAATTTGCACATCTCACACAAATCAGTTGGAGAAACATAATTAACAACAAACAGCTCTGACGAAAGTATAGACTAAGGTAGATAACCAAAAACATATATATACCAAATTTGTATGCTATATCTTTAAATATATTCAATCTCCCTAAACGTTATCATTTAAAAGCGTATGATTAAAATCTTGTTAAGTACCGTACTTTCTTTTGCAGTTTGTTCTTTTATTTTCCAAGAAAAATATGAGAGTAAATTTAAATGAAGAAACGTCAATTAATTTCTTCAACTTTTTTTGCTTCAAGTTTCATTTTTGGTTCACAAATATTTTTTTAAATAAAGTTAGATTTACAGTTTTAAAGCTTTTTAAAGTTTCACTCTCGTGTGATGATGAATCAATAAACATTCTGACGTCAAAACGTCAATCGCCAAATCAGATCACCCCCAAAGGCTCAGGCTAGAACATCCACCCCACATCAGCTTCGCCCGACCAGGAAAATCTTGAATCTTGAAATTCAACGTTCCTTCTGTACTTCTTCTTTGGGGGGAAGAAAAAAAAAGAAAACTACTTTAACCTTTTATTAGTGCATATTCTGTGTGGTACATCGGTGTTCGAACCTAGTATTACCTTTATGCACATAGAAAAGTATTGAACACACATTGATAGATAGATAGGTATTAAATAGACATTTTATACACTTACATCCTGATAATATTTTCAATAAAGAAAAATCATTGTTTATATCTTTCTGTTTTCTATTTTTATACTGTCGCCAAGGGTGGTGTGGGGTTTAAAGTCATCTCCGAGCCCTAATGGAGAGGACCTCGAAAGCTTTCTGGATTGCGGTTTGGCTACTGTATTTCAACAAACATTAAACAGTATCAAATCACAGAAAGCGAGCCCTCATCTGTGCCAGCAAATCTCAAGCAATACCCCTGATTGTCACCCGGCCTTTGACCTTTTTCATTTATTTATGGTGCATTTCTTTTTTGGTTAAATCTGACATTACAGACAAAAAAAAATCTCTTTCAAGGAAGGTACTTATTTTCCATGAAAAGAGTGTTCGTCGTTGTCTGTCTCATGGCTACGATAACTGCATAAATTTCTCCTGGTGGTGTTCGGTGTTCGAATCATGACACTAAAAGGGGATCTCGTATGCTGATTTTCGACATAGGCAGGTTCTTCACTAAGAGGATTGGGGAGAGCACAACGCACCTTCTCGACTCCTTCATCTAGAACAGTAATTTTATACTGAGTAAATGTCAAGTGAGCGTTCGTTCTGCAGACGTTGGACATAGACCTTCCGCCAGACCTCTCGATCGTAGGTGTCGAGGTGCCCATATCTCCTGAACTTACGCCATTTTATTTTTTGCCGGCCACAGTCTCGCATATGATCTCTGGGGATCTACATTGCATTGCTAATGATATTTCAGTAGTGATATCCTGTGGTTGTCTGGCGTTCTTACAATATCGCCTGCCCATTGTCTTTTAACTTTTAAGATGGTTTTTATTTCTCTTTCTATATCTCTGACTCCTATTTTTTCTCAAATATACACCCACTCCTCAAGTGACAACCAGGTTCCTTGCCGACTATCAGGCGATATCTCGAAATGATTGTAAGTCGGGAAAATCGTATTTTATCAATTTCATTATCATTTATCAAAAATACTTGGCAAATTCTTTAATATGTAACTGTCTCCTTTTTACATCTATATACATATGTACACCTTTATATATATGAAATCTTAGACACACGTACACCCAAGAGTAATAATTATGTTGTTTACGAAGTGCGTATGTTTCTTTTACGAACAAATGTTCATTCATACACTCGTACTTACATATCTCTTTTGCAAGCGTATGACCAAGCAAATTTTTTATTTACGAATATGTTTTTTTTTTGTTTTTTCTTTCTAATTTAGAATCGTAACCTTTATATTTTCATGCGTTATTTAAATCCACGTATTTCGGTTGTATGAACGGATGGTCGCAGGTCGAGTAGGTTGTAAGTCGAGGAACGGGTGTACTGTGCTGTCTTGTGATCTCTCCATGTGATGTTAAGCATGATCCTTTCTTGTGCTTATGACATGGTTCTTAGTTCGAGAGACAGTCTTTTGGTTAGGTTCTAAGTTTCCGCTCAACTGGTCCAAATTTTGGACACTGAGAGAACAATACTCGTCCAGCAATAATGAGCCAATCTCAGAAAAGGAAACATCACCTAAATTTGAACATAATCCTAAAACATACGTTGAGCACTGAAAAAGGTGAAAACAGTTTTTTGAATGAACGTGATACTATTAACTTTAAAAATGACATTTTAGTTGTATGTACGGACTCGTATGTAATTCCTCAAATGGTTACTGTTGATAACATTCACATACCGAAACCTGTGAAAGAAATTTACATTTGGCATTTAAAAAAAGTTCAATTGAAGTGTCTCTTCCTCATATTTGTTTGCAATTCTGTCTGTTAGAAATGCTTGCATTCATTCTAGACCACTGTCAATTCCCTCTTCCCGATTTTCTGAACATTTCTTTAGTAAAATTCGGCAATCCTTGAAAAAAAGGAGTTTCTTCGATCTTTTTAAACGACCATTTTGAATCGGATATTTTGAATAGTTAAAAGTGTTTGAATTCTTCAAATATGGTTGAAATTAGATGTTTAAATTCCAGGTAACCGCATATGCTCCAAAAACTCATACGAAGGCTCCATGAATACACAACGCATTGATAAGATATTAATGTTCACAAATAACATTAATCTCGATCTATAGATACCTTTGTTTCTATCTATGAATGAATATTATATATATATAAATATATATATATATGTGTGTGTGTGTGTGTGTGTGTATATATATATATATATATATATATATATATATATATATATATATATATATATTATATATAAAATGAACATTTATAGATATAAAATTATAAAGTAAACATCTAAATATGAATTTTCATTTTATATGTATATTTCTATAAGAACATATATTTTAAGTATATATATGTATGTGTGTATGATAGATATTACAATGTTAACATTCATATTACATATATGAAATGAATATTTCTATAGAAACATTAATTTCATATATATATATATATATATATTTAATATAATTACATAAGGTTTCGATCAGTTATTAACAAAATAGTAAAAATAAAAACTTTGTTTTGCAAGTCATTTTGTGGTTAACCATGTACACCTTTTTCTTAAATCTGGCCATTTTTAGCCATTCAGAATAGCCAGTTCAAAAAAAGTCTTTCAAGAAATCCAAGAAACTGCACTAGTTCAAAGATTGCCGTTAAAATGATTTACTATGCATTTCAATAGAAATATCATTAGCAATGCATTTATATTCTACCAACGATAACCCTAGTCTGGCGAATCCATTCTTTATTGACTTCCAATGCACAGTATAAGAATTGAATGCCGAAACTTCGCAAAATAGTAAAATATTGAAAAATCCAATGCTTGTTAATAAAATCTTCAACCTTCAGCTAAACCACCAGAAATATCTATTTTATTAATGCAGAAAATGACTCAAACTTAACGGGAAGTGTTGAAGAAGTGATGAAGTCAGTAAGTAACGACAAGTGGACTGAAACAAGGCTGTGCTGAAGAACAACCATGATTATTGTCTCTTTGTTCTTTCTTATTCACCCTTAACCACCAATATACATGTATCATAGACAGTAAAACCTCTATTTATGAATCTTTGGTTAAATACGACGGACAAGGAACATTTTGGTAATTTCTTGTTCAATTTTTCTTCTTTCTGATCAAGATAACGTCTACTTGGATCAGTAGTGTGCAAGAGTTGTCAAGCGCTCGGTATAATGACACTCTTGGACAACTAATACACTCTATGGATCCAAGTATCCGTTATCTTGTGCGGAAACAAGAAAAGTTCAATAAGAAAATTAACAAGATGTTCCTTGTCCGTTGTCTTCAACCAGACGCGCACACACACACACACACACACACATACATATATATATATATATATATATATATATATATACATATATATGCACACACTCGAACAGCGAGATCCTGTATTCATGCATATCTAGTTGACCATCTGATGAAAGCGAAAAAAAAACCAACAAACAAACAATATATGGATACCTAAATGCTGTATATATGTAGAAATGCCCATAGATAACACCTATATATCATACAGAATGAATTGAAAAAAGAAAAAAAAACTTATGATCTTGGAAGCCTTAGTTATTAAAAAGCGCTGAATAAAATCTTCTTCGGTCAGGGTCAGAGAGTTTTGGATGTATTTTGCAATTGAATCTAAGAATTTGCTTTGCTCACCATTCAGTACGTTACATCAACTCGACAATAGCGAATCTAAATGCTCTGTGGTTAAAATAATTGAAGAATCGTTAAAGACCTTGGAAATTGCAAGTCGTTAAGCCAAAAGCACTCGGTATAATACCATTTTTGGACAACTTGCACGCTCCATGGATCCCAGCAAAACATTCCGAAGTGCAGAAAAAAAAAAATTCAATAAAACGATTAACAAGATATGCCTTGTCCGTCGGATTCAACCACACACACACACACACACGCACACACACACACACACACACACACACACACACAAATATTTATGCAACAGCTAGTCATGCATGGGTACATCAATCTGTAGCCTAATGATGAGAAAAAGTATATTTTAAACATCAAATATTCAATATCAACATAATATCATTCTTAGTCAATACACTTAACACAACGCTTCTCCATTAATCGCATAGATTATTCAATGAAAATTTCAAATCAAAATTCTGCTTATATCTACGTATCAGACAACGGAATTATTGACCCACTTTCGTGCGTATAATAACTCTAAACAGGTCTGGTGAGTCACTCAATAGAAACGTGACCAATGTCCTTTTGAAGATTGCTGTGTTGGGGGTAATAAATAAAGAAATTGGAGAAAGAGATGATCATAGGCTAGAATATTCCCATCGCCTTTAAATGGACAGGAATCCCTAAAAAGTCTGAATTTAAAAAAAAACAAACAAACACGAACGCAACTGTACGTAAACTAAGGCACTATTTTAGCATAAAATTGCATCGTAAAAACCTGGGGGGATTTCTCAAAAAAACAACAAAAAAAAAAACGTTTTTTTCAGACACAATTTGGAGAAAATGTACAAGCTATCAGCCGTCTAGCTGTATTGGTGTGACCTGTTCACGTGACACATACATTGATAGGCAGCAAACCAGACTTAGAAACTAAAGAAACCCAAATTAACTGTTTCGATTCACGGTTTCTCAAAATAATGAGCAAACATGTAACTTAGAAAAAGCAAATACTTATTCATTTTTGGTCTTTATTCTTATCGGATGACAAATATCTACCTGACGATAACCTATTTTTCTGAAAATTCGTGATAAGGAAATCAGACTAATTGATCATAACAAAGTATAAAGTCGCCTGAAGTAATGTCGGCCATAGACAAAGATGGAAGACGAAATCGACAGGAAGAAGGCAAGTCATCGGTTTCAGCAAGTTTCAGTCAAATTTTAGACAAACAAAGCAAGAATATGGAGCTATTTTAAAAGTATATTCTGAAAATAAAAATTAGGGTTGATGTTACTTTTAGCGTCATAAATTGGAGGTAAAGGTAATATTTTGTCTCGCGAACGTAAAACATGGTTCTTGAATACAACAAAAAAAAAGCCCTCAAAACTATAACTCTACAACTGGTCTGGTTCATAATCCTGACCTTGATTATCCCGAACATTGACTGGCCGACTTTTCATTTCGCCGACTCTTCATTTGCTTGAAAAACAGAGGAAGATAATTTGAGTGAGTGAACAGGCCTTTCTTTCATACTTTATTATTTACAAAACAGCGATTAGCTTTTTTTTTTTTTCTAAAATTAGTACGATCGGAGTGAACTACATTTACAATAATTGCTTTCCTCCATAAATTGCAAACATGCCCGATCGCACTAATCTTAGTTGACCTGAGTTTTTGTGAATAATGAAGTATGAAAGAGAGGCCGGTTCACTTACTCGAATTGTCTTCCTTTGTTTTTCAAATCAACGGAGAATCGGCGAGGTGAAAAGTCAGCCAATCAACGTTCGGGATAATCGAGGTTGGAAATCTGGAAGTCGGGATTCTGATTGCCCCCCCCCCTTCAATGCGTCGATGAGATATTAACGCAATAATGAAGTTAAAAGCCATTAATTTTTTCTTTATTAGAATATTGCACTTCATGAATCTGTTTAGGTACGATGGAAAGAGAGCATCCGACTCGTCAAAATGCCGTCGAAATTTCCTTCTGAGACACATCCAGAGATCTGACAGTCTGGGTGTCAGATGATAGACGAATTAATGTCTTTTGACTTCATAGTCTAGTCTTGGTCGAGATTATCTAAAATAACGCCTCGTTGTGTTGCAGGGATCAGCAAGGTGGTCTCACTGATCGTTACTGCTGTGTGGTGAGTTCAATCCTGATTGGCTGACCAATACTTTGCAACAATAGTAAAGACAGCTCAGTAAATATGTATCAAATATTTCAAGCAATATGACTATTGAAGAAATGAAAACTGCCCTTGCTGGGTGAACAGTCATTATTGTGTTGGTAAAATTGACTATATTCCGTAATGTGAATCTGCAAGCAGCAGAGGTGGCGACTCAAGTACAAAGAATGTCATAGAAGCGGATGATACTTCATTTCCCAAATACCAAACTTCACATGACTTAATGGATTTAACGTTATTTGTCTTCTGCTTCTTCAGTTATTTATTTATTTGTCTTCTGTTCGGAGGAGCTGCTTCGGCGTAGACATAACAAGTGATTAAAACAAAAAGAAAAAGAATGAAGTGAGAAGAAGAGAATAATGATGAGTTCAGAGAGAGGAGGAGGGACAAAGGAAAGAAGAAAGAAAGATAAATAGTGATACTGGCCGAGAAACTGGGCCTTTCAGAGGGCGGTGCAAGGGTACTCTGTGCTCGGGCCAGGGGATCCTAAGGGGGGGGGCAGGAATTTCCTTGGGATTTCAGAGGAGGAAAACAAGATGGCTAATGGAGAAGGGATGAGGACCCGAAAGAAATTTGGTACCACGGATGAAATTTCTCTCCGAGGCCCTGATGAGATAGATATGAAGTAAGTAGTGCAGCATATTATGAAGATAATCGGAACACACACACACACACACACATATATATATATATATATATATATATATATATATATATATATATATATATATATATATATATATATATAGAGAGAGAGAGAGAGAGAGAGAGAGAGAGAGAGAGAGAGAGATAGGTAGGTAGGTAGGTAGGTGGGTGGTTGATATAGATAGATAGATAGATAGATAGATAGATAGATAGATAGATAGGTGATTAATATAGATTGATATATACTAACATAATGCATAATATGAAAGAAGTAAACCAAGGTGATGTGGTAAACTGTGTTGGAAAAATGATGTGAGAAAGAAAGAAAAGAAAGAACGCAAAAAATGAGAAAAAGAGAGGAAGAAAAAAGAGATAAGATGAAGAAGAAAGGAAAGAGAACATAAGGTAGAGAAAAGTAGAAATGAAGATAAGAAACCCCAATCGAAGGTGGGTTGGGCGGTGAAAACAGAAATTTAAAAACATAGAAACGGGAAAGGGGATAAAATAAAAATAGAGAAACAAGTCTGGTTATTCCAGTGGTCACCAACCTGGGTGATACCGCCCACTAGTGCCCAATTCAAGCTTCCAAGTCAGTATAGACCTATTATTCGGTCGCAAGATCAGGTAGTATGTCTGTCTTACTTCCGCCATACAGACAACACCGGAAGTCAATACGCGCATTTTTCAAATCGCACGACTTATAACCCGGAACAGTGACTTTCATATTCATTATTGTCGTAATATATGATGAATACATTGTATATTTAGTTTGGGGGGCCTTTATACGAGTTTTTGGAGTGTATACAGTTGCTCAATGTCCAGTTGTCGGATATGAAATCTATGCAATTTTAGCCATTAAAAAAAATACCTAGCCACTTTTGCCAATTAAAATGGCTGCTAAGTGGCTAACTGTATAGTTTGTGGACGGTACGGAAATTCTACGCAAAAGTAGGCGCAAGGGATAAGAGGATTGGTGACCACTGGGTTAGTCACTCAATAGAAACTGTCTCATGATCAACGTCTCCGAATTTAAAATTATGACGCATCGAAGATAAGTCCAGGAAGAGGAGATAAACATCAAGCTGTTCGTACGCAAGTCTTCAAAAAATGATGTTTCGAATTTGAAATGTCTCGAAAAGAGACAAAATATCAGCACTTTCTTCTTTCGATTTGTTTTTGTGGTCTGCGATAAGAACGGCTCTGCCAAGCAGGGTCGAATTAAATTAGTGCACGGTCTGTAGCATGTATGGTGAGGGGCCAAGAATTTTAAAAAATAAACCTATACATTAAAACGCTTGAATTTTTCTTGATGAGCAATTAGACTTTTTGATTTACTATATAGGTAGATAATACAAACAAATATGAATAACATTTCAGTAATTGTATTATTCACTTACGAAGGTATCAAATTCGAATGTCAAAAGTAATAGAACTACATTTTAATAGTTAATTTTTCTAGATTTAGCATGGGCAAATTGGTTGATTGTCCTGGAAATGTCTATTTTACGCAGTAGTTCATGATTAATGCTCGTTTAGGTTGAGATTGTTCAATCCATTGAGGTGTTCGGAAAGTAATTACGTGTTTCACTACAATAAATAATAACCCAACCAACTAAAGCAAAGCCAGGGTTGAATGTTACGAAACGACGTCTGGATTTAGTTCATCATCTCTTCTATCCAGCATTGTGTTGTTTATAGTGTATAGTAAAGTTTAATCCCATGGAGGATAGAAACTTTGAAGAGCGACATTTGCCATTGCTTAGTGTATGAATTTCAATCATTAGAGCATTTCATAAGTGACAGAAACAAAGAAATTGGAAAAGGTCTCTCAAAATAGTTTTTCAGAGAAAAACGCAGATTTTTTTTCCCGACGTGGAATCGAAACACTTCGTCACTGCAGTCATTGTTAATGGTGGTGATTACTTTAGGATTATTGGCATTCGATTAAACTTAACTGCTTATTTACTTTATTTGTTCTAATCTCTTCCATGAAAATAACTTATTACTTTTCAAACACGAAAATCCGAAATTACTTTCCGAAAACTCGAATAGTTTGCCCCATGATGCGCCTCACTTCATTTTACGGGGGAGGGGGTGCTAAAACTGCAGGGCCCGTGGCATTTGCTATATAGTTAATCAGGCACTACCGACCAGGCCACGAGCAAATCACAACAACCTTTTGCCTTTATCAAAGTCTGAGACAAAAGATGATTCGTTCAATTCTCCTGTAGATTTTACATGGCGTCAGCAACTTCTTGTAGCGACATCTGTCAGTTTAAATTAGCATATTTTGAATTTCACAATTAAAGGGAGATATCTTGGATATGTGCCCAAACAGGTGTTTTAATAATAATCCTCTTTTTAATGAACACTCGTGCGAAGTAATCCAATTTTCTGTGGCGGGACCGAAACCACCCTATTACTGAAGTTTTTCACAGATTCAAGGGTTTCACAACTCGATTGCTTCCAGAAAGAAAGAAAAAAAGAAAATAAAGAGAAATGTTTAGATCAGTGGTCATTATCATTTTTTTTTCTCTACAGAGTCCCTAATTTTCTCTTAGGTATTTGTCCACCTCTAAAGAATTTCTATATTGATAGGTTGATTCTGCTAAATAAGCCATCATCAGTTTTCAGAAACTGAAATGATTTTAAAAGATATGTATGTTACACCGGATATATTTTTTTTTACAATCGACAGTTTGTGTAATCAAACTTTTTTACTACAAAAAAAAAACATTTTCAAGTTTTATTTTGATCAAAAGACTTTTTTAATCAAAACAACTATTTCTTACGATCAAAAGTTTATGAAACTTATCAAACTTTTTTACCAAAAAACAAGTAAATTTCACCAATTAGGCAATTTCAGCCATTCAGCGTAACATGTATCTTCCAAAAGGCGAAAGAAATGAAAGATTGTACAATGGAACCAATGATACTGTTTATTTTTCTACATATTGAATCAACGTAGCCCCACAAACAGCCTGCCTCAGCTATGTGGGCTACAGATTCTTCTGTCTTTGTTTGTCTGTGTGTGTGTCCTCTGGGTGCTCCTGGTCAGATTTTAGAGATTTGCATGAGTTCACCACAAGACACAGTCTAAAAACGGCTTCCTGTTGGGACGGGGGTTCCATGGTAATTTTGAACCAGCGAAAGATAATTTTAAGATATTTTTTCAGATAATTAGTACTGGTGTACACGCAGGCTATGGCTCTTCATTGATGTGAGTTACGGATATCTCATTGAAATCTGGCTTGAAGGTAGACAGCTGGATTTTCATATCTGCCCCAGCGTTCAGCCTATTACCATGATTAGTTTTCATTGTTGTGTCCGCAGAAAATCCTACTTTAGATGGAAAACGTAGTTGGAAAAGGGGGAAATAATTCAAAAGCCTTTTCTAATGTGGAAATTATTCTATTTTTTTATTATTTACTTACTGATTGATTTTTCAAATATTTTTTTACTTCCTTTTGTTCAAAATGATATTTCTTTCGCAGTCCCCTTTCATGGGGTTTAGCTGACCACTTGGGAGTCTCCAGACCACACCTTTGAGAACCGCCGATTTAGATGAAAGAAAGAAAGATTCAGAAGAAAGAACGAATGAAAGAAAGAAAGAAAGAAAGAAAGAAAGAAAGAAAGAAAGAAAGAAAGAAAGAAAGAAGGAAAAGGGTGAATGTTGGCATAAAAAATGAACAAAGATCATGGAGAAGTAAGAAGGCGATGATGATGACGAGAGAGAGAGAGATAGGGACAGAGAGACAGAAACAGAGACAGAGAGAGAGAGAGCTGTTGAGGCGAGAGTGGCCCTCTTGTGTCAAGTAGTTGGATCATATAATCTTTAGTACACATGACTCAAGTTGGATGGGTTGACGTCACCTCCTGATGTTTTGTCATACCGTCAGCCTATGATACATACATGTCCCCTTTCGGGCACTTCTTGAGAACAATTGGCTTTCTCGACGGAGACAAACAATAAAAAATAAAGTATGAACAGATCTAAAGAGGTGAAGACGGAGTGAAGTATGCCAGGAGTGAAAAAGAAGTGGTTGTCTTAGTTGTGCAAATTATGAAGATCCTACTTTCACTTCGACTCGACGTTTGAGATTTGAGATTTGAGCAATGACCCATTCGAAGTAAGGACGCATCGCCGTGGATCAGTAGTTAGCAAGTTAGCTATGTTAGATCATTCGCTACTGTAATTCGGCCAGGGGCACAGGGGTACGGCGTATACCTACTTCTCGATATCCATATTTTATATATGTCCACTGTCAACAGATGGTGACTCTAACGTATACCCAATTCCCCAAACCTGTCCGTACCGTATACTTACTTCTTATAACCCATCTCCATCACTGCTTACGGGATGCTCCTCTATTGTAGTGCTGCGAAAGAAAGATATGAACAGACTGGGATGGATAGATGCATGCATGAACAGGAACTCTTTCATGGGGTTACTCAGTCAGTAGTGCGATGCTATTGAGTGAACTTGTGAATTGTGTGACCGTTGCATTCACAATAACTGTCGTCTCTTGAAGGGGTTTTGGCAAACAGAGATCTGCCAATACCCTTTACAGTACAGATTCGCTTTTCCGTGACTTCTGGCTTTTCTAAGAGAGATTTCATACTGCAGGAGAGATTAAGGAGAACACAACGAAGAAGATGATTGTGACCCCGAAAGAGGACTTTACAGACTGTATTGAAATGTAGAAGGGATACGTATGTTATTTAAAGGGAAGTACTTTGAAGAATACTAAGGTGTCCTTACCATAGCTAGTCTATATCTCCATTTATAATGAGCCACTGGATTCTTTTCATGTAGACGTCATGATATATGAAATAATTTTGCAATGTAACTCAGCGATAATGATTTCAATTCGAAAGTCTGAGAGTATCAGTGTGTAATTGTATTAAGTCGACACGAAGAAAAACAAAGAAATTTTTTCTAGATATGATGAGGAATAAATATCCAGCCCTCTAGCTTCACTGGTACACTCTGTACGCGTGGCACATGGATAAATAGATAGCCAGCCAAACCCACTTAAAAAGAAGAAATCTATGTTGATGTTGACAGTTTTGGTTGGCTGTTTCTAACAAGTCAATAAACGAACACACTTCATGTTCAGAGTGCCCAATTGTAAGTCAATACATGAAAAAAGCAACAATGCAATCCAGAAGGATCTAGTAAACTGAAGAAAAAAGTAGTTCCTACTTCAGAACCCCCACTCTTGAACAGAGAGCCGGAACTAACTATAATTCTGACTGGTCCATTTCCGTTGAAAACCTTCCTGTTAATTTCCGTATTAAAAATGGTCAAGGGTGCCTCACTGATGTGTTGTGGTTAGCAAGCTAGTCTCGTAGACCAAGGATCGGTAAACCTTTGAGGAGGCGGACCGGATTAGAAATGTTTTCATGTCTTGCTGATAAAAGCAAACAAAAAAAAATGAAATGCTGATTTGACAAGGCTTTGGGAACAACTTATTTTTTGTTGCTTTTTTTTTCAAACGATTTTAGTATTTTTCATAATAGGCGTACATATTTTCTCTGATTTTTTTACAAAAAAGATAATCATTTATGAATAAGTGTTTCCTGACTACTGACCTCATCATCGTTCATTTTTTGAACTCAACGTTTCGGTCGTTGTCCCCTGCGGCCTTCTTTGGGTAAGTGCCGTAAGTGGTGATGTCTCGGGAAGCCGAGGCAGTTCTCTATCGAAGCGTGATTGCTTCCAACCGAAATTAAACAACGGAACGAGGACTCCCGCCACGGCACTCCGAAAGATCACCACTCATGACACCTACCGTGACCGAAGCGCTGTGTTCAGAAGATGAACCGAGATAAAGACAACAGTCCGAAAACACTTATACGTAAAGGAGCATGTCCCTAAATAAACTTCCAAATACTATTAATCAATGAGGACTTCGAACGTTTGAATTGTTTAATTGTAGTGTCCAACATCTCTATGAGTCATTTTGTCTGCCCCTGTTAATTGACGTCATCTATTTATTTTTTAAACAATCCTCGTGATAGAAAAATATTCGCGGTTTCTCTCTTAGTGGTACGTTCTTATTCACCATCAAAGAACAAAAAAAATTTTTCTAATCAATTCTAATAATAAATACAAAATTACGTCATTAGCGATCATAAGCATAGGACTATAGATCAAAATTGTTTTCTTATATAATTTATATTTTCCCTTTAAGGCGCCTACCTCATTCATGGTTTCTCATTCAGTTGTCCCCCTCATGCGTGTTTTCCCTCCCAGCGGCTCTCTTTCATCCGCGATTTACTTTTCAGAGACCTCCATCACCTTCTCTGCAGTTTCCCTTTCAGTGCCTACCCACAACTATCTGCTTTTTTCCTTTCCAGCGTAGAGGTACGTGGACACATCATAAGAATTACATTCTTGTTTGATGTATCAAGGACTCGCCACAAGTTCCGCGTAGATAGCTTCTTCCCAAGAACAGATGCTACACAGAATAAATTCCCTTCTCAGTGTTTTCCCGCTGAATACAATCTCGGTAATTTTTTTAAATCTAGAGTGAACAAGTGCCTTACTTGATGCTAGTCATTTTGCTTCTCTTATTGCTCTTTTAGTAACGCCTTCGCTTTTAGTGTTTCTGTCTAACACCAATAAGCTCTTTTAACTTTTCAACAACTCATTTTTATTGCTTGTAAGTCACTTTAACTCTCTTAGAGTCGACTTTATTATCGTGAATTCGTCAAACATTAGAATTTAAGACTTTTGGATTAAGACACGAATAAAAGAGAGAGAAGAAAAGAAAGAGAGGTGCTATGACGTTGTATCGTGTCAATTCGTGTTTGCAAGTTCCTGATGTTTTTTTTTATAAACATAGAATTTATGTTTGTCAAACTCCTACTATTGAGTTTTGACTTCATTTCCGTTGGTTACCATTATTTTAATGACCTCACCTCACAGTGACGTCATGGCTGCGAAAATAAGAGTTACGTACGCAAAAACTGATGACGAATTCACTCTTTCAACTCAGGTCGACTTATTTCACAACAGGAACTCTCAATAGAAGATTTGAAATGGGATAGGTACTTTTTAGATAATATTGTATGGAGAAATAAAATGTTTTGTTTACCGTTTAGATTTTATTGAAGCAATGGAGTTTGACCCTAGCCCAGCCAAGCTTGTTGCTTTTTTAGTCTTCATTTAAAACATGTCATGTTTTAGTGTTTTCTTAATATCAATAAGCTATTTCAATATGGTTTTTTTTTTCTAGTCTTAATTTTGTCCCTATTTATTAACCCTTTTATGTGGAGAGTGGCCGAAAGACCATGATTGGGGTGAATAAAAGTAAACGAAAAAAGGTCACGGGATTGTGTAGAATAATAAGTACTTTGTCCGTAAATGATATCTATGGTCATTGCCTGAAAGCAGAGGTTGAATTGGGGGGGGGGGATGTACGGCGCAAACCTACTTCTCAATTTCCCAGCGTATACCTACTTCACCATTTCTAGTTTTTTTTTTAATGGAGATACTCATTATTAGCTATCCTATAAGCCGCCCAAACGGCGACACAGGGAGTCACCGGTCACTTTGCTTATCCCTGATGGACCCCACCTGTGATACACGAGCATAAATTGTAGATACAGGCTTAACGTATATCAGTGGTTCCCAACCTTTTCATTACCAAAGCTCTTGAAAAATCTGTCTATTCACCAAGTTCACAGGCCCTAGGCTTTGGAAAAGTCTATCCACTCAACGAGTTCGCAGACCCCTGGTAATACATTAGTAAACCCCCAGGGGACCACAGACTCCGTGTTGGGAACCGTGGACCACCAGGGCCTGCATTCCCCCTGGTTGGCAACCTCTGTCGTATACGTAGTTCCACAAGCCCATTTCCATCACTGCCTGAAAGTAAAATTCTTTCATGTCAGAAAAATTCTATCAAAGAATAAACATGGTGATGATAAATTTTATTTCTGAAATCTCTGATGTTTTCCATTGGAAAGGATCTGAAATGGAGTTTTTAAAAAATCATCTAGAAACAGCTAAATTCTGGAGAATCGATAATAATAATTATTGAGGAACATTTTGCTCTGGAACCTGCAAGCACACGCACATAAAAAAAACCCCCAAAATCCACTGAACCGTGTACCACCTTTGGTGACTACGGTTGCTCAATATGACTTGAAGCGTACTTTAAGCATAAATCGCTGGCCCTTGTAAGACCTATTATAACATTTTCCGGTTTTCGGGTCTGGGCGCAGGTAGCTAACAATTAACTGAAACTAGGTGCCGGGAACAGTTCCCCGGGCAGCATCCTTATTGCACTAGAAAAGGTAAAGTCAAGAGCACACCCTGATGGTTTTGGTAATAGTTGAGCGACCCAAACAATTTCGAGACGACACACCATGCTATCTTGAATCGTACGAGGGTGTCCAATTTTTCAAAGACCATGTGTCGGATTGATTCTCCTGGAGTGACAAATTAAAACATTTATTCTTCATGTGCCGCTGTCAGCGAATTTGAAAATAGATATATAGGAGTGGACAATTAGGTTACAAGATAACTGTCTAATTCTGGAGCAGATCCATGGACAATTATTTACCCTACGCCGTATAATTTACAATATTTCATTTCTGTCCACACAATATTTCCGAAAGTAAATAATACCCAAAGTGCACGGATATTTTGAGGCGGTTATTGAGGCAGTCAGATGCCCTATATTTGAATATCGTGGTAGAATATAGACAGAGGCGTAGCTGGGGATTTAGGAACCCAAGGGGAACACGATCACCTCCCCTCCCGACCTCGGGCCCCCAACCTTAGGGGGTCAACGGAGATATTTCTGTGGATCCCTAAACAGACGTTTGAAAAGGCTGTAACGTTGCGATTGAGTACTTTTCTGAACCCAGACTCGCTGTACATCCCAGACGTTTCCATAATGTGGTAACGTTGCAAAGTGCCATAGCTGAACGCCCCCTCATTCTGGGAAAACTCAAAATTACTTTTTGTCATAGCTATATGCAAACAAAGCGTAAAATTTCTCTTAGGAAGTTTCTTCAATTGAAAAGCGTTAATTTAGATAATGCCCGTTCTAAGATCTTCCAGAGATTTTGAAGAAACGTTGTTAGCAAAGTTGCGGAGACTTTGCAGGGAATCTATAAAAGAACGTTGATATAACGTTACAATGTAATGTTGTATGCAGAGGTGTTGTGGAGAGCCTCCACAGAAACGTCGACGTAACGTTACAAGAAGTCTATGTAACGTTGCAGAAACATTGTAGTTACATCAATTTGTTCGCAGGGGGTCCTTGATAATGAAAAGGTTGGAAACCACGGATTTAGTGAGATTTATTGAAACCTGTCATGTTTACAAAGATGGTAGCTGATATAAAACGAAAATCATTAAAGGTAGTGACGTCTCTAGAGATTTGAGGGCGGGGAGTCCTTAGCCTTTTGAAGGACCCCCACGGACATTTACTGAGATTTGTTTTTGTATAGTGCATTAGGTGAACTACTATTCATAAAGCTTTCGGGAACTCCTTCTATTTTGGGTCCCCGGGGGAATTAAAAATCCCATCTCTGAGCTACCCCCAACCTACATTGAATGTAGATGGTTAGAATGGGGGAAATTTAACTGATGGATAGATATGTTTACAGTTGAATGAGGATTAGGTTTCGTACAAGAAAACTGAAATTGTCTTTCGATAAAAAGCAGAAGCGTCATAGTCCCTTCAGAAAGAAGTTTATCTTTACTGGTTCGTGTACGACCATGCATGCATACACTCGTCTGAAATTTTTCGGATGAAAAGAGAAAAGGAAAGAAAATGAAGTTGACGATTTGTAGGCATTTATTAAAAGCCTCACCGAGATCCAATATTCAAGTATTAATATTTTTGGCAGCGGAAATACAAATATCATCAGTTTTCTGCTTCCGGTTTTAAATCCTTGGATATTTTACGAGCGGAAGACAAGACGAAGGGGTGGGGGGAAGATAAATTTGGCGTATATTTAATATATATATGCATCTGTATGAAGATACGAGTGCACATACATGAAAAATCTACACATATATATATGTTTGCAAACGGATATATATATATATATATATATATATATATATATATATATATATATATATATATATATGTGTGTGTGTGTGTGTGTGTGTGTGTGTGTGTGTGTGGTATCCCAAAATAACCGGAATTATTTTATCTAAATCACGATTTTGGAAAGAAACCGTGGGTCATTTCCAGATTTTCGTCATTTCGGCTATTTGAAGATTGGGCAGATCGTGGTTGGCATTTCACTGCGTTTGAGACTTGAATATCACTCGCACACTTGTGTTTTAACTAAACTTTCTTCCATAATAGTTAACTAACCACTTAATTCAAACCACAGCTATAATGATCGTTATAGTTTGGGAATCAGAAGTTTTAGCAACTAAGAATATCAATAGAAACTGTCACCTCTTTATGACAGCATTCCATGATAGGGGTGATCAATTAAAAAATTGGAATGAGAGGAAATCAATGAATATGTTACTTCTCTCGCCTTTTTTGGATCACTAACAAGTTTGAATTTTCAAAAAACGAGCGGCAGTAAATTAGTGACCAATTTAGCATAAACGTATACTGTAAAATGAACTCGTCTACTAAAAACCTATTGGGGGGGTGTAAAAAGACAAGAGAAAAAAATGCTTTTTTTCTTGACATAATAATGAGTAATTGTTGAAATTTTCCATTGGTATACATACATACTACATACATACATAGCCAGCCAGTCAGTGATACAGACCAGCTTGAAAACTGAAGAAACCTATTTTGACAGTTTTGATGACAATTTTAGTTAACGGCTCCGAATGATGCAAAAGAGCTATTTTGTCATAAACTGAAGTAATCCGTTTACCTTTCATATATTAACGATCGTTACAAAACAGCAATATGAATAAGATGTTAGATCATTACACGAACCGAGATTATTGATACTGGCTTTATTACAGACGTTTTCTTTTTTTCTGTACGAGCATGAGTTTAAAAAATCATACCATTCAAGCTGCTCAGAGTGGAACTACAGCTCTTGGCGTAACCTAAAGTTCCAACCAATAGAACGTTACTGTGGACGTACAGCCTTTACGTCTTATTGGTACTTTTTTTGCCAATAAATATCAGCAAATTCGCTAACTCGTAAAAATGTCACTCTTTACAATTGCAGGTGTTTCTTTCAATCGCATAAACTATATTAACTTGACACTCAAAGAGAGTTCGGATTCGTGTCTCCATTCTTTCTTTCCTTCCCTATTCCTCTTTATTAAATGCAGATACATATACTTATATACGTACACATACATGCACGAGATATATCAATCTATTTGTTTACCGATTATCTGTGGGCGACATTGTTCAAACATCGGTAGTACTGACTGCTTCGGTTTAATTCCGTGTTTTCGAATTGTCGGAAAGCAACCGAACAAATCCTGCTCATATAAAATTAAACAAAACAAAAACAACTCCTATCCACAAAAATGGCACGTATAATATAAAATAGCTTATATGATTGGAATAAGTAACCGTTCAATCCGGGAAGTGTTTGTTTTCATGGGTAAATAGTCATATAATATTTAGGCAATTACAATTTCCCCCAATTTCCTCATCAGTAAGAGTGATCGATGAATTTTTTATTCTAAAAACTGAGTGTTAAGATAGATCTTGTCAAAGCAAATAAAGTAAAAAGTATAGTGTTTTGATATATGCCTAACAAATCTCTACAGGAGATACGTTAGACATACATCGAAATACAGTGTCGAGTTTTTTCCCCAAGTTTTTCAATACATACATACATACATATATATATATATATATATATATATATATATATATATATATATATATATATATATATATATATATGTTGATGAAAATGGCAATTGGAAGGTGAAGATAAAAATATGAGGAAAGTATGTGTTACTTCTCAAAAATATCTATTATCAATGCATTCCAACGGTTGCCAGCCATCTTTTTCAGAGAAACCTGCAGCAATGCAGAGAAAATTGTATGCTGTCTACATGTTTGAGATTGAGGAAAGAAATGGGAACATTACAGTGTTGTGGGTTGTTCAAGGGAAGCATGAGAGGAGGTGTTTGTATCAATATAGGTTAGAGTCAAGTTTGGTGAGAAATAAGAAGGGTCTGTGAGAGGAGAGATCAGAGAGTGTTTGTATCTATACATGTATATGGCTTGTCTTAGACAAGAAAGGGCAGTGAGAGAAAGAGGCAGGATGCAAGTGGTCAGTTCTCAAGAAAGATTAGACTGTGGATTTTATATATATATATATATAGAGAGAGAGAGAGAGAGAGAGAGAGAGAGAGATGTGGTATCTCTATCTCCGTGTCAACCACCATATATATATATATATACAAGGTCTGTCCAAAGAGAAACTGAACTTATAAAACAGCGCCTCAGAAATGTTTTAGAGTGTTCACCACTGTTATGTTGTGTAGCAGTGACTTTGACCTTTTGTATAAAAACAAACTGCATCACGCTACATTGGTTAGTATTTGAGGTGTGCTCTCTAACATCAATCGACTTGTCAATCAATCATATCTCAGTCAAGCGCTATCATAAGCGAGAGAGTTCTTCTTTTAAAGCAAAGTCTCCCACAGGTGACCGATTACCAATTATCTTTAGCCTTTATTTCAAGATTGTTTTCCAAGTTCTCTTCCATTTTTTTGACCTAAGATTTCGAAGGGGCAATATCCCAAATCTGCTTCCCAAAACTAAAGGTTAGGACCCTGGGCACATCCTGAAGTCTTCGGTAAAGTTTGCAGGAATCTAGTGATTTCTAAAAAAACTCTCTAACACACATCCAGATGGTCCTCTCACGCACGACCCATGAGGCTGTTACTAATTTCTGGACCCCAGTCCGGCATGTTCAAGATTCGTCTTGAGACCAAGCTAAGTGAGACCACGTCCTCTTGACATCAGTTGCGATGACTAGGGAAATCATTAGCACCGCCTCCACGAAGGTAGACTCCCCTCACCTTAACTCGACCTGATATCTCGACCCAGTGTCATATTTGCCGACGTGGAGAGGTAAATAAACAAACTGAGCCAGTCTGCTGGTGTCGTTCCACCTTCTATTGACCAGTCGGAGATCCCTCTTCACTGTCTGTCGCCAGCTCATCTTGAACCAGAGTCTCTGTCTTTGGCCTATTGGCGTCCATTTAACGGCATAATTTGTTGATCTTGTTATGGGAAGACGTGTCCCGACCATCGGAGGCGCCGTCTGAAAATGGTGGTTGACGCAGAGATAGAAATACTACATCTCTCTTTCTCTCTCTCTCTCTCTCTCTCTCTCTCTCTCTCCATATATATATATATATATATATATATATATATATATATATATATATATATATATATATATATATAATCTTTCCCTGACCTCTTCATTTGACATATAATCATTCCATTCGATGCCCAGGATTTTACGTCGGCATCTAGTGTCAAAGGCATCCAATTTCTTCTCCTGGGTGGTCTTAAGTTGCTTGGCTTCGCAGCCATAGAGCATCGTAGATATCACATTCGAATTATATAACCTCAATTTAGTTCTAAGGAAAATGCCCACCTTAAAACGAGACATAAAATCATGAGCTCCATCAGTTAGAGATACGTGTGGACTAAACAACCTGTGTCACGTTCCGATACTTTGGTGTGGGAAATACAAACACGTTATAAGGAGAATTTCGATTTTGAAAAATGTATTTGATGAAAAAGTTGCTATCAAATTGCCTCCTTTAAAGACGCTTGCAATACATGCGTTTTGTGGCACGTCATGTATTGCCTCTGACACACATGAGCAACTATTCCATGGTTTTATTTAAGGCATTATTTACGACAACGTGCTAGACTCAGTTTCATGCCTAGTGGCACTAAGCAGAGGACGTGCTTAGTTTGCTGCATTGTATATCACGCTAATGAAGCAATAATGGATTAAATCGATAAAGCTTGACATTTTCATAGCTTTACTATCTTAGTTAAACTAAACTAAAATTAATTTTTCGAATGTGTTCGTAACATCGAGTAAAAACGAGAAGAAAAATCATTTTCTTGTCAAATCACCTGAGTTAAATCCAATGATTACCTAGATTGGGTACCGCTCAGGAGCACCCAGTACTGAGAGTAGATTGTGGCCTTGTGCCTGACTAATCAAAGGTTTGTCTTACTGCTCAGTGTATATAAACGGCGGTGCTTCTAAAACTATTTCACTGTCCCCCCCAAGTCTTTATTACTAGATTCCATTGACCTTTGACTAAATTTACGTATGTTTTCGATTATTTTCATCTTATTTTCCTTTGCGTGTGATTTTAATTCCTTTTATATGATGAGCAAAGATTTCATCCTTACTGGGTGCTCCAAACGTGTGGCTTTGTTCCGTACTAAGACTATCTTAATAAATACCAATGTATGAGTTTCATTTTTCATGTGATTCAATTTTGTGTTTCTTAAAAAAGTATTTCTATGTCATTCAATCTCAAGTCTTTGTTACAAAAACTCATTTCCCCAAGTTTTTGATCATTTTCATCTGAGTCTTTTTTTATGTATGATTTTAATTCATTTTGTATCATGAGCCAAGAGCTGAATTAACTCATTTTTCAAAATGTCTATTTTATTCATGTTTTCTAAACATCTCCAAAATATGTAAATAAAATATAGAGTAACAAAAGGATTAACACAATGAAATACTAGAATTTTATAATTTACATAATTTAGCAGACAACAGTTTTAGAACTCAGAATTGGATTTTTTCAGAAATAATGTATTCTTATTGTACATTTGTAACACAAAAATTACTTTTTTACGCATAGAGAAATTAAATATAAATTGCGTTATATCATATAGAAACTTATTTGAAATGATTTTCCATCATTACACGTTTAATGTATCACTCAGCCTAGACAACGTGAAGAGAGTAAAACAATCAAAGAAAATGGAGCTGTTGCAGGAATCAAACCCGCCACCGATAGGGTAGCTGCTTTCACGTAGCGATGCTCCTACCATTGAGCTCAACAGCCGCCAGAAATGTAAAGGCTAATATAACAGGTCTCAACCCAAACTTTCATTTCGTTTATTTTCGGTCAATTCGCTTCTTCCAACGAAACAGAAAATAAATATATGTGATCCTGCAGAATGATTATTAATTGTGTTATATAATATTGAAATTTATCAAATGATCTCCCGTCATTACTCAGTGGATATATTACTCATCCTTGACAACGTAAGTAGAATAAACAATTAAAGAAAATGGGGCTGCTGCAAGAATTGAACCTGCAACCGATAGGGTAGTCTCTTCAATGTAGCGGTACTCTTACCATTGAGCTAAACAGCTGCCAGTATGCAATATATTCATGAATATCTGAGTAAATTAAGACTATCGCCCTTTCATTCACCCTCTATCTATGCCTGTAGTTTCATCCAACCCCTTTGATAATTTCGTTCGCCCTTTGATGAAACATTGATTCAAGTGTATCCAGAGGTCGTTTGTTCAATCCCTGAGCCAGGCAATGAAATCCATGTACACCCTGGTTTAGTGGAAGGGCTAATTAATTAAGAAGCTAATATGAGAAACACCCGCTGATCAAGTATATGCAGTTTACTTTGATGCTGTGAGTTCAATACTTAGGTCTGGTAGTTGAATCCATATACTCTGGTTCAGTGGAAAAAGCGGACAAGCGACATCACAAGGACGAATTAATAAAGAAATAACTGACACGAAATGCCCTTCGGTAGAGACGGCGGAATGAGAACAATCTCTCTCAGTAGAATGAATTAAGGGTTGTAAGAAATTTCAAGAATGTAACCGAATTAGACCAGAGGGTGGAATGGCTTGAAAACTGTGAAACTGAGGTCACCAGTGCGATTAAATCAATGTATAATATGCTTAAAGGATATGCAGGGTAACCGAGCAGGCAAAAGAGGAAGAATTCGGCAAGTCGGGTTCAAACTCCGACTGGGACATTTTGTGTTAATTTCACACTTAATACCCTTTGGAAAGGTTTATGTCCATCTACCCACACATCAGCCATGGGTAAAATAGCGCAGGATGAAGTGAGTGACGCTACTTCTGGTGTTTGTCTAATTCAGATATCGCAAACGGGCCGAGTAAGTATTAATAGTGTAATGATAAGGACGAATGAAATCGTAGTCAGCTGAAGGGCACAACTTACTTATAATAAGCTTAAAAGACTGAAGTGTAGCAAGCGATCTGGGGGCCCTGGGAGCTTGGCTCTTTGAGGGGCCACTTTCAACAATTACTGAGATTTGATGAAAAAGAAAAATATGCAATAAATAAGCATGATTTATCACCTAATTAGTGAAAAACTATCCCTATGACTGAATTATTATCTATATGATATATATATATATATATATATATATATATATATATATATATATATATATATATATATATATATATCATTGTTATTGTATAATGTCAGTATAAACGCATTATGTGAATTACTAACCATAAATCTTTTTCTGGGGTGGGGGCACCTTCTTTTGAGACTCCACCCTTAGCTACGCCTCTCCCCGTAAATAAGAAGAAAATCGTCCAGAGAAAAACGAAGCAATGACTTCTTCATGTTGTAATAAGATGCAAAGAGAAACAAGTTCACATTTGCATTATTCCCTTTTAACAAGAACAATGAGCGAAAAGCCTTCCTTTATTGTTTGAAATTTAAAATTAAACTATGTTCTAATTTCAGATTATCAACACCCGGAAAACAACAAGAAGAAAGGAACTGAATAAAACCTTTAATGCTTTTATAATGTTGTCTTTTGCTTTTTTTTCTTTACCAGACACTTGTTCACCGGACGTGTGGGATGTCCAATGTTACCAACAATGGTTTTGTTATTTATCGTTAAAACTGCCTTTGAAAATAGCTAAAATCGGTTAAATTTCTTATATCTCGTACCTTTCTTCATTACTGATGATCTTTATGGAAGGACTAACCGAAACTGCAGCTGACGGGTTTTCAGCTAGTTCTGATAATATTAATGATGATAATAACAATAATAACTGATGTGACTCTCATTTACTGAAACAAATGTTGGTCTTATTATGATGATTTATGCCATTCATTATTTTATGATTTTGCTTTGAAAATATGGTTTTAGTGTTTGTCATTCATATTATTGTTTTTTTTTAATCTCATTAGGATTAAAGCTCCGTTCAGGCTTTCTGCAAGAACTACCTGGATGAAAAAAACAGTTTTCCAGCTAGTATTTTAAATGCTGTTCAGAGATACAGAGTGTTTCAGAAAAATGCACTCACATGTTTGCTAATAATTCCTGTGGTACTTACCTGAAAATGAATTAAATTCTTCCGTAAATAGAAATGTTTCATTCTATTCAGTCTTTCTTACGGGGGAGTTTACTTAACTTTCAGGTAAGAATCAGAGAAGTTAGTAGCAAACAAAATATGACTATATTTTTCTGATATACCATATATATGTATATATATATATAGCCAATTTATCAAAAATAACTATATAGTAAGATGCTAGAACAAATTATTGATAAATGTTGAACATTTATGTTTATTAAATTTACCAAATCTAATCAGCAATCGTAGATTCTCATCAGTTAAATTGGAAAAAAATCAGCTAGATCTAGCCGGAAAACGGCTAATTTGGCAACCAAAGGGCTGTCCGAAAAAACCACATCCTTGATCCTTACTATATGCACCGGAGAGAAAACTGGTTAAGTCGGTTTGTTTACTATGATAAGGACACTTTTGAATGTCGTAAGTATTTTGGCACATGCAAATCAGCCTGAGGACAAATATCTTGAGAACAGCTCGTCTTGTGTGTGTTTCCTTTGGACGCCTCTTCCTTTTCTTTTCTGGGTAAATCGGTACGAGATATATACGCGATACGTCAATTGTGTGAAAGCGACTGGGAATTTATGGCAAGAATGAAATTGAAAAAGACTTTTCGATCGTTGGAGACAAACATTTTATAAAAGAAATACGCACAGGTTGATAGAAGGGAAATGTTAATACGCTTAGAAGAAGGCTTTTTCTTATATTCTAATCCAATCGACTCCATCTCAATAATTTGAATCCGACTAGATCTTCTCCTGAACTTTTGTTTGTAAGCCGTATCAGTTTTTTTTTAGAAACCACCAACCAAACTGTCACTAAAACTGTCAACATAGCTCCCTTCAGTTTTCAAGTGAATCTGGCTGGCTGGCTGACTGGCTGGTTATCTATCTATCAATCAATCTAATCACTGTAGCCCAACCAACTAGCCAAGTGGGCTACAGATTCTTCTCTCTTTGAGTGTCCGTATAACTATATGTATGTGTGTGAGTCCTGTGCTTCTGGTCGCTTTGGGGGGTACGACTTTGAATATTTGCATATGTACACCATTAGGCACCATATTTTTCCCTTCAGAAAGGTGCCTTTTTTAAAATCTCTATTGTCATTTTAGGCCAACACTGCCCAATTCTTTGGCTGGTATTTTAGATAATTTTAGATAAAAGATCGATTTTTTCAGATAATCAAAAATTCTTTTTTCAGATGATTAGTTCCAGTACATGCACTGGCTACGGTGATCCATTTATGCGAAGTACGGATAACTATCTATCAAGATATTTATGTGTGACATGTACAGACCACACGAAAGAAGCTAAAGGGCTGAAGGTTTGAACATTTACTCCTTATTATGTCTACAAGAAGCGTTTCTTTTCATTTACAGTTTATGCAGAATTGTCCCTCCAATTTATGTCCGACATCGTTCACGCTTGCATTGGGAGGGGGCAGACATTTTTTAGTGATCACCGCCGAACAAAAGGTGAGAGAAGTAATTTAATCATTGATAGGAAATCCTGATCGAAAGCAAATGACTGGAGTAAAGACAAGGATGAAAAATACCTGGAAAACTAATTATAATTAGAAAGTGCCCAGAAAGTGCACACTCGCATAAGCGCCATTGTCACTAAAACTGAACAATCAGGTTAGAGATCCCAGACGATGCTGTGACAAAACCTTCTAATTATTATTCGTCTGAAACATTTTTCCCTTTGAAACCTGATTCATTTCACTTTTGATTAGTTTCCTTTAGGCTGAGTAACTTTGTCATGACTCTGTTATTACAGCAGAAAAACCGAGAAATCTATCTTGCAATGTTAACTAAATTGAGAAAAAAATTCTGGATCCATCCCAAAATTGAATCAATTATTCCTTGGCCCATGGTTTACCATCTACAAAATATCACTGAAATGCGTTGAGAACCTCTCGAGATATCTTAATAAATAAAACAGCAGTGGTCGTGGGCTACGATCCACCCAAAGTAATAAAGCTATTTTTTGTAAGCGTTTGGCATCGATCTTTAGTTTCGACCCTATATAGCGTAGACTTCCTTGCATTTAAGTGTTTCCACTGGGATTCTAATCTAAACTCAAGATTGTTATATGTATATCATGACTCAGCACAACAGACAGAAAAAAGTTAAGAAAGAGGCTGCGTCCCCGGAGACTACGCAGTAAAGACAAAAAAATACTCGAAATCTACAAATGGATGTAATCACTAGGCCCCCATTTTCCTCAACAAGTTAGTCTGAATTTTCCGGAGAGCAAATTTATGTTCACACCCTAGCGTTGGGAGAGCCTACGTCTGCGAGCAACAGTTTCGTATCGACTTGGCACTTTTGAGCCAAGTGTTTCCCAATCCTTCCCCCTCACATGCACATGGAAAGACGAGAAATCAATTTTGTTCTCACAGACTCGAGAGATCTGGCAAACCTAATAAATTACCCATGATTCAACCGACGGTCGGCTGAGCGATCGGACTATTTGCCAGTCAGACGATTGGGTTAAAGACAGGATTGTAAATGATATGAGAGTTACGGTATACTACATAATTCACAAGTTTGACCTTATTAGCTTGCTTGGCCGACTATCACGCTAAACCGAACAAACTCTCCTTTCTCAATAAATGGTTATGACCCAAAAATGTCCAATTCAATACCTACCGATGATTTGACCTTGTTTGTACCGCAGTGATAGCCCTGTGGTTACAATATTGATGCGGAAATCGAAGAGTCAACATCCAAGTAACTGATCAGCGAAACGAGATCGCTAACCATTGCTCTACGGTAGATACCTCATTTCGAATAATCATTTACTGAGTTTAGCTCAGACAGATACACAGTTATAGTAGTGCAGTACTCAGGGGGTGAACTCACTCTACTAGCGATAAGATCGCAAAGCATTGCCCTATGGTAAGCGCGTGTATAGAATTGTATGCTCAACAGAAATAAAAAGAGAGCAATTACTGTTGCTATAACAACCGTTATAACCACCCAGAAGCTGTAGTCGCTTTGAGCTCCTTTTTAATAATTTCGAATCACCTTTGCACCACAAATGGCCCACCCGACCAACCAGCTAAGTAGTCTACAGATTCTCCTCTCTTGGCTCGTCTGTATGAGTGTCTCTTGGCGCTCCTGGCCGCCTTGTTGAGGCTACAACCATAAAAATCTGCATGAGTACACCATGAGGCACCGTTCAAAGACTTTTTTTGGTTTTGGTTTTTCTTCCAAAAAAGTGCTTTTTTAGATCTCTATAGTCATTTTTGACCAACAATGCTAAAATCATGTGCTGGTATATTTCAAATAAATTCAGATAATATATCATTCTTTTCTGCATAATTTTAGATAGTGTTTTTGATGATTATTTCTGGTTCATGTGCGGGCTATGCAGATTCGTTTATGCGAGGTACGGATGTAAAAATCACATTTTTCATTCATCTATGTTTGATGCATCTGTTTTTCTTGGGCTAATGAACGCCCCCTCCCCCGATGCCTCGAAATACAAAAAAGAAAAGAAAAAAGTTAACATTTAATTATTCCTCAACATTTATCCCATGATTTCATTTCAAAAAATGAAGAAGTTCACGTCAAATCGTTCTGGCGTTAACTTTGCTGTTGGACGCAAAGAGCCGCTGAATTTACCTGGTTTTGGTTGTTGAGGTTGAAAGGTTACCAAAATCGGCAACTCAAAACTTGGTAACTCCTCAAATCCGGCCGATTTATTTATTTTCATAAGATTTCATGAGAACTTCAAACTAGATAGTACACTGCCTTGAGCACTGACTAATAAATCTGGCGAATATCAACTTTGAGTAATCACCAGTTGTTGATTAATCGTGATACATCATATTTCTCAAGAACCGCTAATCCAAACAACTTCAAACTTGACATTGCAATGCTTTGTATGCCGATTAATGTATACGGCAAATATTAACTTCGTACAATGGCCAGTTTTCGAGTTATCTCACACATAGATTTCTTCAATTATTGTTAGAAGTATTTATATATCATGTCAACGTACAGGGTTAACAATATACATCCACAATTGTAACACAAATCTTGTGTCAAATCCGAAATGCTAGGGTAAGCAAGCTAACAAGCAGAAAGTGTTAAAGCAAAAAACGAAAATTCGTTGTCATCAATCTTCTTTTTTCTTTCCATCCGAAATTGAGTTATTGCCTGCAACGGGAGGAATTTTTCGTTAACTTATCTTAATTCTCGTCGGCATTTTTGGACATAAATCTCCCTGCTCGCGAACAGACTGTGGTGGACAGCAAGCATTTCTAACCAAACCAAATGTGCATCGTACAATGACACGGCTGATTTTAACGACTGCTCAACTGACCGCTCAGGAGGGAATGTCTTCATTCGATGACACTTCTTCCTTCTATGTGAATTCTGCACAATATTTGAAAACTATGCACGACAGCGGTATTCAAACTGAGTTCCGTGTAACCTTTCCAATGGTTCCGCTGAACAAAGTGATATTTTCGCAATGTACTTTGTAATTCTTCATTACATAAACAGTTAATGCACGGCTTTTACATGTCTTTGATTCATTTCTTCAACATGAACAATTAGCACTTATCATACAAGAAAAAATAAGAACATTTGGCTTTTTAATTGAAAAGTATCTTGGTTATTTTCATGACACGGATGCTGTTCAGTCAGATGTCGTTCATTTGTCTATCTTTCCCCAGTAAGTTTCATCTTTACTTTTGCATTCTAGTGTGTTTTCTCTACTTGGGTTCACACAAATTTAGATAATTCCATAAACAAATCAAAAATGCTAATGATACAGACACATGTAAAATATATGTAAGCAAAAGAGAAAAATTGTTTTTTGACGGGGTCCCCTACAAAATTCAATCATTGAAAAGGATGTCCAGAGTAGTAATAATGTGAAAACCACTGACGGTGGGGGGACAAAAATACCTGCTTAGCCCCCTTATTTTGAATAATATTAAGCTACCAACATGAAGCCTCTAGGCCCCAAAATCTCCAGCTACGCCCTTGCTGTTATTCGTATCGATTTTCTATTCATCTCATTGCCTAACGAAGAGTTTTGCATCAATACTTTCTTCTAGATCTTTTCCTCTGATATATAATATTTATGCAACAAGGCAGGAGAGATACAATTTTCATAAAGAATAGTTATTCTATGAAGTTCTCAAAGATTAAGCGGAATGTTGTATTTTCATTAAAGCTATCAAAGGCATCAACTGCCACTCTTTTGGATGAGAGCAAAAGCATATATTTCCGGTGGGGGTCAGAGTGAAAAAGATTCAGAATATACAACCTTGTTACATGATAGTCATTCCACCCACAAAAAAGGTGTTGTAATTGTCGCAAGTATAGTATAAGTAAGTACAACCATACGTACGACCCAGATGTCAGATGGTGCAATTGACCAGTGATTGAGATACATACGGGAGCATCAAGTTGGTGTTGCATAGAACAATTGTGTTGCATCATTATTCATTATTGACTAGGAGGTTCCACCTTTTAAACCCTTCGTCCTCGGTAAGAAGTCCTGACCTGAGGATGGAGAAAATGCCCCGTTTGCACATCCCAGCGGACGCCCATGAGGGCAGTGTTTATAAATTAGTACATTCCAGATCTTGTAAATTCTCCGAATTCTAAAACGTACACATCTCGGCCTTGAAATTTTATTATACATTTTTAGTAAGCTTAGTCAAACATGAAGCCAAATGAAAAGCTGGAAGATTGTGTTTCGCCAATGCTCCAAGTAGGAATAGCAAATTTCCTCGCATAAAAATTCAGCATTTCAAATTCTACTTTTTTTCTTGGTTCGAACGTCTTTATAACGGGAGATGCTTACAATATAGAATCAAAATCTGAACTTGGCATGGGTAGATTCTGCGAACTAGGATGACAGAACGAGTCTGCCAGTGTTAAAAGTGATAACTTGTTTTTATGGCAGTCTTTTATGGGCCTGAAAATGACGGCAGCTGGCACATCTCAAAGCACAGCATGGAGAGGATGTGGCTTTAATGAAGTGCCATTATTGACTAAATATTCATTATTATACAGTACTACCCCACATATACGAATCTACGGGAAAAAAAAACCCGTGTTTCAGCACTCTTTGGACAATCTAAATCAATTAACATAGATAATTTTCACTCTTTTTATTTTATTTAGAATAACCTCGCCGCTTTGTACTTCTAGTCATTCATCGTCATTTTTTATTCTTCTTCCTTCTAAATTTCACAAATATCAAACAAAACAACGTGGTTTTCTTGCTGAAGATGTTCGAATCTTACAATCGGCTAAATCAAATAATCAATCAACCCCCCCTCCAAATAGGATTTTCCCCCCCAAAACCGTCATTTGCCTACTCCAGTAGATTCCGGATTAGGAAGGTTGTACAATAACACATGACTAGCAGGAGGTCTTCATTGCTTTCGCCCTAACAAACTCTTTGCCAAAAATTGTAAAATCTAATGCTTTTATCATAAAAAAAAATTCCTTATCGGCAGAAACAAATTTAGTTTGTAATTACTAATAGAACAATAACTCTCTCTTTCCTCAATCTCAGACTCCTTCCATATTTGTTACTTGCTCAGAAGAGGCGTGCCAAACTCATTCACCGCCAAGTATAATGTTAGTTCACAATATGAGGGCCAGATAACATGACTATCAGCAATTTGCTATCACATATTAAGAGGAGCAATACGAAAATAAGAAATCTGGATTTGTTCTACGCGCGTGCGCACGTGAAGCTCTTAAAAACAAGTAAACGTGTGGCCTATGGGCATCATGTTTGACACCACTGGCTGAAAGATAGGATCTCTTCCCCGCCTCTGTCTCTATCTCTGTCTCTCTCACTCTCTCTCACTCTCTCTTTTATTTATACATACGTTCACACAGAGCAAACAGGACAAATTTCGAAGACCCCACTTGCAAAAAAAAAAAAAAAAATGAAAATCTTGCGTTGTATTCTATATTAGAAGGGGATATAAATGAATACTTCGAGACAAGAGATTGATATTCCCCTAACTCTCGGCTTCTGTTAGACGTATCGTTGCTAACACCCACGAAATTACACCGCTGACATAATCTCTTAGTAAGAAAAGTGTAAATAATTTCGTTCTCTCAAATGTATGTATGTATATGTACAATCATATATATGTATATATGTATCATTTCTCCTATAACAACTTTCGCTCTCCTAGCTCTAACAAAACCTGGGTTGCTAGGATGAAACGTACGTCAGCTACTACACTCTTCAATTAAAAAAAAAAGAGGTGTACTAAGTATTCTTATTTTTTTTCCACATTGTTGAGTTTTCCACAGCTCTCTGTCGGGTATACACCCTTTCCTATCGCGCGCGCGCGCACACACACACACACATACACACACACACACACACACACATCTGGAGAAATTTACGGAATTTTTATGAAGCGAGTCCATAGATATTTTTATCAGCGAACCTTTACTCTTGAGTGGAAGAATCCTGTGTTACGAACAGAATAACAAAAATTCCAGGCTGTTCATAATATTAGCATGAGTTGGTATCGGATCATTGAAACTGGGAGATCCGATGATGATCGAAGCCACTGACAACAGCCAGCCAGATTAGCTTCTGATCACTGCTATATAACATACGTCTCGATCGGGATTTTTGAAACATTTTCTAACATGGCAGTTTTTTTTTCTCAGACCATTAAATAGTGGTAAATACAACGGGGGTCGAACCCACAAACAGCGACCAGTTGGTTTAACTTGTTGATCAATGCTATAAGACGTGTATCCTTCTTTTTTCATATGATTTGTTAACTTCGTTTGGTATCAGACTATGAATAGCGAGAGATCAAACGAGGACTGAACCAACGAACAACGGCCAGCATGATTGACTTGCTGATCATTGCTATGCGACGTGAAATCTTGTGTCTTTTTCAATTTAATAAGATCTACTGGATAATCTAAGAGAAAAATATATCACTTTTTCGAGTGGGGTGTACTTATTTTTGGACTACTATGTATTCTTATTTTTGGCCAATGCTGTAGGATATAGAAATGAATCATACCTAAAAATGTCCGTTTTGATTGAAATAGAGATAATAAAATCCTGGTATGTTTGATGTGGGAGAAAATGAACTTTCCATAAAAGAAATGGGAGGGTGTACTTATTTATGGGCGAGATTGTATAACTTTCCAATGTTTTTCTAAACCTACACACGCATTCTTGATCACACGCATACATATTCTGTCGAAAATCTGAACACTCTCTCAAGCGCACATGGTCTTTCATCGTCTGTTTGTCAAGGATCCCCACCTACCCATCTGTCACCCTCATTCCACCCGACGTCTGGCCAAAACGGAAATTACTGTACATCCCTCATTTGAGCAACACGAATCTACTTGCGTAAATCTCAAGCCTATTTAGAAGACAACACAAGAAGAAAATAAAGATACAAGACGGAAAACAAATGTTTCCACAAAAGTTAACGGATGATATGTAACCTTTGTCGATTTCACATCTCTATCCCCGACCCCCTGTATTAATCTATTTCTTTCGGTACCTTCTTCCTTTAGTCTTCCTTTTCTACTTCATTTTTTTCTTTTCTTCTTAGTCTCTTTTCTCTATTCTACCTTTTCTCTCTCCCTTCTTTGTTTCCTTTCTGTATTCTACATTATTTTCTGCTCCTTTTCTTTTTCCACCATTTCTTTCTTCCTTTTCTCTATTCTTCCATTTCTTTCTCGCTTCTTTCTTTCTTTCTTCTATTCTACCTTTCTTTCTCGCTTCTTCCTTTCTTTCCTCTATTCTACCCTTTCTCTTTCTCTCTCGTCACTGTTAGAAACAATCAACTAATACTGTCACCGAACAGTACACAAAGGTTTATTCAGTTCTTAAGTCAGTTTGGCTATCTATCAACCAATACTGTCACCCAAACTGTCAACATAGGTTTCTTTAGTGGTTTTAGCTATCTATGTGTCACATGTACAGGCTGGACCAACGGAGCTAGAGGGCTGAAAACTTGAAAATTTACTCCCTATTTACCAACATTTACTCTTCATTAAGTCTACAAAAAACTACCCCCCCCCCGAAAAAATTGGTTTTCAATGTGGGATTCAATTTACCGTATAAGTTTATGCTATATTTGTCACTCAGTCTATGTCTGGCAGCATTCATCTTTTTAGTTGTTGTTTTCAATCAGACTTTATTTAGTTTTCACTGCCCAACAAAAGGTGAGAGAAGTTACTATTTCATTGACCAAAGCAATGTCTTTTTTTTTTTAATTGACCAACCCCAACACGGCACATTGCCAATAGACATGGGTTACGTGAAGGTTTTCTATTGAGCGACTAACTAGACCTGTTTCTTTTTTCTTTTCGGACAAGATAAGATTCCAATTAACATTATTTTCAAATAAGGATGAAAAAAAGGGGAAACAGACTAAGAACAATACAGAAGATTGGAAATCCAGATCGAAAGCTACTGACTAGAGTCCCAGGCTTGACACACCCTTAATATATCCATAAAATATCCTAAAGTACAATAGAAGAGGAAATCAAACGAAGAATCACTCTGGGATGGCATGTCTTCGGTAGAGCAAGCTCAGCTTTCAAAATCAAGACGACCCCTAAAAAGAAGGGTATACAACCAATGCATCCACCCGATAGTCACTTATGGAGCTGAAACATGGAACGTAGCCATAAGACTGACCCACAGACTGAAAAGCGCGCAACGTGCACACGAAAGAATCGTTCTCAGCTGCATATGGAAAGATCACAAGACAGCACAGAATATTAAGGGAAAAACAGAAGTTCAAGACATCATAGAATCTATTAGAAAACTCAAATGGCAATGGGCTACTCATGCTGCAAGTATGGCAGACAACCGATGGACATCACAACTCACAAAATGGATCCCCAGATTTCACCCGCAAAAGCGTGGCCGGCAGAATACAAGATGGAGAGACAAACAGGACAAAGTCAGAGAGTATTGGCTCCACGATGCCCATGATAGAGAAGTCTGGCGAATCCTGGCGAAGGTCTACGTCCAACGACGGACGATAAAAGATTGATGATGATGATGATGATGATGATGATGATGATGATGATGATGATGATGATGATGATGATGATGATGATGATTATGATGATGATTATGATGATGATGATTACGTATGTAATATCTACTAAACTGCGGTTTAGTAGTGTTTGCGTGGGAGTGGACATATTTTTATCAGCATATGAATATTAGTGATCACATTAACGCACACGTTGATGGTTTTTATCAATATATTATCATAATATGTAGATAGATAAAATATGCGTGCATTGGCAAGTATATGAGATTTTGGCTTGATGTTGGACCATGTACAAACTATTTCATTGAATATGATAGACAATGAACATTCTTTTCAATTTTTCTGTAACCCTTTCTTGTTAACGAACATTTAAACCTTTAAACTCCGGCTGAGACAGTCCGCATTTACTTCGCTCTAATATCCCAGTGAAAGGCATGAATCCATCTCTTCTTCCCTTTAGCTTGGGGTAATCAAAAGCCAAACGGGGAGAGTCAACCTGTCTCTTTAGCATCGTGCTCGAGAATAAGAAAAAAAAAATCGAAAAGATTTTCCTTCTTTATCATATTCAGTGGAATATTTATGAAAGAAATATTGTTTCCAAAGTCCACATCCATACATACATAAGTATATGAGGTGACACGCAAAAGTTCATACATCAAGTTACGTAGTGTTTCCCATGTCTCGCCGGACAATTAATACATTTGAAACATGTCATGTTTTGATGTTTCGAACTTTCATCCTTTCAACACTAACCTGCTATTTGGACATACATTTAGTGGTCTTAATTCAGTGCCAAAAAAACTCCCTTATCATTAATTTCTAGGTGAAAAGTGTCCAAAGGCCTCGTTTAGGGTTGCCGAGAGTGGGGGAAAAACAAAACAAAAAACACATGTATTATTATTACTCTTCACAAAAATTTTCTTCCATCTTAATTTTTGTTGCTTTTTATTGTAACTGACCGTTAGTGGGTATCAACGAATGAGTAGCGTAAACCGGAAAGAATTTAACACATCTTCTGAAATCACCCAGCTCGAAATAAAAAACCTCGTCTATCGATTATTCCCTTCTTTGAGGACGCAATTTTGAGCCTCAAGTATATATCTGAATTTCTAGATGGAAACCTGTCTATCTGTCTGCCCTTTTCCTTCTACCTATCTCTGTGTAATTTGTAGTATATGTGTAGTAAATTTAGATAAGTACATCAATACATATACGTATATACTAATAAATTATTGGTCCATGTTTTTCCGTGGATACTAACACGGAATTATACCATTTCCAGACAGTGGTGTCGAAACTGCTTTGGCAACTCTACCTGCTTACTCTGTAAAACATGAACCCCAAGTATAAATTCAATTATTTGATTTCGCTAAATGTACACATATAGTCAAACATATATCTATACCTACATGAGATTTGAAATGACAATATTGAAAGACTAGTCATTTGTTGATATTTTATTCCACCGTATATATATATTCCACGTATATATATATATATATATATATATATATATATATATATATATATATATATATATATATATATATATATATATATCAGTTTAACATGTTTCGTTAAACACGCCGGAGAAATTTTCTTGAAAGTACTTTTTAAATATTTTTTTTTTCTTGTTTGCAAATAAGCTGTTTCATCGCAGGATTACAAAAGTGAAGGAGCTGCCCAGGGTTCATTAGGATGTCCATCGAGCGCTTCCGTCCATTACTGGTCACTTTCAGTATAGGCTTCCACAGTCCGATGATTAAAGCAATGGTAGTAGTTACGGTATAAATGGGGACACGATTTAAATAAGTAAAATGTATCACGTGACAATGTTGTGATTTCCGTTCAGGGGCACTTCTAAATACCTGCTCCCACCTCGTAAGAGATTTTATAAGTGGTGGGTTGTCTGGCTTTGATATACATATACATACACGCGTGTGTGTGTGTACATTTATACTATTCAAGCTAGTGTATGTATGTTTATGTATGCACACAGGAAGGAAGACCGGAAACGCCGCCAGCCAATGCACCGGTTGAACTGCTATCGTAAGAACTGTGACATGTTTGAATGAAATTTCTCTTTGCTAAGGTAAATAACTGGGTAGATGTGAGCGGATTCTACCTCTTAGGCAACAGGGTGAAAAGAGGGGTGTGAAAATACGGCTTGACAAATACGAATCAACAAATAAAAAAGAAGGCAATATACGCTTCTATGAAAGAAAGAGAGAAGAAAAACATGATTTCGTTGTCATGTTCCTCTTAAACTAAACATTTTGATTAACCTCAAAGATTCTACGAGTATCTCTCTCCCTCACTCACTCTCTCTACCTCACTTACTCTCTCTCCATCAATCTCTCTCTCTCTCTCTCTCTCTCTCTCTCTCTCTCTCTCTCTCTCTCTCATATTCATTTTACTCACACCTCTCACCTACCTAATTCTTTCCTACTCTGGTATGTCCCATTTCATGTTGATTATTGCGTGTGGGTAACTGCTCTGACAATATAAGCAACAAATAATCCTAACCAGAATGTCCCGATCAGAAACAATTCCGAAACTTGTTTTCTATTTTTCGAATTTAGAATACATTTCCAAATTCGAACAATTAAAGAAAAAAAACATCTGAATTGGTAAGTCTAAACTCCCCAAATCGAAAAACTTGTAAAAAAATCAACACCTTAATTGGCAACACTGGGCGCGCAATTAAAAAAATATTTATCAAAACGCAGCGGTGAGCCAGATCCTTGACTAAACAGCAATAACTTATTCTTATCATTATTACAATTATAATTTCTACTATTAATGATATTTTTTTCATGTTCATATCAGCTGTCTGGTAGCAACCAACGTTGATGGAATGACCTCAAGTCTCCAAGACTCTCTTCGGTACCCTTACCGATGCCACCACTACTGTAGTCCGGTCAGTCTCACTCTTTCCGGGAATCTTTTTTTTTCCTTACAGAACCACTCAAGTAAACATTGAACTGATTTTTTCAACAAGAAAACATGCTTTTTATGTTCAACGTGGTCAAGGAAAAAGCCCCTTTCTATCTTTTCTAACGTTCCATACCCCCCTCTCTCCCTCACTCTCTCTCCCTCTAACACAAACATACGTGCGCACATTCACTTTTAATGACCAGAACTTGAATCCAACTTTTTGATAATACCCCATCCATTGTTTATTTTCGAGCATTTAACTACAATTTCAGAAATCTTTATGCATGTAATGCGATTACCTGAGAACTAACCATTGCAGGAAGTTGACATTCGTCAGTACACAGGTCAGTGCAATGTCAAGTTTGAAGTTTTCGAGGTCAGAAGTTTTCGAGAAATCTAATAAAGACATTAAAAAATTAAAGATTATAGATCTTTCTTCAGAGTATCTCTAAATCCCTTAACTTCCGCTCTTTTGAATGATCTAAATTAACATATGAAATATCCAAAGTGGAAACACTGAAGAGAAGAAACCGAAAGGCTTCGAAGCTGTTCGTAAAACTATTTTACAAGACACTTTTGGCCGGCTCCTTCTCCACACACCCCACCGATCCCTTCCAAACAAGCGCACTAGTTCAATGGAATCACTTTTCTATGTGAATTTTATGCTGCAGGATGATTCCAGAGAAATACTCTCTCTCTCTCTCTCTCTCTCTCTCTCTCTCTCTCTCTCTCTCTCTCTCTCTCTCTCTCTCTCTCTCTCTTTTCTTTGGGTAAATATTTCATGATAATCAAAGAGAATTACTCGTCTTTCAGTTCATCTGACCATACATTTATTTTTTTAATGTAACCTCGAGCTGAAGCCGAAAACAATGATTACAAGTTGTAAGTTATCGAAGAAGAGAAGAAGAAGAAGAAGAAGAAGAAGAAGAAGAAGAAGAAGAAGAAGAAGAAGAAGAAGAAGAAGAAGAACAACAACAACAACAACAACAACAACAGCAACAACAACAACAACAACAACAACAACAACTAGGGGAAGAACAAGAACAAGGAGAGGAAGAAGAAGAAAAATATTGCCGTCATCATCATCATCATCATCATCATCATCATCATCATCATCATCATTGTCACTATTTTCTGATTCGTATAGTTGTAATTCTTCTCATCAATAAGATCCAAAATTTATCTTCGCTTTATGGCCCAGGACCTTTTCCTCAACCAGTGTCCAAAGGTGATATTCACAGAAAGTGGCTCAAACAACGCTTACTGTTTTCATTGCTGTCACTTGACTAAACTATATTTCGCAGAATCATCTGGAACGAATACACTAATGGTAATGACCCTATCATTTGATACAGTTTCGATTAATTCGAAATCAAAATACTACACCAATTTGCCCAAATACTTTTCGATTTTAATTTCTAACACTTCCATTCTCTTTCTCACACACAGGGTAGGACCGTACACTAGGCGAAACATTTGCAACGGCCTTGTTCACATGGCCAAATGTTAGGCCTAAATTTGTATTAAATATCGCCAGCCAGTGAATCGCCAGCAAGTTTGACTGCTATTAATATGAAAGGCAAATAAAATTGAATAGACATGGGAAAAGCAAAAACAAAACAATGTTAAAATCCGACCCTGAAGGGGGTAAAACTAAAACCAGTATGACTTTTTGTGAGGTGGTCTTTTAGAAAATAGAAATATTAGTGATAAATAAATTATAAAGTTTGAAAGAATTAACACTGGAAGTTATTTCGGTTTACTCTATAAACAACTGGTATATTCCAAATCGAACCACTCGCTAAAAACCGGGGGGGGGGGGTCAAAACTAATTTGCTAAAAAGAAAAACATTTCCCGAGGTCACATTGGTACACAGAGAAAATTTCATGTGTTCATGTTGAGTGTTTTTTTGGTTGTTTTTTTTTGTGTGTGTGTGTGTTATCACATACGGATGGACAGATACTTTGTGAATGATAATAAGAAGATTTACGCCCAAGTATTTCATTCAAAATTATTTTGCATGATAATTATGGCAGTCTGTCCCAACCAGACACGCAAAAGTCCGACCCATTCCAAACATACACCATAGGAACGGACACTGCACTAATACAACCGAATGCTGCCGCTAGGGATGAATTTTTTTAAAAAAGGAAAAGAAAATACCCCAACTCTTAAAGGACAGGATCTCAAACAAACTGTCGAACCAAACCAGCCGATTCTTTCATTCTTCTCAGCTTAAATAATACGTTTACATAGCCTAAAGATTCTAGTCTGGGTTTGACAGACTAATAAGATCTCAACCAGCAAATGTTTTCCCGAGAGAAAAGATGACCAACACCCGTCTCGCGCCTCTGGCGTCTGACGTTTAAACTCCTGGGGATTGATGATTCGCTAAACTGTGATTGATTCACGCAGTACTTTCTGTTCAAATATGTTATAACTTTTAGGAAAAGATGTGTGCAGTTGTTTAACATTATTAGAAACAGTCAACCAGAACTGTCAGCGCAGATTTAATCGGTTTTTAAGTGATTCTGGCTAACAAAGGAGTAAATGTTTAAATTTTCAGTCTTCTGTCTCTATTGGTCCAGACTGTACTCGCAACACAGCCGCATATAGCAAGATGGCTAGACCCACTTAAAAACTGAAGAAACCCATTAACAGTATTGGTTGACAGATTCGAATACTTGGCAGCAAACAGGTTAACAGGAGCCACGACACTCAGTGTTGCCAATTAAGTGCCTACTGCGCTAAATTCAGCGCATTTCTTGTTTTGGCAAGCGCGAGTACGCTCGGGAAATTCAATCCATTTTTGGTGTGTTTTTTTTTTAATGATTTTTAGCATCTTTTGGGTGTTTTTCCGCCATTTTAGCTTTCTTTACTAAATTTAGCGCATTTTAGCGCTTATTGACGGTCGAACAAGCACAAAATATTTTTTCTAGTCGGTCACACTGGACACGCGGACTTTTCCAGTTTGTTCTGTTATTATTTTTCTTCAGTGCCTGTGGTTAGGTGTTGTTTTCAAAAGTTGGTCGACAACATCGTGGGTGAATATAGCTTTGCGACATTCTATCTCTGGCGTGAAAAACAGAAAGATAAGTGGCAATCGTGGCTGCTGCCATCGGAAATGTAGCATTGCGTGTTGACGTTTACGCTTCGTTCCAAAAGTCAATGTATCATCCTGTCTGCCCAAATATTGAGTTTCGCCGGCCAGATTTACGCGTGTAGGCTTCTTCTGACTGGTATGTTTACGTTGTTGTTATTGTCATCGGATATAATTGGATAACAAGCAGAGACCAACCAACTAGATCCACACAACACGACAACGCCTACAAGTGTGTATGCATGTGTGTCATTGCACAGACACACTCACATACATACTCATACTTACGTTTCCACACAGCACACAAAATACCCTCACATATTAACATACACAAATGTCCATACACACAAAAATACAAGTATATTTCACACGTACAAATTCACCTACATATCCCTCCACACAAATCCACTCATATATCCACAAATACGAACGCACATATATATTCCCACATTACAAGCATATATATATATATATATATATATATATATATATATATATATATATATATATATATATATATATATATATATATGGAGGCTACTGTAGAATGCTGTCTTCCATTAAGTTCCTACTTTATTAGAATGCGGCCTATTTGTTAGTAAATGTAATGTTTTACCTAGAATCACCAAGAAATGAGTTAAATTGGGTATATAAAGGAGACATTTAAGGAATGAGCGTCCGCTGTCACTTTCCCGGCGCTGGCGAAAAGAAATATTCGGAATGTCTTTTCGGCAACCCTGTTACCAGCTAATAATAATAATACACCATCTTTTTACATGGGTTCATTAAGTCAGGGTTACATAAGACAATTGTACAACATCATTATCCTTCATTGACTCTTAGTTTCCAACTTTCGACCCCCCCCCTTAGGTGAGGCCTGATGCATGGGGCAGGGAGAAATGCCTTGTTTGCTACCACGTAGTAGACGGCCATGATTTAAGGCAGGTGAGTGCAACTTCTTTGGTCTAGCGAGCCACATTAGACATTTTTCATTCTTATTCGGGCCACGCATTCATTTCGAAAAGGTCAAATTTATTTACGTAATATTCTTAACTCATAATGAAATTACGACTATCATATAATATTTAGATGAATAATAATGCATGGAAAAAGTGATTATTACGTTATATAGATACGTAAGTGTAACAAAATCTTCATATTGTGAATATAGACAGTCCGTCATTTAACAAGCGATATATACATTGATTCATAGATTGTATCATAGACAGCCTACTTAATTTCTATTCAAGACAAACATATGGATTACAATTATTATATCATTGATTTATGGAGCCAAAACGATAGTAATTTCCCAACATAAACTCTAAAATTGACTTTCTGAGGAAGAATATTTGAGATTTTGAATAAATGCCTAAATTGACCATTGGTGACAAAACCTGTGACTAAATCTGTCTTGCGAGCCAATGGTTGCCCATATGTGATTTAAGGTCATGACAAAAATTGTTGGTGAGATTGTTGGGAGAGACTTAAAAATTGTTTGAAGGGCTGTTTTGCTGAGAAATAAAATATACGAAAATTGAGAGTAGATAACAACTGAAATTATCACATAGCAATGAATCTATTTTACAAAAACGACGCAAGTTTAAGTAATACCCATTGTTTATTAGTGAAGCTCAATAGTTGATTGAAAGTTCGATGATATTAACAGAAAACAGTGTACTAAAACTGATACAAGATAATTTATGACAAGAAGAGAAACAATTACTTAATCAATAAGAGTGTGCTAATAGGTGAGTCGTTAATAGCAACAATCAAAACAGAAACATTGTCGTTAATCGTAATAACAATCAAAACAGACATTTTTTTAAAATTCTGTTACTTCAACGGAACATTATATAATTTAATCTCGTTCTACAGAAAAATTTGGTACAAAGAAAACCCGATTCTATCTCCCTCTCTTTCTTTCTGTCTGCCACACTCTCTCAATCCTTTTTCCAAGATCACTTAGTAATGATTAGAGACGCACATTGCGTTATAAAAACGTCACTTTTTACGGTCACAAAATGTGTTCAATTCAAACTTGATATTGCCATGTCCGGTGTATGGACCAACATATCCAGCAATTTCGTACAATGGCCAGTTATCGACGGAGAATTTTCGAACTATAGTTCGATACTTCTATCAAGAGTTCATGGCCAAATGCTTTTCGAAAAATATCTAAAATGGCCGGCCTGCTCACATGTTATAGCTTGTGTGACTAGCACCCTAATCACCGTTTTACAACAGCCGTTCATATGCTTACCTGTAAACCTGTAAATGTATGAGTGCGTATATATATATATATATATATATATATATATATATATATATATATATATATATATATATATATATATATATATATATATAAATAATCTCTTATGTATAAATGAGAGCTGTCTGTGTGTTTGATTGTTGGTCACGCTGTAGCAACCAATTTTATATAAGCGCAGCCCAACCAAATTTGCCACGCATACTCCAATGGGAAGGTTTTAAAATAAAAAGTTATTATCACATATTTTAAATATTTTGAGGGTTCAGAGGGGGAGTTCTACTTACAATCTTCATCATGGTCCTATAGATAAGTGAGTAGTGTCTGATTGTCTGTCATGCTATGAAAAAAAAAAACACCTGAACATTGGTGATGTAACTATTATGCAGGAGTGGAGCTTTACTTTCGTCTAATATGTATCCCTACTTATTTTATATGCTTACAAAAAAAAACCCCACCAGTTATAGGTAAAATGACAGGACAGACTGGGCTCTAGTCTGCTCAGGCTATTAGCTTGTAGTCCCGACCCCACAGAAAAAATGTCTTTTTTAAACTTTTTAAATATTTACCCCGGTTTAGACGGTTACTTCAGCTAGTATATATGTATATTCTCTGGTAGGTATATAATCCCATATATATATATATATATATATATGTGTGTGTGTGTGTGTGTGTGTGTGTGTGTGTGTGTGTGTGTGTGTGTTGTACGGTGCTGAGTTTAGAGCGACGGCTAACAAGCTGGCTGATCATTCGCTAGTTAAATGAGTCCGATCCTCACTGGGTGGTCCACTGATGTGGCCTTGTGCTAAACTAAACTTTGTAGATTACAATCGTAGGCGTTGTCGTATTTTGTAGTTCCAGTTGATCGCCTTGTTTGTTAGCTGAAACGTAAACACACGTCATAGATAGATAGATCTGGTTGGTCACGATATAAACCACCTTGTGACCTATGTCCTCTGGCAGCTCGCCCTGTTGGCGGGGATCAATTGAAAAAATCGGAAAAAGGGATGATTAACGAATCAGTTACTTCTCTTACCTTTTGTTGGGCAACGATCATTAAAAAAGTCTTAATTGTCATTTTTTTCAAAACACCAAGGGACCAATTTAGTATAAACTTACATTGCAAACTGAACCCCCTTTAAAAATAGTTGGTGGATGGGGGGGGGGTTGAAAAAGCGCTTTATCTAGGTATGATAAATAAATGTTTAAATTTTCAGCCCTCTAGATCCATAGTGACTATTGTACACGAGTACTAAATGTTACAGTTTTTCTTTTCAAAACATCTCGTAAACTCGCCATCACAGTCAATAATTGAACAACTGTTGCGTCAAAATTTGAAGTTACGTAAAAGGAAATCCATCGAAGAATATATATGGTCAGAATGAATTCTATTTATGACATCTCTGGCGTTTTCCTGTGGAAAACATCTGAAACAGAGTAAAGAAAAACACCTGGAAACATCAAGATTCTCGAGAATTTAAATATTATTAATAAACCCGTCAGAAGGCCCCCAAATGGTCAAAAACGCTTTTTCTCGGAGGGAAAAAATTATTAGATGTCTTGGGGTGTATTGATGCCATTTTTAAAACCTGAAGACAAGACAGTATCGCCAGTAGCAGTTGAACACACCAGCATACGTACGTATAAAAAAAAGGATCGAACCTTTCACTATCTTTGATGGCTATGGTCGTTCATTTAGATAAAATCTTAATTTTAGTCAGGATGAGTTGAACACAGGTTAAATTTAGCTGCTCCAAATCCTGAAGAGTAATTGCGTGTTATACACGTGATATATTTCTTCCAGGACTTCATAGCCCATAATAAGGGGTGCGTATGTTATACGAGTGTGAGTTATGCACAAAATATTACGGTATTATTACTTTCCCACGCGTTGGTTTCTCGCTTGTCAATCATATAAATAGTCATAATGTATGATGTGGTCGGATTATTTTCCTCGTATAGTGTTCATTTTTTTCACGTTTCGTTCGTATACCCTTTGGCCTTCGTAGGGTGGTGTTAGTGCTAGAGTGTGGAATCACTCCTCAGAGCGCACAATCGATTGGACTATCACAAGTTCCGGATGTTGATCGTTGATCCGTTAAGATCGTAAAGTTGCTGAATATCACCACGCGTTCTGAAAGATTGTAGCATGTTCTTTGCTTTAAAATGCGTGTAAAAATGTTAAAAAAAAGTTTAGTATGAGCCCAAATAAAGACGGTTATCGTAAGGGGAGTGAACACCAAGGGAATCCACTTCAGTCGAGCATGCGCTGTGAGTAGTGATTCTACGTTCAAGAACCAACAACAATTTACATTATATCTAGCAATAAAGGATGTTTCGGTTTAAATAGTTTTTTTTTTTGTGAGGTCAGTTTGCACTGTAAGTTTATGTTAACTTGTTCCCTTAGTTTATGCACTGTGTTCTTTTTGAAAATTAAGACTTTTCTGGTGATCATGGCCTAACAAAAGGCGAAATAAGCAACTTATTCATTGAACACTTCTTTTTCCGAATTATTTATTGATCATCCCCATGCTGCTAAAAGATGCTGGTCAAATGGAGGTTTCCATTGAATGATCATCCAGTCCTGTTTATTTACATTATACGTGAAGAAAAAGTTGGGAGGAAGGTGGGGGTTAGAGTAAATCTGATAAACGAGAACAAAATTATGATTCGTAAGAAAGAGCCAAAAAATTACAGACAAAAAAGATTTAATTCTATTTATTTGTGTCTGTCTGGATATTTTTTTAAATTTTTAATCTATCAAGTTTTTCATGACCAACATGCATGAAAATATGTGATGAATCTTACTTTTCTCTCCTCGTTGCTGAGTTATCAATCGTTAGCCGTGTCATTTGATAATGAAAAATCACTGACATATATCCATAAACATTTGACACTCAGCATCAACTTTACAAAGTGCCTGTAATGCTGTACGGCCATCGTATAGCGATACCGGAACTTCAATGATATCCCAAATATTTCTCTTCGTCTTCATGTCTCATAAAACGCATCGAATCATGGAACTAAGTGATATCATTTTGTTGAGATAACAAATTGGTTAGTGTCATACGATATATTCAAATATGATTATTGTGTGGGGCTCTTCTAAGGTAGGTAATAGGTATTTTAATTATATGTAAATAAATGTAGATAATAAAGTAATGAATGTAGATATTATTATTGATATTAATTACGTAATAAATGTAGGTAATAATAATGGGTATCTTAATAATGAATGACTTTCACTTATTCCTAACTTTTAGCTCGACGACGAGGAAACAACGTGAGCAACAGATCCTTACGTCCCATGAACTTTAGTATCCACATAAGCAGTGCTGGATTAACCAAGTAGCAAAAGAAGCACATTTTACAGGCCCCACAATTTCAAGGGCCCAGCGCCAGATGCTCGCAAGTTATCAATTCCGATTCAGTGAAAGTGCACTTGTTCTATTACTGTAGTATAATACTGTCCTCAACGTTTATAAACGACTGGGTGCTTATGATTAGCGACAATTTTAGCCAATTATCACCTTTAATTAGTTATCATTTTAACACAGTAATTAATAAAAATGTGGTATCTATGCGAGATATATAGAACACATAGATACAAAATTATCTAAATTGAAGTCACGGCCACTACACCAATATAGAAACGAAAACATAGTACTGTATTACTCCTACTATGATTTCAGACATATTTGTGGTATTAACTGGCTGCATAGCAATTGAAAAACTTTAATTACTTTGCAAATAAAAAAAATCACAATCAAACAAAATAAAATATCAGCGGAGATCAACAAGAAGAGGGGGACTAGTCAAAAATCAATAACTGACAAAACTTCATTCAGAAAATTCAAATGATATTACATCTAAAATCGCTGAAGTTCCTGCTCAGTGTTTAGATCAGGGGACGGCCAACTACGATCCGCGGGCCAAACCCTCATTGAATATCACACGTTTCTTACTAACATTCTTCGTTTTCCCTATTTGTCTTTGGTCAGCGAACATTAAGATTCAGTACCAAAACCTAGAGTCAAAGCCTCATTTTTGCAGTGGCCTCAAATAGATCAAATTTTAATAGCTAAACATATTTTGACTCTACGCAAGCTGTTTCCATAGACTTGTATAATCAGTGTTTGATTTTTTTTCATTCGCCTTGGCCTTCGAGACATAAAAATATTCCTAATCTGGCCCGCCACCCAAAATGTTTGCCGACCTTTAATGTATATGATTCACCGCTTAGAAAGAGTGGGTATTGTAAGCAACCCAAGGCCTGAGTGCCAGACTAACGAAAGCTTGGTAAATAATTACTGTCATTACATCTAACACTACCAGCATTCATTATATTTGGTACTTGATACTCCAATGATTATAATACTGGAATGGGAACCGACCGACTCATGGTTCAATTTTTGTGATCCGCTTGGCGAGGAGTTATAAAGTTTCTTGAATATAAACAATAGGCAAACATTAAATCAACAGAAGCCATTCATTTCCTGGCACAGAGTGATACCCCAAGGAGTATTTTTTGTTGCAATTTGATATTTTTTAAAGAGTCAAGTCACTAGTTTGACACGCAGCCTTCTTCCGTGAGGGAAAGAGGGGATTTTCCTCAGCTGAGTCAGAAATCGGTTTTCCTCATTTGACTCTGTGTGGAAGTTTTTGGTTGCATACCTTGCCCAAAGGTATTAGAATTAAATGACCCTAAAGGTTAATGTTAGATCTCGAACTGTATCACGTGCTCTAAAACCCGATATCATAACCCTTGGCGTCGGAGATCCTCGGTAGTAAAAAAAAACAAGGGTCAGTGAAATTCATTTCGTAAGCAAAAATTTGAAAAATCTTGACTTCAGGTTCATGCTCTCACCTTATGTGAGACAAAGGTGAACTCTAAAATCGATAGGTCGGATAAGTAGAAATGAACAGATCAGGGGTAAGCTGGAGATTTGGGGGCTCGGGGACAAGGTTCCTTGAGCTCCCTCCCACATCCAACATTTAGCACTGTGGGTTTCGATCTAGGAGCTTCTGATCCCTGAGGCTCCCTAAAAGTATTAATGCAGATCCGTAGACAGGCCTCTAAAAACCTAGGGTCTTGTTGAGTATGCAATCCTTTCAAAACCAGTGGCGTGGGTAGCTATTTGAATGCCCAAGACGGAGGTTTTTTGGGGCCCTACTCCAAAATTTAGTGAGATTGGTTATTATATAATACTAGTAGAAATGCAATAAATGAACAACTATTCATAAAGCTTTGGTGCATCCCCCCCCCATCAAGAATCGGGGGCGATTTGGAATCTCCTCTGATTTAATTTTGTTTGCCTGTGATTTAACTTCTTTTCCAAAGAAACGCCCCTCTCATTGGATTCGTCTCTCCCTACCGTATCACAGGAAAAATCGTCTTTTTTTAAATTCATAGTGGGAAATGACACTATTTTGCATCTACATTTCATTTACTGAACACTGACACCAGATTTGATTACATTTTGGCAACCAGACCACCCAACCAAAACGGTTCAAGTTACATCAACGCAACCCAAGCGATAGAGAGAGTGATATCAGTGTTTAAGTATATCCTGTCTTGAATAGAAATGCGATGCAAGGTCTTTCCTCCTCCCATAAAAATCCTTTGACATCTTTTGTATAAACTGCAAACATAAGCAAATGTCCTGATCTACCCTTTAAAGTCTGGGGACAGATCATCCTTGGTGGCCAAGCAAATCATACTGACTCGCATCCTTCGATGAGAGTAGAAATTTTAGGCGTCATTCGGACTAAAGTCTAAAGGAAAACGTCCAGGCCTCCGAGAGGGGTGCAGTTGGAGCATTGCACCGGAGCCCCCATGGTGGGCCGGGGGCAGAGACTTCCTTGGCTATAACATCTAAATCAATACGGTATGTCCATTAATGAAGAAATGAAAATTAAAAAAAGATTGATAGCATAGCATGTTGAAAGGGTTTTAGTAGATGAAAATAGGATGGCTGAAGGACGAGAGAGTTTGTACTTTGCTCTGCATCATTAAATTCTAACCGGAAGCCCTGGTCTGAGCCAATCGATATATCCTTGTACTTGTAGGATTGAATCTCTAATTAACAAAGGATATTATGTTTTCATTGGGATGCTTGAGCCTGATTGTGTGGATACAGAATGTGTATGATAAACATTAACGAATTGGTCATTAGGGGGTCAGTCCAAATCGGAGAGAGAGAGAGAGAGAGAGAGAGAGAGAGAGAGACTAAAAATTTCCTTAGTAAAATGAGAAGAATCAAATGGATGCAGTAATAAACTAACATATGAGCAATTCACATATGTAAAGCGCGATCTATCAACACAAACACACACACACACATATATATAATACATATATACATATACATATATATATATATATATACATAAATATATATATATATATATATATATATATATATATATATATATATATAGAGAGAGAGAGAGAGAGAGAGAGAGAGAGAGAGGTTATGCATACAGATGGGCATATATGCGAATCTGAGCCAGTAGTCGAGTAAACTTTTCATTTTGCGATACTGAAAAACAAAACAAAAAAAATAAAATCAATTTTTATATATCGTCCCAAAGTATCATTTACCATCTGCCATGGAAGTCATTTTAAATCTGATCAGTGTTATTTGAACGTGTTATCTTATAATTTTAGGATCTTGTTGCATGTAATTTACTTCTGTTTGGATTTTATATATATATATATATATATATATATATATATATATATATATATATATATATATATATATATATATATCAGCCAAAGGTAAATGGATAATCATCAGAATGAAATTCCTTTCAATTTAAACAAAATTTCTGACTGACATTTTTCCCACCACACATTCATGATGTCGTCTACGCTATCATTTATATATTAGATAATATTGTCAGTTGTAACGCATTCCAGTGGATAATGTTTCCGTAACGAAACCATAAAACAGACTCAACAAAGAAATGAATTGTCTATATGTCAAAGGTTAAATTGCCAAATTTGTCTCGGTTATTAACCGGAATGGATCAGATTTGAAAGAAGCACTCTTACGTCCTAGAGAAAAAATAGTTTTTAAGGTGACAAATAAGAATACAAGTAAATCACTTGATACTTGAATGTGATATAAGTTGAACAACCGTAGCCTCCAAAGGTGGCTAAGGCTTCTATACTATGCGTGTGTTTGTGTGTCCCAGCGCTACTGGCCATACCGTTTCGTCTACAGACTTGAAGATTGGCGTCAGAATTTCTTCATTTTTTTTATTTTTGGAAAAAAAAGAAGACTATTTGACATCCTTGGGACTTTGGACGATTTTTGGAACAAAGAGAATCCTTCAACCAGGGGTGTAGCGGGAGATTGGGGCTTGGTCCCCTGTGGGGCTCCCCCAACATTTAGTGAGATTTGTTATCGTATAATGTCAGTAGAAATGCAGTAGGTGAAGTACTATTTATAAATGTTGGAGGGGGGGCCTATATTGGGGACCAGGTTCGTTTTCTAATTCGCCCCTCCCACAGCTATACCGCTGTCTTCATTGGTCTGGAAAGAACATTTTTCAAACAAGCCGTAAATAACTATATAACCCGAAAAATCCTTTGTCTGTGAAATGTTTCTACTATTTCTGCTGAGAATGTTCTAAGAAGATGGCGTCTGCAAGAATTTCTAAAACTTGTGGGTTCGGTGGGAAAGAAGAAAAACACGAACGCTTGAAATGTTTGAGGTTCTCTCCAAAATATCTGGTTGATGACGCTCGTTGCCAGAAATGTGGCTCAAAGAAAGGAGCTCACTGATGATGTAGCTAAACGTTAGTGAAAACCCAAGTTATACTCAAACAGATACAAACCAATGAAGACCTATACATGCTAAATCAATGAATTAATCTGCCAAAAGACGGAAATCCTGCAAAACCAACGGGGCCTTGCTGCTATTCCTTTGTGACCTTCGTAGACCATAGCATGCGTCCCCTTTGTTTAAAGCACATATGAGCAATCATAGGCCTGCACCAACATTTTTCAATGACCCGCTGCTAATCAAGGCATTCATTCAAAATCTGATATATAAAGAAAGTTTTTTAATTCATATTATAAAATTACGACTGTTTGGGTTTCACAAGTCAATGATATAATAATTGAAATTCATATGTTTGTCTAAAATACAGATTAAGTTCGTTTTCTGTAATACGATCGACGTTTTGGAAATGAATGTGTGGCCCGAATATAAATGAAAAATGACTCATGTGGCCCGCTTGATCAAAAAGATTGCCTCTGCTTGATTTAAAGGATGGGTCTGGCCATGCACAAGCTGCATCTCACATTAAAATTCCATTGCACAGACCGGATTCTACATACAGGCCCCACCGACTGAGGACCTATATTCGTAGAAAACCCTCTCAAAATCTTCGTTTGTCACATGCCATTTATTAACTTATTCACTGATGATAGATTACAACAAAAATCAAAAGGGAATGATCGAGAAAATAAAAAGTGCTACCATTTTGTCTTTAATTAAAATTACTTACGCAGAGAGCAAGATTTTTCAAAACTCTTAACATAGCAATGAAGAAAATGAGGTGAAGGTTGGCCCTTATTATGTATTTTTTGCAAATATTTACTTAATCTTATTTCTGTTGCTTCATCAGAGATCGTCATTCTACAATCGTTAGAAAGCAGTATGGATCAGAAATAAAGAATAAGCCTCCGTCGAGACTTGAATACATATGCCTTATCCTGGGGTGGGGGCTGCCTTTCCAGAGCAGCTGACTTACCGACAGGGCTACTCGAAAGACTGGCGTAACACTAGCTTCCTCCCCCTTTGCCAATTCAAACTTGTCTCCTGGGTTGAAATTAGCTGAGTAAATATCGAATAATTTCGAACTCTTTTGAGCTTAATTACCGAGGGTATTGGAATAAATAGAGGGTGGGGAAATCTGTCACAATTTAAATAGTGGGGGTCAGGGGTCTGAATAAGCAGGGGAGTTGGAAAATCTGCAGTGGAGGGTGGAAAAGTATTTAAAAATTATTAAGCGGTGGGGCGGGTGCAATTAAATACCCAAGAGTAGACAGAGGGGCAGAACTCTTCAAGATAGGACGTTGATTTTTTTTCACGGTGTTAAGGAAAGAAAACATTGTATCGGATTTGAATATACTACAAAAGTATTTGTCTGTGATTAATGATTCTTGTGGATCCAGAATTGTAAGGCAAAATTTGCATCTGATGATTGGTTGGGATAAAACTTGCACGTTAGTCGATACGGTTGAAATTAAAATCTGAGTATGATAATACGCCAAGTATTGCATTATTTGTCTTCTGTTACGCTAAGGGACCCGCTCTCCTGTATTATCATCAATTAGGTTACCACATTGTGACGTGCTGATAATAGAATTTTATTCTTATGACTATGTGGTAAAATTGCAAGATATAAACAATTAAAAAGGCAAGAATTGTAAGTTCAACGATACATCCACCATCCCTGGTACTAATAATCGGAGGAGGAGAGTGAAAGGGAGAAGAAGAGCGAGTAGTCTTTGTTTGAGTCAGTTGATTCTCACACATGAAAAACATTGTGATATGTATATTCTGCAAGTATTATTTTCATTAAAAAAATTCTAAATGGCCATTTTTTAATTCATTTTTATTTATTTTTTTTAATTTTTGTCCATTTCTGGCTTTTATACTGACTTTGGATTTTCAATTATGACGTCATTAGCAGTTAGTAGAGGAAATGATCGGGATAGATATTACACCTTTTAATGACATTAGATCTCTTCCTTCCGATATCTGTTGTTAAATATAACTCGGGTCGACAGAACGACTGGAAAACGTCTTATAGAGTTGTGTGGACGTATCTTGAAATATAAAAAGAAACAAAAACAAAAAATCTGTTTGTGGTCAACAAAACTCCATACTTCAAGCTCACTCCAATACAAATAACTATTATCCTCTTATACAAAATGTAACTAGTATAGAAGGCTTTTCTTTAATCTCACTGCCATGCAAATCTCTATTATCCACGTATATAAAATGCAATGTGTACAGAAAACTTTTCTCCAAGCTTTGTGCAATGCAAATCTCGATTAACTACGCATTTAAGATGCAATACATATCCACATATTTCATACATGCTGTCATTCTGACGACACATGAACTAATAAATAAATCATATGACGTCACATAAAATATTGCTGAATAATTATGATTTTGTAGAAATTTGCTGATTTAACCTGCACTTTGATGTACTGGATTAATATTCAACTTTGATAATAAAGAGTGTGATTTTCTTGGCCGACTGTCTGAAACATTGGATCCTAACACAAAGGGGTAAAAATTTAATTTCAAAGTATGCACTCATCCCTGTAAACGAATTCAGTATTTTTTGTAAAGAAAAAAACAAAAACAAAACAAAAAAAAAACAAAAACAAAACCATCTCAATCCAAATCCAAAAATATTTGAAAACCACCTTCAACACTGAAACTGTAGAGCCCGGTGATTCTTAACCTTTTAGCTTCATGCCCCACCTCAACAATTAAAATATTTTATGCCTCCTTACTATATCATATGACAAATTCTTTGAAAAGAAATATTGATAAATGAAATTTCAGGCACTTACTAAATTTTAGTAATTTCTTTATTGTGTGAAATTGAATAACAACAACGCAATTAACTCGTCGCTTTAATATCACACAAGGTTAGTTACCCAAATGTATATAGTAATATAAGTAATAAATAGTCATTAGGAAATGATAGTACTGTATAATTAGCAATAGATATCACTGTATAATTATGAATTAATCAGTTAAGCCTTAACATGACCCAGTTTTGAAGCGCCTTTTGCACTTCACACCCAAATTCCTTACTGCCCCCACTCCCAATATATTCAAATTGACCCTTTGTAGGGCGTGTGCCCCACGTTAAAAATCACTGATGTAGTCAATAGTGCTGCGCAATTTATATTACAAAGAAAGAAAAGTATCGCGCAATAATATTAGAAGTTAAGTGTCGGCTTCTCTTTTCATTGAGATGTGACAACGAGGCTTTCGTGTATTTAAACGTATCGTTGACGGACGAGTAACAAGGACAGCTGGTTTCAATAAAACTGTGAAGAACAGAATTGGCTGTGACATCCCACCAGCCAGCCACGGCGTAAAACACGATGAAAACAAGTCTCTTGGGTTAGGGGTCAAAATAGGATGCAGGGAATAAGGTAGGGTCAGAGAATACAACGCTCTCTCTCTCTCTCTCTCTCTCTTTCTCTCTCTCTCTCTCTCTCTCTCTCTCTCTCTCTCTCTTTTAATTTTGCATGCTGCGTGCAGTGCAAGATCAACTATGTAACAAAAGTAGCATGTGCTACAGGCCCCCGCAATTACCAATGCACAGCACTAAATGCTTGCAGGCTGTCAATTCCTATTCAATGGTTCTACACTTCCTCTCTACGACTGTATCTCCAACTACTTTTATGAACGACATGCTGTTTAAGGTTAGCGATTTGGGGCCACTTATCACCTTTGATCCAGGTTATTATTTTCACACACCAATTAATGGGAGCTTGGTATCTATGTGATACGTATATATGTATATATGTATACGACGCATAAAAAATATGAAGGTACTTGAAACTGAAGCCATGGCTGCCTCACAAAAATCAAAGTAAAAACCAAGTGATACTATTATTGAAATATCAGTCATATTCGTCATATGACCTGGCTATGTAGCAAATGGAGAAAAAAATCACTATGCAAGTAATAGAATTTTGTGTTCTAATATTGATGTGTAATTGTCAGAATTCAGGGCCCTTTTATAACAAATGCCACAGGCCTAGGCACTGGCTTGATCCGGCACTGGCTGGGTAGATGCACACACGCTCATCTTAATCACCCCATGCACATGCAGGGAAAAATGAATGAAAGTAAGCGTTCATTCTTTCCTACCAAATCTACTGATAATGGCAATCTATTGATGAAAATTAGTTTGTTACGTTTCGAGACCAAAAAGGGATGGCAAAATGAGGATAGGAAGATTGCGTAGCGTTAATCTTTCAACTGAATAAATCCTGCCTACCTTGGAAATCGGCACTTAAATCTTTGGTTTTTATAATGGCTCAAACATTTAGAACTGACGTCGGTAGGATATACGCATTTAAATAATTCGCCAAGTATGTCCCAGTCAATCTATCCTCCGATCTATCTATCTATCTATCTATCTATTTCAGTCTCTGTATTTCTTTCTATCTATCTATCCACACACATACTATTAAACATTTTGAACACTTGTTTGATTTTAATTGAAAATATACCAGGCTTTTATCAGAAACCATCAACCAAAAGTGTCAAGATAGGTTTCTTTTTTTCAAGTGGGGGGATTCAATTTACAATGTAATTTTATGCAGAATTCGTCCTTTAGTTTGTGTCCGGCAGCATACACGCTTGTTTTTTTTTTCTTCTTTTTTCTTATGATCACCAGTTAACGAAAGGTAAGAGAAGTAACTCATTCATTGATTAACCCTCACACGGCATGCTGCCAAAAGATATTAATCACCTGATGGTTTTCGGTTGAGTGACTAACCAGACCTGTTATGTCTCGTCATAATAATTGACAGTGACACTTGATTAGGACAACTCGTTGTGGTGTAATGGTTATGGGACTAACTTCGCAGATCACTAATAGTGAGTTCGATTCTCACTAAGTGCCCATATTTGTGGCCTTATTAGTCACACCTGATAAATTACTTTTCAATTATAGGAGCATCTATTTACATACATCAATACATACTTTGACCACGTACTTAAGTACATATGCATAAACGCAAAATTAGACGTATGTTTATATGATCAAAGCACACAAACACTTAGGCAAATACACATCTGTCCTCATATATAATAATTACCAATGTGCATATGTCTTCTGTTACGCTAATTTCGGTGAAAATAGAATTTGGTTTATGTAACTGACGTAGTGATATATCATTCCATGTTCTGATGACGAAATGAAAATGCTGTATTTGAAGAATAAAAAAAAGAAAGTAATAGAAACGAAAACAAAGAGATGATAAAAGAATCCGTTTGTGGTCAACAGAACAATATCCTTCAAGCCCTCTACTAAGTAAATCTCAGTTATCTGCGTATATAAAATGGAGTGACTACCCATATATTTCTTACATGCTGTCATTTGTTGCGGCACGAGTGAACAATATATTCATAAAGTTGTTGTCTGTATGTTTGTACTGTTATAACTTGACTACTATGCTGCTGTGGCAACAAATACAACTACCATCGACCTCAGGACGTTTCATTTGTGCCCAACATATTTAAGATTAATTTTAGTAAAAGAGCAAAACGTTTTTTCCTTGGATTTTTCCACTTTTTGTGCAATTTTGTGTCCGAAAACTATCCAGTTGACAGTCTGTAACTAGTTGTCCGCCTATAATCATGGCCTGTTAGAAGCAGGTTATATGTATGTCCCTGGGGGTTGGAGCGACCATGTACAGGTAGTGTCCGGCCAACAGCCGTAACAACACCATCCCCAGAGTGGGGGCAAGCCTTTTTCACTGGAAGTAGCCGAAAACCGATTGTTTGGGTGGGTTTTTCGTGTATTAGCTATATACTAAGCCTTAGAAGAATCACTCTGGTATGGCAAGCTTTTAGTGGGGCAAGTTCAACCTTCAATAACAAGAAAATCCCGTTAGTCTTAAAAAGAATAGTATACGATCAATGCATTCTCACAATAGTCACCTATGGAGCTGAAACATAGACCCTCAAACTGCGAATTATACAGTCTGAGACACCATAAAGTCCATTAGAAAACTCAAATGGCAATGGGCCGGTCAAGCTGCAAGAATAGTAGACAACCGATGGACACCACGACTCGGATCCCTTCTGATCTAATGGCGGCTAAAATGACTATCGTGTAACAAAGTTGCTATCAGGATATATTCCTTTCGCCCCCACTACATCCCCATACATATGCTTTTGTCTCCCTCTTTCCTGGTATATAAGTTTTTGACCACTATACCTGGAAAAGTGACAGCGACACCCATGACAAGGTGTCTACAATAGCAGTAATAATGATAATAACGAAACTAGTCTTGCAAGCCGATTATAAAATAAACGAGCAGTGTTCCCAAAATGATCGTCCTGGAAAGTTCACCGGTCATTTTATGCAGTAATTAAATTAAAATAGGACTGCGTAAAGAGTGTTTCAGTTCATTTCTTCATTTTTTTTCTCATTTCATATCCTGTATGCAAACAGTCGCTCGTGTCTATGATACTTACTGGGTATCCCACAGCGGCGTAGCGAGAGGAGGCAACCGTCTTAAATGGGCACAAATTTTCCCAAATTGTAATGCCTAATTAATGGAAACGGGGATGGGGCATACGGCGTATACCTATTCTCAATTTTTTGGTTATTTTGTATGTTCAATGTCTACTAAGACATTACCCTTTACAAATTCAAAAAGCAAACCTTATCGTATACCTAGTTCCCGAACCCACTCCAATCATTGCTGATGATTTATAATCATGCCCTTCCCTAGGATGTAGCACAACTGCCAAGAGGCGCTGTCTTCGACGCCGGGCACTGAGAGCCCTTGCTACGCCACTTGTGTCCCGTTATTGTGTATCTTGTAATAGACTAGCCTCAACTTACTATCCAACCGAGACCACCATCAAATCAGAACCTTATTCCTCCTGCTGATATCACTGAGCCACATTCTCAAAAGACATTTCACTTTGTATGTATATAATCATTCAGGAAAGCGTTGGTAAGTGCGTCAGTGCCGGAGTAATACGAGAAAAACTGACGTTTGTGTGTAAAAAACTGAAAATATATAGCCTTTTTACACTAATTAACACAGCTAAGACCGGCAGATACGAAGAAACGAATCAAACCAATAATGACGTAGTTATCTCCCCCTTTTCGCCTTTGATGGTCCACTTTCCTCGTTCACGAATCGTAAAGCCTGATTTATTCATTTTGTATATGACATCAACAACAGTAAAGCGTTTGTCTCTTTCTTTTAAATCTTATGCGTAGTATACGTTGCTTACAAGAGAGCGCACACAAGCCGCCTGCGAAGCTGTGAGTACTGGGACTAGTTTGATAAAAAGAAACACACTAAAAGAGTAATAATAATATAAAATAATATCGCTATAAATATAGAGGATGAAAAACAAAAGGGGACTCATAAAAAAGAAGGTGATAGAGAGAGTATGAAAACAGATAGAAGAGAAAATAGAGGGAGAAGAAAAGAGGGAACAAGGGGGAAAGGAAAGACCGGTCATGAAGGACAAGAAATGACCTTAGGAGACAGGATATCAAGTTCATCTTAGTACGTTCCTAGACTGGACTTCCCTTGGGTTCGTGGAGAAATTATGTCTACATAGAAAATTATATATATAATAATGTGCTCTGGTGGTGCTGGCTGGTGTCGGCGTCGTATTGAGCGGAGGGAGGCGTACTGGTGGAAAGTATGATAATCTACATTACTTGAGATAGGCAAAGGATGTGGGTGGCGTTGGTAAATGGTGGTGCTGAAGAGTAATGGGTTGAAAATAAGGGGAGAGGAAGAGAGTCACAGTGACCGATCGGCCAGATTGTCATGCAGGAAGATGAGGGTCAGGAAAGGAACCGGACGACACACACAGCCACGGGTTACCAGACCATTTTCAATGCTTTCAGTACATCCACGATGTTTTATCACGTGATCTCTTCGTTCTTTAACTCTGGCCAACTTCGGAAACTTCACGATCGTCTTGTTAGTCACGCATATCATTATTAATCAACAAGTGCGGATCCGGGGAGGGAAGGTGTCCGGGGGTTCCTAACCCCTCCTGCTAGAGCAGGGTGCAATTCATGAGTAATGAAACTTTATAAATAAAATTAAAACAAACAAACAAACAAATATTCCCAAGTAATCATGAATTACCATTTGAAACATGGATGCTTGGATTTTATATTCTTTTTCACGTGTTTATTTGTGGAAAAAAATTTCACATACCCCCAAGAGCAATGATCTGCCTCTGATGTTATAAGTACGATCCTCACCATATACCCAACGCTTACAACCTGGTAACAAATTTAGTAAACATAAAATGAGAAGGAAAATTCATATTTAGATGTCGTTTCATCGAGGTGTAATGCTCAGAGAGCTGGTCTTAAAGATTATGAATAGCGAGTTCGATCCTCAATGCGTGCTCCCTATTTGTGGCCCAGAGTCAAAACTAAGCAATGCATGTTCAGAAAATAAAACTTTGGTTTTTTTCTGTTATACAGATATCCCCGCCTTCGGAAAGTTTGCTTAACGCCTCATGTACTAAGCTTCGTAAAAGAAGAGAACCAGTCTTGCGGTCTGCGGTGGTTGTTGAAACCAGTCAAGCAATGATACGCACTCATGAGCGTCCCTATGTTCTTGTGGAATTGAAAATTTGGTTAAGGGGGGCAGTGGGCTTGATCTATCAGAATTTTTAGGGGAGTCTACCCCTGTCTGCCACTCCCACAGAACTGAACACATTGCTTATGATATCATTCGATAATTTAAGCGTTAGTTAAACTGAATAAATGTTTTATCTATTTATCCCGCTTGAATAAAATTTGAACAAAATTTGAAAAACAAAGATCTATCATCTACGCTTTAACATTGCCAAATGAGTCAGACATCAAAATTTTGGATAACATGAACTTCTAAATTATGCCAATGGACTTCCCCAGCAGGTAGCGTTGAATTTGGAAGAGTTGTCTAAAACGCTTTCCCTACGTGTCAAACTCTCTCCTTGCCTGTAGTAATCGGGTGATGATGATAACGATGTACCCGATGAGTTTCCACACTTATAGTATCTGGTGGTTCTCGCAAGATAACAAGTGGCAGCAAATTCTTCAAAAATTCCCGTATCATTCCCAGTATTCTTGCTCATTCAAATAATGCAACAGTCCCGATGATTTGAATTCTTACCGTCTTCAAGCAAGAGGCTCAGGACTGATGATGGATGGTGTAAAACTCACATTTAGATTTCGTAATATTTTCAGTTTTTAGACCAAGTCCAAATAATTTTCCAACTTTCTTTCTTTCCCACTCTGTGGCAGGACTACCAATAAGATTTTAAAGCTCCCCTCCGGATTAGGTTCACAAAATAAAAACAAAACACTCAAAAGGAAAAACCTAGATTATAGGAATATAAAGCTTAATTAGAAATATAAGTGTATTTTACTGTTATACACGGATCACAATAAGTACTACGCCTCTTCGAAAATGTAAACGATTCGTTATTAATGACACAGAGAGTTTGACGATAAAATTAACTTCGGGCGTTTTGTTTTTCTCGTCTGGTGTTGATTTCCCGCCGATATTTTTGTTAATTGCTCGGTTATAGCTGGTATTACAACGGTATACTTGTCATACACTTTCAACGTTAAATTGATGACTAAACTATCACTAACTTATTTGGCATTTGTTTTGTTTCTTATTAAAATTTTTAAAAAAATGTAACTTATTTTCAAGAGTTTATCTATTTGAGGTATGAAAAATCCAGATTATTCCCTCTACCAGATGGTTGGGAAAAACCGAAATCGGCAACCCCCCATCATTGGCAGCCCTGCTCTGTGGTCTGCTGGAACATTGATATCTTGATTATCCATCATTATTAATAACTTACTTAATTTGCATTTTCACTCATAAAGAAACGACATATTTCTCAGGCAAGCCACGAAATCCCCGACCCCTGCCAAACTACCCATATTCCAAGCAATCGGTTATTGAGTCCTGGGATGGTTGGTTGGGTTGACGACAGTGAAGTCAAAACGGAAAAAACAAAGACTGAAGTATGCTTTCGAGAAAGAAAAAAAAACATGGCGGGCGGATTAGGAATAAGAAAGTGGAGGGGGGAGAAAGGGATGGAGACGATTCGATGGAGGGGGATAGAAAGGAAGAGGGAGATAGAAGGAGAGAGAGAGGAAGACAGAGATATGAAGGAAAAGGGAGTGATTAAGAAACGCAAGAGAGAAAAGATAAGAATTTGATGCTTAAAGACTGGAACTCGCGTAGGCAGATGTCGCGGTCGTCGTCGCCGTTGTCCCTCTCATCATCATCATCATCATCATTATCAGGATTGCAGTTATGACTGAAATGAAACGTTAAAAAATAAAAGAAAAAAAGAAAGAAAGAAAGGAAGGAAGGAAGAGATAGGGAAGACCATGACGACAGGGGCGTGGTAGGGGGTGGTAGCCTGGTAGATGGTGGAAGTGCTGGTGAGGGAAGTAGATTTCCTGTATTCGCTGTTTCTGATATGTCTGGGTCTCAAGCTTCCCACAGAAACAGGATAACCCGGTGTGTCGTCCGGGACTGAGAGAGAGACAGAGAGAGACAGACAGACAGAGAGAGAATTACAATCCGGGTTTTTGCGAACACCGGGAGAAAGAGAGAGAGATGTCAGGATGAGGAATAGAATTATATAACGATAAAAAACAAAGAGGGACAGTAAATGAAAGAAGAGAGAGGGGGGGAGAGAAGTAGAAAAAGGAGATGGGAGAAAGGGTGGAAAGTGTAAGAGGATTAAGCGGAAAGGAAAAAAGAAAGACTGGAAAAAATGGGTGAAAAGAGAGAAAACGAAATAAGAAAGGAAGAGTTGAAGGAAGAAAGGAAGAGGGAGAGATAGAAAGGGAGAGGAGAAGAGACGAATAAGTGGAGGGAGAAGATGGAAAAGAGAAAAAGGGAGAAGGAGAGAGACGGTGAAGGAAGAAGGGAAGGGAGCATCCTGTTGCCATGAGTCGATTTGGTCGGACGTGAATGGAAATAATTCAAAGGTGAATGAGGAGACGGGTGTTTTTTTTCTTTCTTTTTTTTTCTAGGGATGTGGAACCGTGGAAAGCATATATATATATATATATATATATATATATATATATATATATATATATATATATATATTTATTTATTTTTAATTTTAGCGTGGGAGAGAATTTTGGTTGGTTCATTCATAAGTGGTTTGGAAAGCAAGCCACATGGCAGCTTCCCTTCCAAAGCCTAATACGAAATACGAATGAACCCCAACCTCCCACCCTCAAAATTCCCTACGCTCTTTCCGGGCTTGGGATCGGCAGAAAAAAAATCAGGGTTAGCTGGGAAAGAGTAGGGAAACGGTGGGCGGTCTAGAAGTTTGTATGATTGGATATCAAGATTTTCAAGTACCAGAATCGACTGACCGCTGAGGACTTGGGGGTAGGGAAAAAAAAGGACCAAAATACCAATTGGGAAATTCTAAAGCCCTGACAACTGAGTTCGGCGTAATAAGAAAAAAAAAAGAGCAGAGATAGAAATGGTGGTGTCTACCCGGGGGCACGGTGTATACATACTTCAGAATTTTCAGGTTTTGCGTGTATTCGATGTCTACTAATGGAGACACTGTCGTATACCTAGTTCCTAAACCCGAGCCTAGCCGTATTACCCAGTTCCCAAGATTATGCCTCACCGTATACGTAATTCCGCAAACCTATTTCCATTACTGGAAAAGAACCAAAGAAAGATAGATTGTGGAGATAGACTAAAGAAGAAGCGCACGGAGAGAGAGAGAGAGAGAGAGAGAGAGAGAGAGAGAGAGAGAGAGAGAGAGAGAGAGAGAGAGTTGTGACTTGAGCCCGTCGAAACAAGAAAAGGAAGAAAGCGGAAGCAATTAGAAGGTATACAGCAAGAGGTGTGAGAATGTGTGAAAAAGTTTTGAGAATTTGGGATAAATTCATATTTTGTATAAGTTATGGGTTTCATGAATACCGGTATCCCACGCCTATTCAAAATTTCACATTACGCCACTTATCAAATTTAACGAAAAAAGACGAAAAGCGAAAGTAAAGCTCAGTGTTCACCTTGCAGCGAGCCGTTATAGATGTAGTATGCATCTTTTTTCCTTTTTCACTTACACCCCCATTTTTTTGCATGCAAAGGTGTCAGTCCAGGGATGCATACGCCCGGGCAGACCTGCGCCCAGGTTCTTTACCCACTTATAACCTTGATGAAAACCCCAAAAATTCGTTATAAAGCCTGGATAATAACCCTCATAAGAGAAATAAGAGAATACTTCGAAGCTACGTTTCTGTATAAGGGACGGAAAGTAACGGTCTAGTTTAACATCACAGTTATTAGAGTCACATTGTAAGTGCTAAAGCCTTTGAAAGTCCTTTTTTCTCAAAATTAACAAATTTCCGGAGGTAACGAAGGTCTTATGAATTGAAAGCCCCCAAAATTACCGCCAAATTTTTTTCTATTACAATTTTTTCAAGTAAATCTTATCCAACTGTTTTATACAAGTCATCAAAATGGAGAGGACATTCCCACCTCGAAAATCAACATTCTAAATCATTGTCTTTACCTAGAGCACGAAAACCAATCGCTGGCACCATACTGGCAATACTTAACTAGTTCAATCATGAACAAAGCTACTGTCTTACACTACGCGTGTGCGAGAAATCACCAAAGTAGCTTTAGTGATTTTAGGTTGAGTAGAGAAATTTGCTTTTTAAAGTAAAGAATGATAAATCCGGTTGATTAGACCCAATGATTGAAACGATTACGTTAGTCTATTTCTAGAGATTTTGGTTTTGTGCAAGTCTACACAAGTCCGTTTCAAGTATGAAGACATGGTGGTTATGAATCTTCTCCTTATATTATGAACAGGGTCATTTACTTGGTTTTGTGTCCGTAACCATGGACTCTTTCACTTGAAACAAAAAAGTTTCTAGATAAAAATATATCTTACCCACCATTAGAATCATCGTACTCTTCCACTGAAACGAGTTTTTTAGATCATATTCTAAAAAGAAAAATCATATTGAGTTCAATTACAAAATTTCAAAATTTCGCTTTACGCCACATTTTCCATAAAAAAAGTCAAAGAGCGAAAATAGCGTTCATCTTTTGCCTTGCGTTTGGTCATAGAGGCAGCGCACACTCACTTCCTATTAAGGGTTTCAAGAAGGGTATCTCATGCTTTATGATTGTTTGCTTTGCGCCACTTTTTAGATTTTACGAAAAAAGGTAGAGAGCGAAATTAGATTTCAACGTTTGTTTTGCTGCGGACCGTAATAGAATTAGCGCGGACCCTCTCCCTCTCTGTTCTACATCCTGATCGCCTATACCTCATCACCACGACATCCGATGACTCAGCATGACGCAGTATCTTTGAGGTCTGGGTACACTCGAAAAAAATTTCCCATTAAAATGAATGATAATTGCTTTTCACCATCTCGGCTCTCGAAAGGCTTTTATGGTAACGCTCTAGTTTCAGATAGTGGGGAAAACCTGTGTGCCAGTGAATTTATTCATGGGTATTAAGAGGTATCTAATAATCTGACATTTTTCGACGTTGTTAACGTATAGAGCTTAGGGTTGGAACGGCGAACATAGGGCCATTGGGTGGCCGACATTTTTAGAGGAGGGCATGATTATGTCAAAATTAAAAAGTGTACAAAATGGTGTTTTACGTACTTTCAAGGGGACCCCCTTTTACCGAAATATTTTTGGTTTGTTTGCCTGTTGTGTTGGAACTGGTGTCGCTAAGGCCGCCCAAGTCCAGCTTGCCCGGCTCACTAAAAATCCCAGGGCCAGCCCTAAACGTTAATTTCGTCCCGGGGGGGGGGGTCTCTTAAAATTTGTATTTACTACCATATATATCAGTGGTGGCACTAGACCCTACTGCGTCCCCATCCCTACGAATAGTTAGATTTGCACCCCTCACAATCATTATCATTATCATTATCACCATCATCATTATCATCATTTCTATTAGCGTCCGTCGTTGAACATAGACCTTCCCCAAGATTCGCCAGACTTCCTTATCGTGGACATCGCAGAGTCAGTACTTTCTGAATTTATCTAGCTCGTCACGGCATCTTACTTTCTGTCAGCCACAGCCTCACATCTGATCCCTGGGGATCCACGTTGTGAGTCGTGATATTCAATGGTTGTCTGTCATTCTTGCAACATGTCCAGTCCATTGCCATTTGATTTTTCTGACAGTTTCTATGATGTCTTGGACTCATGTCTTTTCTCTAATATACTGTGCAATCTTATAATCTCTCATGATCTCTTATGATCTCTTATAATCTCTCATGTGCACGTTGCATGGTTTTAAGGTCAATCTTTCGGTTAGGTTCTATGTTTCAGCTCCATATGTGACTGTCGGTAGGATACATAAATTGTATAACCTTCTTTTTCGGACTAGTGGGATTTTCTTGTTCTTAAGAGTCGAGTTTGCTTCACCGGAAGCTTGCCAATCTGGTGTGATTCTTCACTTGATTTCTTCAAGAATATTAAAGTTTTAGAAATAAAGATAAATGATATGGAATAGTCTTCCTGTTGAAATAAAGAATTCCAAAAATGCGAATCCTTTTAAGTACAGACTTGATAAATATTGAGATAAATAAGAGATTCTATACGACTCCAAGTCCACAATAAACATTTGGAAGTCATGTGAAAATCTAAAAGGATTTAACAAATAACCGATTCAAGAAAATATCGCTAAGCCAAGAATGCAACACGGATTACTTTTCAGTATAGAATTGGCCCCAGAATGCTCATAGTACCTTGGTAAATTCCATAGATATTAGAGTACGCTTTGATCCGCTATTCCTTTTGTGGTGTACTGAGGGCTTAGGTAAAGGAACGGACTTTAAGTTAAGTATTTGTAAGTAATGACAACGCAACTGATCCTTACCCGAAAGTGAGTACAAAATAAATAAATAAACAAATAAAACAGAACAAAAAAACAAAACAAGTCTGGTTATCACTCGCTCAAAAACTGTTGCAGAACCGTCGTCTTTTGGCAGCATATCGTATCGGGGATGATCAACAAAAAAATTGAAATTAGGGGTGATCAAGGATGTGATTACTTCTCTCGCCTTTTGTTGGATTACTAAAAAGTCTGGATTTCCAAAAAACAGGCGGGCACAAACTAGTGATCAATTTAATACAAAGTTACATTACAAAATGAAGCCCCACTAAAAAACACCTGGGGGTGGGTAGAAAAAAAAAACAAAAGGAATTCTTTTCTAGAAATAACAACGAGTAAATTAAAAAAATCCAGCCCTCTACCTCCATCGGTGCGGACTATACGTGTGATACTGAAACTGAAGATCCCTATTTTCAACAGCATATTTGTTGACTGGGATAAAGAGGGGACAAGAAGCAAAACTTATTTGACTTTCTACCAAGTAATGTGCGTATATATTCAAGTATGAAAGATAAAAGCGAAATATTAAACCCGGCATGCGACTGCAACTAAAGCAGTGGTTTTGAAACTTTAACAACTTCAGGGCTCCTTCTATGAAGGATATATTCTGGTGGAAATGACATATGTTGCTTCTTTCACTGTCACAAAATGTGCAATGGCTCTTGATTCATGTTACTTTCGTAAATTGGATGTCATGATAATCCTTGGCCTTACAGATGTAAAATATGGTAGTTGAACAAAACATACCAAGTCTCCAAAGGTCGTACAAAGGCTCCCAAAAGTACAATACAACGTATCGATAAAATATTAGTACAAACATGAAGTTAGAAGCCATTAATTTGTCCTAGCACCTAGAATGTCGAAAATCTTTGGATGAGTCTCTTGAAAAAAATGACGATTATAGCTTGGCACCTCTGATGGACTGTTTCCGTCGTACTTAACTGAATTCATGGTGCACAATGTTCTTATGAAGAACGAATTAATGGATTTCATCTTCATTATTGTATTGTTATCTTCATCTATACATTGTATAGTTATACTTTAGGAGTATTTATATGACTTTGTGGAGCCTTTGTATGCTGTGTTTTAACTACCATAGTTTATATCCGTTAGACCAGGGGTTACCATTACCCTCAATTTACGACGGTTTAAGTAACATGAACCAGTCTTTTTATTGTTTTCTAAACAAAAACCATTTGCTACTGCGCAAGCAGTCAGAAAGGAAAAGAAAACTCGACTAGTAAATACGATAGAGAGAGACTAAGAAATAAATTGGTTGTACCAATATCCAAATTTTAGAATCGATTTATTTACCTATTGTCAGACAGTAGAGACAACTGGGTCGAAGATTTTCAAAAAGGTGCAATAAATAATTGTGTAGCCTACTGTCAAGTCACGCTGAAAGCGCCCGTTTTCGTCTGGCCGCTGAAATTAAACAGCGTCAAACCTGGTCAGTACTTAGTAGGGTGAACGCTTCGCAGCATCAGGTAGAGTAAGCAGTGCCGAATTAATAATCTATCAAAAGTATCATTTTGTACGGACCCAGCATTTTCAGGGTCCCCGCGCCCAACACTTCCGATTCAATGATTTTATGCTTGCTCTATTACTATAGTATAATACGGTCTTCAATTCTTTTGAACGATTTGGTGCTGAAGATTAACGATATTAGCCAACCATCACCTTTGATTGGGGTTATCATTTAACACTGTAATTAATAGGAGTGTAATATCTACGTGATACGTATACGCAGATGAATATGAAAGTATTAGAAACTGAAGTCAAAGCTGCCGCACAAAAATCATAACTAAAACCAAGGAATATTATTACTGAAATGTGAGACAATATCCGCCCTGTTATCTTACTGTATAAGCAAACATTAATAGGTTTTAATAGTTATATATATATATATATATATATATATATATATATATATATATATATATATATATATATCAATTTGGGACCCCAGTACAATAATCATAAGCATGATTACTGCTTGTGTGCTGCTGGCGGTACACGGATACATCCGTCCCACCGTCATCTTCATAACCAGAGCATTATAATAAACAAACATGACACAATTTCGTTTGGTGAACCTGCCGGAACAATCAGTTGTGTTTTGTGAGATAGTTAAGATACATTGGGTCGGTGGGGCACTATGTGGGGTATGTGTGGTTGGAAGAATGTCGACTGGTTCCTAATCAATAGTACCGGATGTGGATAACGCTTGATAACGTGGGGCCGGGTTTTGAACGAAAAGCCTCGGGCAGTTTTGAAAGGAACTCACTTGTCATACTTTATACATGGGAGAGTCAGCTGTTATTATTAACCTATATTTGCTTCCTGTAAGAGTCTCTCATCTCTCCTCGTTGCCTCTTTTAATCTTTCTTATTATATATTTTTTTCTTATAACTCCCTTTATCTGATGATGATGATGAGGAGGATCATAATCATCATCGCAACCATTCGAATACGAGAATAGTGACTCCTAGAAGAGCACACTGCCATGGGTCCTACATTGAACAGAGTATGCTTGAGAAATGACCGGTCGCACAATCCGGTTCTATTAATCGGTAACAGAGCATAGGCTAAGACGGCTGTGGAACAATCATGTTGCTGCATACGGTACCTGATATTCCTAGACAATCATCTTTCTAAGTACTAGCCAGGCTCGACGTTGCTTAACTTGGGTGACGGTACGAGAACCGGTATACCCAGCGCGATATGGCCGTATATATGTAGCAATTTAACTTAAAGTCATTAATATTAGATTAAGAAATGAGAAGTGTGCTTGATTTGGAAAAAAAATTATTTGCATTTCTCTCAGTGTTGCCGATTAATTTTGACATTCATTTATTACATGTATTTATATTTATGCATGTAAATAATTGATAAAGGAACAGAATAAAATAGAATTTAGATTACGAATTCAAGCTTCCTTATTATATCCACCATCTCTGGAATTTTGCAATTTTCTATTTGTTATTTGCATAGATATAACGTGCATGTCGCACTCGACCTTAAAACTTCATGGCTCAGGCCTGAAGGCTTTTCACGCATAAAAAAATTCTGTCCCCTATTAGTCCTGTCAGCTATCAGCAACCCTCCTAAATCTATGTAAGCTAAGCTACAGATAAGTAGGCTGTTTATGTTACAACTAAGCAGACTCAACCCAAGTTTCCACTGAGCTTAGCATAGCTACAAATGTAGGGTGCCTTTAATGTTCTGCAAGACAAGGTTGGATATAAATACATAAGTACGAAGGTATTTGAAATTGAAGTCATAACCATTGCACGAACGAAAATAAATGTATTTTTATTATTGAAATGTCAGACATATTCGTCGTATAATCTGACTGTATCCGAAGTAAGAATGTATGTGTTTGAATACTTATATGTATGTTTTAATATTTATGCGTATTTTCTTTACTTGGGACCCCTCTATAACGTATGCTACAAGCCCTGTACAAGCTTAATCCGCCCCTGCAATAAATGGCTTCCTCTGTAATTTGATTGTTGTTCAGATTTGGTCTGTCATTTCACTGATTCGATACAGACACTAATTTTAGAAAGTTCACAGATATTGTCAGTCAGTCGTGTACACAGCAAATAAGATATCTATTGGTACAGAATAAATATACTTTACTGTGATTGGAAGCAGAAAAATAGGAAAGCAAGAACCATAAGTTCAACGATGCATCCATTATCCGTGGTTGTAGTAGTAGTAATAGTAGTAGTATGGGGAAGAGGAGGAGGAGGAGGAGGAGGAGGAGGAAGTTGAGCAAGTGGTCTGTATTTCTCTCACACTTGCAAAATATTGCGATATGGAAATTCACAGCGAGTATAATTGTAAAAAAAAAACTCGTAAATGGACATTTTCTGCGTTTGAGAACCATTTTTTTTTTTGGCTTTCATGTGGACCTTGGATATTCTACAATGACATTATCTGCAGCTGGTAAAAAAATGATCGGAAAAAATGTTACATCTTTTAATAACATCCTATCTCTCCTTTCCTTCCTATTTCTGTTGTTTAGCATGACAGGGACTGACCGAAATACTGCCTGAAAAGGGTCTTATAGAGATGTGTGGACACAAGTAAAAATAAAAGAGGAAACGTGATGTACAATTTGAGAATAAACACTCGAAATTGCATGGGTATTTACTAAGCTTATCTCGTGGCTGGAAAAATGTCTATTGGTTTCTAATCAATAGTACTGGATGTTACTATATGATTGGGTTACATCAGCAAATAGTCTACACATTTGTATATCTATGTAGTAATGAATATAAAAACTGGCTAAAAAGATGTGGAAATCTTAGAAAACACTTAGCTCTAAATTTCAAAATATAATGAGCTCAATAGGGTTTTTCTGTTCTTAAAGGAGAGAAATCGGGGAATCAATCAAATGAATGAAATAAACTATATTAATCGTGCTATGAATTATACACTGAAAGATCATACGGTAGCATGACTTGCCTTAAAATAGTTTAAAATGACCTCATGTACACGCTTGTAGTCATTCTCGTGCTAATATCTGATCATAACGTTGTATAGCTATAATCTTGGAGCCTTTCTATGAGGTTTTTTCTTGGAGGGAGATGCATAAATATATATGAATCGACTGAAATTGCAGTATGATGTATTTCAAGCCATGCTTAGTGTGAGAAATTCAGCAAATCTAAACGTGTTGTTGATAGTTCAGACTTCTTACGCAAGTCTTCATCTAATATTGTCTACACATATTCAATGTGATTCATGTCAGGCGACTGATTGGCCAAAGGAGCCATTGGATGCAGTATCTGAAAATTGAGCAAATCTTGATTTGTCAGAAAAATTACGATGCACCAAAAAGCTGAGGGCTTATCTATCATTTCCATTACCCATTCACCCCTCTTCTTGATATAAATTGTGGTTGAAAGGGGCTATCTCCGAGCAGCTTCCTCATAATAATGATGAAGATAATCTTCGCTGTTCTGTCCTTTTTTTTCGAACACTTTTGAAGTTTTTATACGAAGGCTGTTCTCAACATTAAACTGAGGTTGTTTATATACTTCTTGCATCTCTCTCTCTCTCTCGATATATATATATATATATATATATATATATATATATATATATACACACAAGAGGAAGAAAGACGCAAGAAGTGAATTGGCATATGTTTGTATGTGTCTAACATTTTATGTATTGTGTTAATATCTGATCGATTTGTTATAGATTTATACCTCTCGGAGGATTTGCACTACTTTTTGGAGTCTCTGTATGCTGTGTTCAACTACCATATTTTACATCCATAAGACTGAAGATTAACATCATCTCCAATTGACGACACTCGAAGTAACACGAACAAGAGTTCGTAACAAGTATGTGTTGGTGATTGTTGGGGTGGACTCGAATGAAAACGTTAGCGATACTGAATCAATACATTATTACGTTATTCGATTTTAATGATGAAAAAACTCATTTTTTTTTCTTATTATTTCTCCCCAGATACTTAGTAAGTTTATGCTGGATTGATCCCTTAGTTAGTGTGAGTTTGTTGTTGTTTTTAAATTGAACTTTTTTAGTGATCACTGCCCAACAAAAGGTGAGAGAAGTAACTTATTCATCGATCATCTCCTTTTGCAATTTTTCTAATTGATTACTCCTAACACAGCATGCTGTTAAATGTCGTTAGTTACGTGATAGTTTTTATTGAGTGACTAACCAGACATGTTTTTTATATGGATTGTTCAAACACATCGTATAAACCCCCGATTCTTTTTTTATGATGGGAAGGGGTTGTTGATTTGAGTAACTCAATGAATGAGAATTACACTAGGTCTTACTTTTTACGAGGATTTGTGTTTATACTACAGCATCAAATTTTCTTGCACTTCAAGACTGGTTCGTACAATCAAGGAGCTTATAAGATAGGTGCAGCCTGCTACCCTACGACTGAGGACACGATCATGACAGAAATTTATGTTGATGGGTGTTATTTTATGTACTCTGTGTGTGTGTGTCAGTGTTTGTGCGTGCGCGTATGTGTTTTTGTTGACATTCGGATACATATGTGTACACGTGTTTCTCAGAAACCGTAAACCAAAACTGTCCATGTACGTTTCTTCAGTTTTTAAGCTGGTCTTGCTGTCTGGTTGGCTATCTATATATATGTCGTGCGTATGGACCGCACCAATGGAGCTAGAGGGCCGAAAATGTAAGCATTCACTCCTTGTTATGTGTAAAAAAGATTTATTTGTTTATTAACCCCCTACCCCCCCCAGAAAAACGAGTTGTTCAATTTATGTTAAGTTAGTCCCCGAGTTTATGTCCAGCAGCATTCAAGCACGTTTTTTTTTCTTCTTTTTGATTCAGACTTTTCTTAATGAACACTGCCCGATATAAGGAGACATAAGTAACTTATTCATTGATCACCTCTTTTTCCAGTTTTTTATTGATTACCCCAAACATGGCATGCAGCCAAAAGACATTCGTCCCAAGTAAGTTTATATTCAGCAACTAATCAGACCTATTTACAGTGTATTTTTATGCACATGTTATTCTTAAAGCTTTGAACGAATGTGTGTGTGTGGGTATCTGACAAAAAGGTTTTGTCGGGCTCAGTTTCGTTGACAAGTTCTTTGCGATCTTTGAAATCTGGCCAGTAAGAAGCGATTAAAAAACAGATTCGTTCACTAAATAAGAATGAAACATCACATAGCAATTAGTTCAGATCAGTGGTTCCCAAGTGGGTGCTACCAATTCTTTAGGGGCACTGGAAAGACTTAAAGTCAAGGGAGCAGTAAGGAAGGCGTTAGAAGACAAGAGGTTGATCAGGGGATCAAGGAGCAAAATACAAGGGCGAAAAGCTGATTTTATGGTAGAGCTCTTTGAAGTTCAAATGTTTCCATTTCTTTTTTTCTGATTAACCTATTTGAACAATTAAATCATTTTTTTATTGAAACAATTTTAATGTATCGTTTCTGACCGACTTTAATGGGGTGCTGATGAAACGTATGCTCTTAAAGGGGTCAGGGCATTGATGAAAGGTGTGCTCAAAAAAGGGGCATTTGCCTAGAAAAGTGTTGGAAATACTGGTTTAGATTATGCTTATTAAGAGGCTTAACTGCATATGGTTTAATTGGTCTCATGATGGCTTTTATAGAATGACTGATATACTTTTTCTTGGTTGTAACAATCGTATTCGAAAGTGTTCTTGCAATTTCTAACTATAGTCTCTATTCAATCCACCAACCACTGATCTCTTTCTGCTAGTGTTCTTATTGACTAAAGTAGGGCTTGAAAAGTTTGGGAACCACTTCGTAGGTCATTATAACATAATCAGGTTGAGTAGTTTTGGGGTCTAAAATCAAACAATTCTTTTTTTCTTGAATATGATAAGAATCCGACGAAATCTGGAGGGTACAACAACCGAAACGTTGTTACTATATCAACAAAAATGAGGATACCAGCTCGAATGAATTAGTGTACAATAAAGGTAATTCATCGCAGAAATATGTACAGAAATCTATAATCCACTACACAGGCTCTGTCCTAAGCAGAATTTCTTTTGGGTAGGAGGCTCACTGCCTTTGAAGAACAATAACATTCAAGCTCTTTTGTGTAACATTTCAAGCGCTCTACATCGCCCTCTGGTAGCCACAGGGCCCTAAGCAGCCGCTCAGTTCGCTTATGCCCCGAGCCGGCTCTGTCATGCGATAATGATAATGTTTCATATCTGAAACCTAAATAAGGAAGTTTATAGCAAAATACTGATGGAAATTCTATTTAATGGGATGGTTCAATGGTTTTATTTGTACACGTTCGGTTTTTGCTTTGAGAGAGAAAATATGAATTATTGTTATTGCAGAAAGTCATCAGATGACGTTAAAAACAAATTATTAAACAAATTGATTGAAGTTACGATATCAAAATGAAAATAAATTTTGGATTAGATAACAGGAAATTATAAAACCACAGAGATTCGGTCGTAGAGTTCCAATGGAAATGCAAGGTAAAGAAAGTTGAATAATGATAATAAAAAAAGAAAACCCAGGCCTGTTATGGGCGTTAAAAAAACCCAACCCCATCCACCAAATAAACAGTCTTCCTTTTCAAATGAAAATTTGGAGAAACTGCATGATTTGCTTTCAAATATAAATAAATGCAGGTCTGGTTAGTCACTCAGAAGAAACCGTCACGTGACCAACGTCGTTTGGTAACACACCGTATTGATGGTGATCAACTGGAAAAAATGGGAGATCAATGAAAAAGTTACTTAAAGGAGATATTTAAAAGAAAAAAAGCCTTTATTACAAAAACCTGTAGAGTAACGATAATCTTCGTTTGGTCAAGTAAAATTTATTTCCTCTCACGTCATGAAACGAACAAGATATCATCTATTTCGTCGTTTGGGTTACAAGTAAAAAATTAGCTATTAGTTATTTTTCACTCTCACAAACAATATATGCTGCAAAATGCCCTTACTGAAAAGCTGCCCTCTCCAGTGCCCCAAATTGCTTCCGACGCTCCTGCGCGCGCGTGCACACACACACACATACACACATACGCAAAACACCAAGTTTAACTTAGTCTGGCATAAGGTCGCAATGATAAGGCATAAGGTGCAGATCAAATTCACTGTACTAGCAATTTGACGAGCTACCGTAGGCATTCAATTCATTTGCTAAACCTGAATTAGTCTGACACAACAGTTATGGGGTACCCAATGAGGATCAAACTCTCTATAGTGGTGATCGCCAACAAAACGAACTTGCTAACCATCGCAATAAGGCAAGCGCCCAATACATACACAAATAATAAATGTGTGCGTTTATTACCCCCAAATGTGTACACACTTTTGTACATCATTTATAAATGAAACATTTATTCTATAGGCCAATCTTATTGCAATAATGATATTGATAATTAAGCCAGTCTGTTTAGTCATTCAATAGAAACCCTCACATAACCAATGTCTTTTGGCAGCATGTCCTGCTGGGGGGTGATCAATGGCAAAGAGTTGTGATCAATGGATAAGTTACTCCTCTCACCATTTGTTCACTAAAACGTCCTCATAACTATATAGATGGCCAGCAAGCCAAACCCTCTTGAAAACTCCAGAAACTTTTGTTGACAGTTTTCGTTGACGGTACCTAATTAAATTTGAGAATATTAACATTTAATCAGTTTTGATTCTTTTGGTACAGTGCTGCATTTTATGAGCACTTAGGGACGATCGTACTTGCCATAAATGACCTGCGAGAACGTTACGGTAACCATTATATGAACACGAGGGCTCTCGTTCGATAAGCCAGTTTGTCTAACGATTCCAAAATATCGATCTGCAACATTTTATACTTTTTTGTTAATTTAAATTTGTCTGTGTTTTCCTATTGTTATCATTTCGAAATTTGTTTTCCTTTTTCCGAAACAAACCCGGTTATCGTCGGAAGAAATCGATCAAATCTAATCTGAGTGACTTCCCTAACAAAATAAAACAGAAATTGGTAAAACAAAATAATCAAAATTGTAGTGATGATTGTCTGGAGCTGTGATGGGAATGGGTTTTGGGAACTAGGTGTACAGTACGGAGGGGTTCCGGGAACTGGGTATACGGTAATATGCCCAGTAGTAGATACTGAACATACAAAAAACTCGGAAATTGAGAAGTGCGTATACGCTATACACCCATGTACCACCATTTCTTTCTTTTGAAAGGTCTGCTCACGAACCCCCAGTAATATCTTTGTGGAGCGTCAGGGGTCTACGGCCCTAGACTAGGAATCATTGGGCTAAATGTTGGAGATGGAATCATGGCTCTGGGCGTCCAAATCACCAGCCCTGCCCCTGAGTTCAATCCGACTTTTGATAGAGCAACAATCAGTGCAACAAAATAAGCATGTCTTCTGTTCAAGGCAGCAATGAGACTAGAACGTTGCCGATGCTGTTTATATTGCCTTGAAGAAAACTTGGAATCAAGATACTTATGCATCAGGGTACAGATAAAAGGGGATTCATAGATATCCCAAGGGCGTTAGTGCTTAATGAACATAATCAGTCACCGATTCCATTTTTCGTGACCTTGAGCAATATCACCTCTAATTTTTAGACGTCAGTGGACTCAAAAATCTTAGGGCATTTTCCCGTGAGAAAAGATATGTAGGCATTTTTGGATTCGACATACTGAATGATATATTCATTTAATAAAAACTCAGAAAGCTATCAACGGAGTCTGACATCCTTTGAGCTCACATCAATTTTCCTAGTGCGTTGGTTGCTAACCATGTGTACACGCAATCACGTGTTCAACTTGGAGGGAACTATGATCGTAACCGTCATACCACCCAGCACCTCCATAATAACAGTAACAGAAGTGGCATCTCGCGATAGTTTGTGCACAGTTCCTCTGCTCTACCACTGAGCTGAACGTTCTTAATCACATTTTGTTTGTATGGAGCAGCGTTTTTTGAACTGGCGAATGACTCAGCCAGGACGAATGAAGTTATTCAGGGGGTGGGGGTGAAAGAAAGAAAAGGATTGAATGAAGGTTGATGAAACATTTACATGAAGCATGAAGGGTGAATGAAACATTAATTTACTTAGAGTAATTCTCTAATTATTTTTGGAATTCTCTTAAGTGTTCGCATGACAGAAGGATTTCAGCCTTTGTAGAATTGAAAACCAAAAGAATGGAATTCATTTCTCTATGTTGATTCGATGATGCAAATTGCTTTGGAGAAGAAAATTGAACCTCGGTTTGAGAAGCTTACCACAAGAATATAAGAACATCCCAATCATAGATTATTTAAAATATAACTTGACTTTATGAAACCTAGAAAAATTCTAATAAATTTTTCTGTTCCGAATTTTTGTCACCCCTGGTTTTCTTTACTTATTTTTAGGATGTTCAAAAACATTGAAAAAAAATAAATACTTAAAAAATGAGTTAATTGATCCTTTTTTATTAGCTCATACGACCAAATAAATTATATGCAAAAGAGAATAAGACGAAAATTACCAATAACATGAACAAAATTTAGTCTAAGGTAAATTAAACTTGACGAAGTATCATAGGCGAATGGTACTGAAATAGTCTCGGAGACACTGGTACAGAGTACATTTTGCAATCAGACAATTGAACTAACAAGTCAGATTACTAAGTTAATAGTATTTGTAACTCAACTCCACAGAGATTCCAACATCAACTGATTCACTCAAGCCCTAGAAAGTCACTTGACTCAGATAATAACACCAAATTATTTTTTATGTTTCTCAGATGAAGCTTTTTCACTCACACTGTGCAACACAATTTATTGTTCCTGGGTAATGAGTGTTATTTTTTTAATTGATTATGTGTAAAAAGTATAGAAAATGGCTATTATACGCTACAAACTTAGATTTGGTTGTCAGGACAGTGATATTTATACCAAGTTGTTTTCTTACTTCAAGTGATTAAAATATGCAAATTCACCCGTTGTTCAATTCGAAATGAGTAGATTTTAAATTATGATTTTCTTGGCCTTGTAAGAAACGTTTAAAGCGAATAATTTACATCTTCTATACTTTTTAGACTCAATCAATCAGAAAATAACACTGATTACCCAGGAACAGGAAAGTATTTTAAAGAAAAGTTGCACAGTGTATTAATCCAAAATCATTACCCACCGATGAAGGAAACCCCCAGCCACGCCGTTGCTTCAACTCATGACCTTTCTCATCGAATGCCGATGCGCTATCATTGACGAAGGTTGTTGATATAATAAGCTTTCATGTTGGACGTGATTATCGAATAGCATTGATTACAGCCTTCGAATTAGTCGGCCGCAGAAATTCGTTTGCCTTTATCAAGATTATTCGTTCTGAACAAACAAAAAAAAGTTAACAAAGATTACTGATAAGTGCACCGCTATTTATTTATTTATTTATTTATTTTTTGTCTGTCTCGAATAAAAAAAATTGGCGATGGAGCAAACAAGGGAAGTGATTATTAAAAAAAAAAGTGCTGGGAGTAGGGGTAGTTGCTTGAACGTGGCTTTTGTCTAAGATACAATATCTGTTTGTGAAGAAATAAACCTTAGATCAATACATCATGTGGTTCAGCTTTTTGCATTTTTCGTTAAATCTGTTAAATAAAAATTACGTGATCGATTCAGTCAGATCGTGAACATGGAGAAGGAGTACAACTTCTGCAGAAGATGAGATCGTAACAAATTCGAAAAAATCGTCGTACATTCAAAAGAGGGGAAAAAACAATGTTGTTCCTGGTACAAGTTAGTAGGATAACCGTTCAATAATAACTCGTGTGTGTGTGTGTGTGTGTGTGTGTGTGTGTGTGTTTGTATGTGTGTGTGTGTGTGTGTGTGTGTTAGAGAGAGAGAGAGAGAGAGAGAGAGAGAGAGAGAGAGAGAGGGACGATTCTGGTTTCCATTCTACTCGAAGGAACCAGTAAAACTTTTTGAACTAAAAAACACTTATACAGCGAATACCTCTGCTAACGCTATTGCCAGGAAGAGTAATTATACATGGATCCGCTCAAAAATTTAACCACTTTTTCTGCATTCGATTGTCCACCCCTCCACAACCTTACATTGAAATGAATTGAGAACTTTTGGAGGTATCGCGTGGACAGGCATGAGCATATATATAAGTGTATGAAAAACAATGGAAAATATCTCTCAATCGAAAAAGCATCCTTGGATCCTTCCCAAAACGTTATCTGTTCTTCCTCAACTAATTTCCTACAAAGTTTCATCTGAATTCATTGAGAACTTTCGGAGATATTGTATGGACCGACAGAAAAACTGACACAGCCGAATACATATACCTCTCCAACTTCGTTCGCAGAGGCAAAAAAAATGCGTCATATTTTCAGGAAAATGCAAAGCATCATTCGGAATCAGGAAAAATGTGGATGTCCTTGATCATTTGAATCTTTACAAAAACATTGTTTTTCTAACAACACAACATTTTTCTCGGGAGAGACTGAAGTAAAAAGACAATACACTTCGAATTCAAATTAAGAGGCAATCTTCTGACATGAAAATCCCAGACATCATGGGTGATAATCTTTAAAATAAACCCGGTTGCAATAACCAGCCCGAAGCTGAAATTAATTGTAGCGTCTATCAAAATGGCGACAATGCATTCATCTTGTTCTCCGAATGTTCAAGTTAAATTGTTAGACATCATCATCACATTCCTACAATGATGAGATAAAATATCACCATGACTCTAATTACTTTCGATTAAAACCAAAACGTCTGGTTCTAGAATGTTCATCGTGGAATTGTAGGTAGCACAGGTAGCACATCTGACTTCAATGTTTGTATCTAAGTGTCGTCACAAGACCTCACTAAATAACTGGCTCAGTGAAATCATCTCAGTTACGATAATGGAGTACTAGGCAAGGATCGAACTTACTAGCAATGGTTTGCAAGTCGAGCTTTTTAACCATCTACCGATAATAGGTGCCCCGGATATGTGTATATGTTTGCACGTTAAAAGTCTAAGGAAAAGAGAACTCAATATTCCTGTCAGGATTTCGTTAGACAGGCTGTATTAATCATTGTATATGATATGGTCGGACTCATGTATTTGTTCATTTCGGTTGTATTCGTTGAGTGTTCTTTGGTCTAGAATGTGGAATCACTTCTACTGAGGCAACAAAAAATAATACCGATATATATATATATATATATATATATATATATATATATATATTACTGTGTTATCCACAGGCAGCTGTTCCGTTGTATTACAACTCTTCAGTGTGGCTGTAGACTATCCATTATCCAATCCTGGACCACGAGGTAGGATTGAAACCTTCGCTTCATATCTCTGCGCCACGGAACTGGACGGTCAATAAGGTTGAATTTAAGCGATATATTCATTTATGCATAAATTCCCCATCCACCAGAGTGCTCTATTCCTATGGAAGAGCATATATATATATATTCCCAAAACAAATCTGTACTTTTCAATTGGGTAAAATATCACCCAATTGAGAAGTACATTAAAGTACGAAACAGATTTGTTTTGGGAATATATCTCATATTTTTATTTATTTAATCATATAGCTTTGTTCTTATTAATATTGAGCATTGTATTTTTAAAGGCAATAACAAATCTCTCCCAATATATATATGTATATGTTTTCACATAAAATTCTCATCTCGTTTATTCTCTGTCTATTCGTTTCTTTCAACGCAGAAGTTATTTATTAAGAAATGGATATATATGATATCACAGAATAATTATACATTGCGTTATATCATATAGAAACTTTTTTTCGAAATAATATCCCGTCATTACACGGTATCACTTGGCCTAGACAACGTAAACAGAATATACAATTAAAGAAAATGTGGCTGTTACCGGAAATGAACCTACTGTTTAGTTCAATGGTAAAAGCAACGCTAAGTTCAAAGTGGGCACACACACACACACACATATATATATGTACGTATATATATATATATATATATAAACAAAAACAAAAAACAGATGTGAAGTGTCAAGTAGAATTCGAGCACGCGTTTTTGAAAGTGATTCCACGTCCTTTCACACATTCTGAAAAGAATACGCGGCGAAGGCCGGAGGGTATACGACCGAAACCTCGTGAATAAATGTACATATAGATAAGGAAGATAGTCCGACCATAGTAAAAAGTTCAATATTGTCTGACTGTGAACAATGACATTTTCAGTTAGTCCAGTGAGTTATAGCCATAAAATACAGACGTTTGTTAGAAACAGGAGAAAAAGTAAATGAATGAGTCTAAAAGGGGAAAAACACCCACTAAATCAAATAAATAGTTTACATCTGTGAAACATTAGATCAACCATTTGAATAGTCTGCTAAGTCGATACAATTGAATATAGGCCCTCAAAACTAAGTCAGGTCGTTAACATTCACCACAAACTGAGTTTTTTTTTCTATCAGACACGGTCAACCAAAACTGTCAACATAAGTTTTTCCAGTTTTTAAGTAGGTCTGGCTGGCTGGCTTTCTGTGGATACACGTGTCACGCTTACAGGCTGCACCAATGGAGCTAGGGGCAGGAAATTTAAACATTCCCTCCCTGTCAAAGAAAACGTTCTTTTTTTCTTCGTTGATTTGAAAATAGATTTTTAGTTTGTGTGCATGTGGGAGGGGGGTTAATTTGCAACACACGTTTATGCTGAACTGATCCCTTACTTTGTGATCGGCAGCGTTCTTATTTTTTGTTAATTCAGACTTTTTTTTGATCACTGCCCAACAAAGGCAATAGAAGTAGCTTATTAATTGATCACCACTTTCCCAATTTTTTAAATTGATCATCCCAATATGGCATGCTTCCAAAATACGTTGGCCACGCGACTGTTTCTAATGAGTGACTAACCAGATTAGTCTTTTCTATTTTCTTTCTTTCTTTCCAACTGTCGGCGGAAAAAGCAAACATTAAATTTCAAATGTATTGTGACAGCTGCAAGCAATATTTCCAAATGCGGGGCAAAATCCTTTTTTTTCCCTGTGAACATGAGATCATTGTTCTACACAAATTGTTGATACTGAACTCTTCTATTGCTGGTAATTAGTGAATCATACACATTAAATACATACGGGGCCCACGAAAACAGAGTTACGTTGCGTGTAACATCGTTTGCATGGTTGGTGAAATACATGCTTACATAGTTCGTTGGTGAAGCAGCGGGCCTCAACTCCCGGTTCAGCGGTAAATCCCAGATAGGTTGTTGCTCACTATTATTTAAGGCTCCCGCAGGGCAAGGTTGAAAATGGGTGGACAGCTTTCAACCGCTGCGCCATGGCACTTGGTTTAGAGGAAGTGTTGTGCCCCAAGTTCCACTTCACCTACTCTCGACCATGCTGACGATTTCCAAAGGAAAGTAGTGTCCAATGCGATTGGAAATCAGCGAGCCTCCCTAGCTGGTTACGTCGCCTGGTATTCCCAGAGCCCCCCCCCCCATCTTAGTACTGACCACGCTTGTCATTGTTTAAACGATCTTATCCACAACGATTTGGCCGTAACAGCTCAGAATCACAAACTCGGCAAAAGATTTAGTATACCTTAATTAATTAAAAAGTACTCAGTGAGCATATACAACATGAACATACAACGCCACTGTCAGGGAAAATAACTGAGCCTGGATCCACCCCAAAATTTAATCACTTCTTTTGAAGCCAACCCTTCCACAAAAATTCATATAAATTCATTGAGAACAATTGGAGATAGTGTGTGAACAAACGAGACATTTTGGTGATATCGTGTAACTTCGATGCAGGGGAGGTAATTGCAGATGGATCATGCCCAAATTCAATTACTTTTTCGATAGCCTATTATCCACCAACCACAAAATTTCAGAAATTCATTAAGAACTACTGGAGATATCGTATGGACAAACATGAACATATACATAAATGTATGAAAATATATAAGGAAAAATATCTCTTAATCGAAAGAAACCGAAGACAACCTTTCAGAGAAGATAACTGATTGCTATGAGTGTCACTTGAAAAAGACTTTGGAGTCTGAGACCTATACTAAAACAAAAAGGGTCGAAAATACCAAAACATTGTCATTTTCAATAGCTAAAAATGGTAAGATTACCTAAAATGGCTAGAAAATAACTGTTTAAAATTGTTAAAAAGTGGCTAATAATTTGACAAAATGTAGCTCAATGTAGAATTTTCGCGCCCCTCAACAAGACACGCACAAACTTCGTCCATAAGAACCTTCTGAGAAGAAAAGTAACCGAATTGGGATTTTTTTTATTAGCCGTCAAGATCTGTTGTTGGACATAGACCTCTCCCCGAGTAAGTGTTGGGTGGGCAAGTTCGGTTGGCCTTACCCAGCCAATCTGGCCCATGACCTGTTGATAGGGAGGGGTGGGTACAGACATCCTCAGCTGGCCGATCCTATTATTCATGCCCTTAAACCGCTCGGCCACTTTGCCCATCCAGAATTGGGGAGAGAAACGTATAGGGTGTTTCAGCCTGAATCATTGCAATAAAACGATTCCCAGTGGATTGTGTACCATTCACCCTCAAGCGTGGGGTCTTTTAGTCTAATTAGCAAAATACATGATTTTTCCAATAAAAACTCAACAGTACGTTCCAACGGCTGCATAACGTGCTGGGAGTGATCAATTAAGAGTTTTTTTCTAGAAGGGGTGAATAGATAAGTTATTTCTCTTGTTTTTTTTTTTGTTTTTTTTCCTTGTCAGACTCTCTAAAAAAAGTCAGAATAAAAAAAAAACAATAACAAAAAAATACAACAAACAAACGTGAAAACTGTCGGGCACAAACAAAGGAGCCTATTTAGCATAAATTCATATTGTAAATTGACCCCTCTAAAACCTGGGGGGTGGAAACAAAAGAGAAAAACGTTTTTCAAGACATAATGAATAGTAAATATTCAATTTTCCTGCTCTCTAATTCTATTGATCCAGCCTGTACTTGCGGCATCCAGCCAGACCCACTCGAAGACCTAGGAAACACGTGACAACTGCTTTGGTTGACGGTTTGTAAAAAGTGGAAGTGGATGGCAAATATTAAAAATGTAACAACCATGGAAAACTACTGCTAGAGGGACTGAGCCTCGTCTGGTTTGACTGGAACTCAACGACCATCCCCAACATTTGCTTTCTTGCTTTTTCGTTTTCCCCTCAAACCTTGTGACACGACACACCTACACATCATCATCATCATCATTGTCCGCTTGCTTCTCTCCCACCCGCCTTACTCTTCTCGGTGACCCCCATTCATTCACGAGTAAGGGTCTTGCCAGCTTCTAACCTACTGATCGACAAGCTGGGAGAAAAACCAACCCTCGTATGACGTCTCTGCCCGACATTCGCCAGCTCGAGCGGTTCCCCCTTTCTTCTCACGTGGGAAGAACAGAGAGATTTCTCGGCCAAGTTGTAGTATTCTCTCTTTTCTTTCCTTCTGAAGTCTTATGTCCGTCGCTGACGTCACGAATATGTTCGAAACGGAATGACGCTATGGTGACATTGTAAATAGGAAGTAGAGTTTACGCTATGACGACTTCAGTGCCCTTAGTAGTACATGCTACGGACCCCGCAATTTCGAGGGCCCTGCACAGAAAGGGAGCGGTTTACAGCGAATGCCGACTTCTCGATTTCTAGATGTGTGTATGTTCAATGTATTGTAATAGAGACATTAACCGTATACCTAGTTTCCAAAACTCAGACTAACCGTATTCTTGCTTCCCTAAAAACATATCCATCTTTACCTGCTCTACATGTTTGCAAGTTATATCAAATCCAATTTAGTATTTTTTTATTAACAACTTGGTGTATAAGATTGGCGTTTTTAGCCAATTATTACGATTGGGGTTATTTTTTTTTTATCACGGTAATTGATGAGACGAATTCTGACTGGCAATGGGGTCGCAGCTGCGTCCAGCTGGTCAGAACAACAAGGCGACATTCTTAGCAGACACTTTTTCCAACCATGAAGGAAACTGATCTTACGATGTTTAAAAAAAAATCTTTTTTTTCTTTTATATGAATCATTTTCTCTGTTATTATTCTCTGACAACAATAGTTTTGCTCAGTAGTTGCTTTTTATCACAACAGTAGGTCGATAATATCTTCGACCGCCGCAAGAGCAAACAGCGTGAAAATGGGAAATGAAGATTTGTACCCAACTAATACATTGGAGCTTTCGTGGCTTAGGTGGTTAGGGCAACGTCCAACAAAGTCAGGTCCCATCGATATTGGGTGCGACACCCGTTCGAGTCAAGTCGGAAGCTATTTCCGATTTTTCTGCTATTTGCTTTAATGGTTGATAGAGAGTTGTCATGAAAACTTACCATACCAAGAAGGAGTAAACCAAATCACGAATTAATGATAGCGATAATTTCCTCTGGATGAATTAATGGAAACAGCTTCTTCGCTTTACGTCATTCCGGCCTACGAAACACTCTACTTTCAGATTGCATAGAAAACCTGTAACAACATCATGGCTGGGTTAATCTTATTTCATGGGGCTTCTAAATCGAGAGAAAATATTTTTGAGCATTCCCATATTAGAAAAATGGTATTTTTAATTCACAGATTGCATTTTCCATAATGTTACTGTAACCGCTACGCTACCTGCACCTTCTTTTGTAGATTAAGATTGGCACACAAATGGCTTCATTAAATAAGATCATCAGACAGGAATTCTCTTCCAATGATTATTCCAGTCATTTTTAGGGCACTAACTCAGTTACCAGATAGTTAGAGACGTTACTGGCCAAAATCTACAATTGATGGCCAAAAACGGCTAAACCCCAAAACTACTTGATAAAGTAATTATTTTATTTGATTATATATTTTCATTAAAGAATTTTACATCACTATTATTAATTTACAGAAAGCTATACTACTCTTCACCTTTATTCTGACTTTACAATTGCTTTGCTGACGATGACAGCAAAGTCGAGTGAGTTTGTGACGAAAAACAACTGAAAATCAAGACGAAAATAAATAATAGTACAAAGATATAATAATGATTATTCATGAAACATTGCAATACTACAGTACATACCAAAAATAAGAATTTATTGGAAAAAATACTATGAAACAGAATCAAATTATCCCAAAAATTTTAATATGACCAAACCGGGAGGCCAGATGCTTTCCTAAATGCTAAATTTGTCAAATGTGGCCACAAAATTGCCAAAATGGCAACACTGCACTAAGTATTGTTGAGAATTATCAAAAGAGTCCCCGTAATAACTGGGCATAACAAGTGTCAGTATAAAGCTTTGACCCAAAACAGATTGAGGTGTAACAGTCAACAATAAAGACGTACCGAAAAAGTGAACTCACAGATAGAATGGAAAACGGCAAAGACACCTTATTCTCTCAATCAAAAGAAGTTTTTTTATTTTTATTTTTCATTGGTGGGCGCTTATTAATGGGTAAGAGACAGCGCAATGTAATTTCCCAAGAGATAACGACCAGTCTACCCTCATTCTACCCTAATTCACAGAGGGTGGTTTTAAAGGCTAACAGATAACGTGTTTCTATGAAGGCTATCAGAAAGCAAGCAATAATCGGAAAGTACGTATATAAATATATGATCTTACGTAAACACACACACACACACACACACAGGGTGGCCCAGAAGTAGGTAAACTGTTTTGAAGATAATTAGATAATATCTAGTATCTTTATATATAATATATATATAAATACATGTATGTATAAATATCATGCAAAAATATTCAAAACACAGTATTCTAAAAAGAATTATACTTCTTACTTTTGGGACACCCGGCCCGTATGTATGTTCATACACACACACACACACACACACACATATATATATATATATATATATATATATATATATATATATATATGTGTGTGTGTATGTGTGTGTGTGTGTGTGTGTGTGTGTGTGTGTGTGTGTGTGCGCGCGTGCGTGTATGAAGATATGGGCATAAAAATTAGCCATGAACCGTCATATAGTAAAACACATTCACAAAAAAATCTGTTTGACGATCGATTTTCGTTTAACCTTTGAATTTCGACAACTGGAAAGAATCTTTTTTTTTCTGTGTCAACATGAATATTTTAGGAAAAAGTCAGTAATTATGTTTCGAAAAAACATTGCTCACAATTTCACTGCTTTTACAAATAGAACATTCAGGAAGATTTTTATAATAGAGCCAAATAAAAAGTGATGATCATGTTAGACCAGAGCTTTCCAAACTTTTGCACTCGTCACTTTTTGGGAATAATTTTTTTTTTTGCGATCAATAGATAATATCACCCTAGCATTTCAACTGTCTTAGGAAAAGTATCCTTTGAGACCTATCCAAAATTATACTGAATTTCACCACTCACCCCGAGATCATCGGTGACATACTTGAGCAGAGCTTTCCAACCATGAGTCGTGACATTTTTGTGTGTCGCCGATAATCCCTAGGCAAGTTGCGAAATTAAGTATATTTCCTATATCTTTTAAAGGATTCTTTTCCTGAGTAACTTACACTGCTGGGATAACATTATATATTTGGCTTATCCAACAAAATTTAAGTAATGCGTTGCAAAAGAATGATTAATTAAAAAAAAAAAAAGCTTTGCACTGAAGTGTTGGAATACATAGTTTGGACAGCTCTGTGTTAAAGATAAGGAAAGAAGATATTTCCGTTGTCGGTTGCTGAAAATTCATATCACCTCAGGAATGTATATACTTATTCTACACGAGAACTTCTCCCAATATTCACTGGTTGTAATTTATATAAAATCTGGAGTACAATGGGTATCTTTAAAAAAATCATTATAGGGACAAAAAGCACGTAACTTGGATTTTTGCTTTTTAATTTAAAAAAAAAATGTTTTAGACCAGTTTCTTCTTATATCTATCAGACTAAGATCCAGGTTTCCTCCAATTACCTTAGTTACCCTTGCAAATCTCAAGTTTAATTGAGACCAGGACTTAATAGTTACAAGTGCTCAATTGCTGCACACCGAAATCGAACCTTCTGCTTTTGAGACAGGCGTGCTAATCATGACACTATCCTGGCAGACAACAAAATTAACAACCGGATATTAAAATTTTCTTTCCGTTGGGAACTTCTACCGGTACAGAGCAATTAATAGTTTTATACAACGCGAAAGTTTTTGATAACATTTGATTTGGATATTTTGGAGTTTCGCTCCATAAACACGGGCAACCAGCAATAAAGATTTTAGATCAATTACCAGATATTAAGGGCGAGTTTGACAGACTCTCCTCAACAGATAGAAAAGCAAGTTGCAGATTCAAACAGAATAAAAAAAACGGAAAGATTGTGTAGTGAGAAAAGGGAACTAGTAAGCTAAATAGTGCAAATAATGTGAACTATAAACGCGCAGTACCTTGATAAGTTGAAGAGTTTGAAAAATGAAATGATCAGATTAACGTTTATAATAAATGAGGGTCGTACAGCATGATGGAAAGTGATGTTCAGAACTTCGTGCTTCATTGCTTAAAACAATCTATGGGATTGTTTCATTAAATAACTCATAACAAATTTACGATAAAATATAAAATATATGAATAAGATGTAAAACACGAAATATAGAGAAATAGATAGATTTATGTTCCAAATTTGTTATAATACACACATGCATATTTTATAAAATACAAGTAACATATATATATATATATATATATATATATATATATATATATATATATATATATATATATATATATATATACTTTACTGCCATGCACTGGTGAAGACAACGCCGCCTGAACTAGACAGCTAATGAACCCAACAAAAAATGAAATAAAATGATGAAAAATAATGAATTCTCCCACGTATACACTCCTGTTTTGTCTTGAATTTACTTGCACGCGCACATACACACTTGCAAAAACACACACACACACACACACACACACACACACACATATGTGTGTGTATATGTATGTGTGTTAGTGATAAATATAAAGAAATTTTAGTTGGAACAATATTTTGTTCGGCACCAGTGTTATCAAATAGCAAATTGAGCGGTCCTATGAGACAGAACTCGGGAAGATTCGGATTTATACCTTTCCCAAGATTATTAATGCGAAGTGAACACGTACAAAAACCTCGATAATCATGAAGTTTCTAACCGTCGAAATTTGAATGGAACTGATTTTGACACTTGATCGTTTTCTAGGATACTGGAATGTTGTTTTCCTTTCATTAATTCGCTTATTTCTTCTTATTCATGCGCATAAATAAGAGATTTTATGAAAGAAAAACAAAGTGTTTCAGCAAATGAAAAGGTCGGTGAAGTGTCAAAATCAGTTCCATTCAAATGATCAAATTTCGACGGTTCAGACTCCATGTTTGTAAAAACCTCAACTGGAATTTGAACCACCAACCGCACCTTCACACAAAAAACTAGTTCAAACAATACTGCGATAATATTAGCTTTGAGAAAAATATGCACAAGATAATTATCCGGTCTCTGAAGTCCATCGAAGCCACACGGAGGTTCAGATAAATATGCATACAAATAAAGTAATTTTACGCTTAGTACTTCCTCGAATTATCTCTTTGAGATATCGAACGAAGATAAACTGAATCATATTAACTGGAGTTCTACATACACTGATCAGACAAAATTCACTGCCTTTCATTGTGATCGCTCATATGTAGAGTGCGGCCCCGGAGTTCTGGGCCGTGATACTGATGGAAAGATTTGATCAGAAGCACTCGTTTCTTTAGCACTTTTCAAGAGATTATCAATATTAACAAGATTAAGTGAATGAAATAACCTGTTTCATTAAGGTAGCAAGATCAAATTATGTACGGATTGCCCAGGTGTGGCAACATAGCCTCTTGATCCTCATTTGATCAACCGAGTCAAGCAACTTTCCCTCAGTTGAAGAGAGAGAGAGAGAGAGAGAGAGAGAGAGAGAGAGAGAGAGGGGATCATACAAAAGAAGTTTTATAGGGAAATTTCCAAATGATCACGTATAAGTATACATACATGCCGGTGTCCGTCTGTTTCACTTTGTAGGCCGAGATTTTGAAGCCAAGAAGGTGAAATTTTGTATAGGGGTACATCTTTTTCTGAGCAAAGGGCATGGGCTATTTGAAGTCATTTGAGGTCACCAGAGGTCATTTATGGTCATTTCTAGCCAATAAAAGTAAATGTAGGGACCAATTTTGCACCTAGGAAGATGCAGGTAACCTGACGGTTAACGGCGTTAATGGAATTAGTGAACTGAATTCAAACTCCAGCTGGGATAGTTTGAGTTCACTTAGTACAAGTAATGTCCATCCAGGGAAAGTGTGATCCAATTCGCCCCCAGGTAGTTGGGGGGTGGTTCTCGTGAGGCGTAAGGCAGTCCCTGTTCCACATCGGGCTTGCAACCCAGTAACGTTAAAAAATTCAAATTGCCACAAACAGTGATTTGAGGTATGATGACAAAATCATTGTTTCATGTGTCGCGAGACGCGGGAAACAAATGACTCGAAACAATACCGACAAAGAACTTAGTTGAGAGGTATTGTTGTGAACAAGAAAAAGAAGACCGAAGAAATTTGCAAAATTCATAGATTAATGCAGACGACAAACTAATTCGTCTCAGTTGAAAAAAAAACAAAAACAAAAACATGTACGGAAAACAGGCCTGGTTGGTGACTCAATAGGAACTGTCACGTGATCGATGTCTTTTGGCAGCATGTTGTATTGGGTATGATCAATTAAATAATTGGCAGAAGGAGGTGATCGATGGATAAAGTACTTCGCTACCCTTTTGTATTTTGCATGACCACTAAAAAGTCCGAATTCAAAAAAAAAAAAAAAGAAAGAAAAGAAAAGAAAAACACGCTAGAACATAGCCAGACACAAACTGAGGGTCCAATTAAGAATAAACTTACATTATAAATTGAACCCACCCACTAAAAACCTATTTCGAGAAGGGATTTTGAAAAAAAAACAAAGCCCTCTAGTTCCATTGGTGCAGCCTGTACACATGACACATACGTAGCCAACCAGCTAGAATCCCTTAAAAACTTAAAAAACCCATGTTGACAGTGTTTGTCAGTGGTTCCTAATAAACTAAAACAAATATGTTCATGAGGGTATCACACATTTTATAAATCTCTTCTGTACCGACTGCCAAGAGGTGGGAAGATCCTGGCCAGTGCAATTACCCCAAGTTAGGTGAAACTTCCTTGTTTGCCAACCAGTATTCGAAATCGAAGCATTAATGTGGAGACAAAAATCTACTACTAGTGCCGACAGCAAAGTCGCTACCGTTTCAACCATCGAGCAGGTTATTGTCGATAGATACGAACAAGGAATAAGAGACAAAGTGAGTAAGTAGTAGCAAGAGCACAATACTGAAAGAAAGAAAAGGGAGAGAACGAGAGAAAGAAGGAGGAGAACAATGGGGATTATCAGTGTGAATCATACATATCGATTTATAGAAGCAGGTTGAAATTGAACAAGCCTGAAAGTCACCATAGATGCATGATTTCTCTCCCTTGCACTTTCAGACACATATGGAGGAAGTGGGGGAAAACGAGAGGCAGTGGGAGTTTTTTGGTGTATTCGCCTGTCAGTCGGTCTGTCAGTGAGGACAATCAGTACTATAGATGCACGCGCTTCAAAAACGGGACGGGAGTTGCAAAAAAGGAAAAAAAGAAAAGAAGATAAGAACGCCAAATAGTGAGGGGACGGGTAGTGAGAAATGGGGCTGAAAAAAAAAAAAAGGAAATAACCGGACCTCACATAAATGAATCACCACAGTATTCACGTGTGCCAGAATTAATTATCTAAAAATGATCTAAAAATACCAGCACAAGATTTTGGCATTGTTGGTCAAAAATGACCATAGAGACCTGAAAGAGAACAATAATCTGTAGCCCAATTGACTGGTTGGTCAGGTGAGCCATTTGTGGGGCTACGGAGATAAGATTTCTTTCAAGAACAAAAACAAAAGATCATTCTTATATGATGCATAGTTGTATACTCTTGCAGTTTTTCAAGGTTGCAGTCTCTAAAATGTGACCGGTAATGCCCGGAGACACAGACATATAGATAGACAGATAGACACACAAAGGGAGAAGAATCTGTAGCCAACTTGGTTGGTTGGTTGGGTGAGCCATTCGTGGGGCAACAGTGATTCAAAAGAAAGACGAGGAAAGGAAGAAAGAGGGAAAGAAAGAGATAGAGATAGTGAGAGGGGAAGAGGGAAGGAATACGAGGTGGTACACGTCAGCAAGCAAGAGAAAGAATAGTGAACAGGCCAATTAAGTGAGAAGTGCATGTCGCATATTATGCGGAGACCTCATTGTTATGAGCTTGAATGCAAAGGTTGGGGGGAGGGGTTGTCCTCGGATCAACACAATGACCCAGGGGGCCCAGGACAGACACAGCGACACGCAAAGTGCACCCACGTGAGAATAAAAAGATCAATTCAATAAATTTTTTGATAACAAAAGGATTTAAAAAAAAAATACTCCCGGGGAGAACACTTACATACTTACACAGTGACACATATACGTATACAATCAAATGCATAAAAATGTGTGAATACAACCGCATGAGCATCCGCAGAGGAGGTGGGACAAACGGGGCATTTTCACTCTAGCCCCTTCTCACTAAGGGTGATGAGGTTGTGGAAAGATGGGACCTTATGGTCAATATAGGATAATGGTCCTTCTGTATAGAATTTGTTTATGTTTCTTGATGCACCCTTATAAAAAGATGGTATTGTTCTTCGCTGGTAACAAGGGTGCCGCTAAGATATATCCCAAACATATCCATTTTCCCCTTCCCTTCCCTGGAAAAGTGGCAGCGGGCGCCTATGTCCACACATGTGCTTATATAGACATTCACATTGTTAACCACATTCACATGTACTCATACATGCATGCACACACAAATACACACATGGATGTTAATATATATACAATTAATTACTTTATAAGCTTAGATTAGTTCACACAAAGCCATAACTGTGAGGAGCTCTTAGACGATCTAACTTTCGTTGCAGTGGCACCAGCAACTTTCGTTATAACGTAGGTATTGGGGGTCAAAGAGAGCCAACCGTGTTATAACTGAGCCGTGATCAATTTACCTATTTTGGAGCTAGATTAATATTTTGGAGTCCCCAGTCCACCTGCGTTATAACATAGCCCGCTCTCTAACCATCTGTGTTATAACGAGAGGCGCCCGTAACAGACTGAGAGACTAATTTGTCTCTGAGACAAAGGCTCCACATATACGCAACTCTTTCTCTGAGTAATTTACTGGCTAACTTATACGAAGTGCAACTCAAAGATTCAGGAAATTCGAACAACGCGCACAAACCGAACGTAGTACGGACTCTTAGCGCAACCTTTTCTTTAAGCTGAACTCTTCTTGAGATCGCTGCATACATACTAAATGTGACTACTTCGAAAGGAGCAGTGGGGTCTCGGTATCACGATAATTTCATTTTGTTGGTCAAATTTTCCGAACAACTTATGGGTGTTACTTCATAACATATCTGTATCCACTATGCTAATGCACTTAACCCAATACTTCTCTATCCATTACAGATATTGAACATTATACACCGAGCATTTCAAATATAAAATCAGCAAATAATTACAAGTTAGGCTACGAACTTATTCATTCACCCTAGTACATATGTGATAGAGAATGTGTATATATTTATAGATATGATATATACATGTGTGTGTGTGTGTTTGCCCAAACCAACGTGCAATCCAAGATAGAAAGCAGAATATCAGGACAGCTGCCACCTGGAACGATTGACACCAAAGAATAACTGCTCCTTGGACAACTGCCCTCCAGCAAGATCCCTCTTGACAATTTCCTAATAAGTGTGATCATGTTTGGCCTAACTACTTCAATTCAACTAACTTTAACGTTGCTATGCTACAGTCAGCGGCAATTATCTGCGGGCCAATATCTGGGGGCCATTGTGCAGGGGGCAGTTATCCTTAAACCAGAAAGCAGTCAGTAAAAAAGAGAAGGGATAAGCACATGGAAGAGGGGAGAGGGAATGGGATGGAGATAGGGAGATAGGTGGGGAAGACTGGCTTTACAATATAGATGTAGGTCACGAATATAATTTACTGTACTGCTTGGAAAAAATGAATGAATTTATCAACTTCTGTGCGCACAAATGATATCAAAATGATTATATAACCGAAGTCAGTACTTAAACCCCGTCCCCTCTTTCTATTCCCCTCAATTTTTCCTTTTTTAAAAACTTTTTCCTTCCGTTCTCTCTCTTCTCGCACAAACACTGTTGATCAGCAAGTGCTTTAAAATCACTTTAATTAACAACAAGATTTCCCAATATGCACAATTAAACGGATCTTTGCGCATACGCAGTAGGACAGACACATACACACGTATATATATATATATATATATATGTATATATATATATATATATATACGTAAATATGTATATATACAGGGGGCTATGAAAAGTTCTAGACCAAGAAGGAATGATTAAGGAGCAAATTGAGAGAAAAGTGCAGTGATCGTGAACGAACACTTTCTCACTACAGTGATAAAATAATGCATAGAATTTGGTTATATATATATATATAAATATATATATATGTGTGGGGGGTGTAAGGTGCTCTCCAGTATGTCTGCATTCATACCAAATGATTTCCAGTCGATCGTTATGCGTCGTTCTATTTCGTCTTCATGGCTTATGAAGCGAGAAGTACACATGAATTGTAAAATACCAGTTATGTCTTATGGATGCGAAACATGGAAATTAATAAGATGAACAGAGAATCAACTTGGAATCGCACAGAGAGCCATCGGGAGAGCAATGCTAGAGACCCAGGAGATGGAAGACCAACATGGATCACAGAGGGTTGATTAGAGTGAAGGGTATTACACAAATTATTCAGCAGCAAAAATGGAAGTGGGCAAGAAGAGATAACAGCTGGACCAATTGGATAGTAAACGTAGTAGGAAAAGACAATATGGAGAGCTGGTAAGATATAGCAGAGTTTAATGCAAACGTTTACAGAAATGCTGGAACATAAATTATGCATTATTTCAATCATTCGAATTGATAAAGTGTGTATTTTGAGGGAATACCACATAGATAATGAAGTACATTAATATCTACCAACAACTGAAGAAACCTCTGTGTGTGTGTGTGTGTGTGTGTGTGTGTGTGTGTGTGCATCGCGATGACTTAATAACTGGCTATTGAACGGAATTGAAATTCGCCAGATATATAAATCAGCATGCAAGGCAGCGCAGTGTCGAGGTTGTAGTTGTTTGGATCAGCAGTTTTCGAGAAATATGATAAAAATAAATTTGAAAAAAATGAAGTTTACCAGTGTTCCTTCATAGTTTCAACGAATTATCTCGTTTCAATTCAGCCCTTTAGAATTATGTAAATTTACACACAAAATATCTAAATCGACAGTATTGAAGAGAAGTAACCGAAATACTTCGCAGCAGTAGTTTCATACGACGGACGGGATATCATTTTACGTGGCAACTATGGCAGACTGTTTTACACATTATAAAGTCCAGCCCCTTCCAAACACGTATCTTTGGAACAGACACTGTCTCATTGCTATTTGAGCAGGTTTTTATTAAAGATAACTTAAAAGTGATCAATATAAATAAACTTTTTACTGATTTAGCTCGGATAAACGGATACTCCGATCAACCGTAGCCCGAATTAGCCGGAAGCTGGAGATATTCAATTCAAACTTAGTTGATCAATGATGGAATATAATATTTCTTGTCACTATATCAGCTTTTTTTTCGGAAGCTCCAAAGTAAACTATGTTGGCCATGTCCCCTTCAGTTTTTAGTTGTCCGTGTGCACAAAAATCTTATGTTGTGTAATTTTCTTTGCGTGAGTATCTGCGCAATTTTGAATTCAGTATAAGGAATCAATACTTTTTTCCAATAAAAAAACAAGTTACATAATTTGATACAGATTGTGCGCACAATAATTTCTCTTGTGCGCGTGTTGCGAAGCGTATGTCTTCACAAATGCTCACAGCTTAAAGGGAACTATGGTTGGGAGAGGGAATTTATTTCACTTGCATGTTTAAAAATGCCCCATACAGTACAGCCAGATTCAAATTGATCCTTGAAGAGTATTCTTGTAAAGTAGAAATGATCTTAAACCCCCTAATTCGAAAAGAAAAAAGAATAACAAAGAAATCCAATTAAACTATTTTTTCATCATCGATTAAGTAAATCAACTACTTGAATTTCAGAGAAAAAAAATTCCCTCCAGTGCTGTTTTCCAAGTGCCACCGTCTGGTTTATAGTTGTCTAGAGTTCTCACGACACCAAGTCGCTTCAATTTTCCTTTTTCGTCATGTAATGTGACTTTCTGGGCCAATTTGAAACGCATCTGTTTACTGCTGCCATGGTAACATTACAACGTCTGTTTTTACGTGCAGGACTCTACACAGACGATGCTTGTGGCAACGCACCAAGTTCACGGAGACTCCATCTTTACTTTATCAATGTCGTTAGTGCCAAAATGATGTAAGTTAAGGACCTAATGTCGAGAGGGAGATCAACTTGTAGCTAACATATAGTCCAATGAGTAGGCGTCTTTATTTCATCTGTTGTTTTTATTTGCTAGACGTCTGAGGACCCGGTGTCAGGGACAGAAACCATTCTGAGCTGATGTAAAGTTTATGCGAGTTCACTTTTATGAAGACATTATTTATGATGGAAACCCAGTGTCGGAATCAGAGGCTATTTGTAAGTTGTGATAGACACAAATGCCATTGTCCGGTTTATTTGTCTCCATGCCAAAGATTACAGGCTTGGAATCAAACGAGACATTAAGTACTATCTGGAATTCCGAGAAGAGTTATTATTATTATTATTATTATTATTATTATTATTATTATTATTATTATTATTATTATTGTCAGATCAAACTAGTACGGGGCCTGTAGCATATGTTATAAAGGGGCACCAAAAGACACAAGAATATTAAAGCATATACGTTTTTACCATTAATTACTATATTAGAATAATTGGTCCAATCACTGATTATTATTCTCCGAGTTAGTTGGATTAATGACAAGGATGAGAATATTAATCTGAATAACACGTGGAATGATTCGTTATTAAATGTTCAGAGATTTATTAAAAATATTTGATAAGTAACCGTCAACACAGTCACCTAAACTGTCGGCATGGGTTTCTTCAGTATATAAATGTGTTAGGCTGGATGACAATCTATAATCGTTTAATTCGTCACCCCCGGTAAGGTATGCTGCCAAAAAGACGTTGGTCACGTATAAGTTTCTATTTACTTATTGATCAGATTTGTTTAAATGAATAAAATTATCTCCGTCATCGGCTCTGGCTTCATGAACTAAGATCTGAGAAAACTTTTGCATTTCTAGTGTAGGCCCACTGATGGCTGCTGAAGCCGATACAGTGACTTTCAGGGGAAGAGTTCGAGAAAAAAAATGAAGACGAAGCTTCATGGTATCTCGAGTTTTCTTCTTCATTACTACTCCAAAGTGAGGTACCTAATCTGTCCTGCTAATACATTTAAATTAACATATTTTCTGTTTTCTTTTCTATTTTACGATTTACTATTTTTTCTGTTACAATAACCAATCATACCAGGAAAAAATATTTCCAAAGTTAGGTTTATCCAGTCAACGTTGGGTTACATACGTGTCAGACATTAGTTGGACTCTTGGCAACTTTGATAGAAAGTGGCATTAACGGAACGCCGGGTGAGGAAAATACCACGAAGAATGGTTTGCGAGATAAGAATGCTTATAGTCGATCATTTACAATTGCTCGGAGTCACATTGTCTTTATATAAAATAGTTTATCTGTGACTTAGTCTCCCTTTATGTTTTAGCATAGCTCAACCAAATTTGGTGTGCATACTTGGAGGAAGGACTTGGACAATTTGTTTCCAAAGAAAAGCTTTTTGAAAATGGTTTTAGAGGAGTGGTCGGGGGCCTACAGCAGGAACTAGCTGGAAAACCGCCCGATGGGGCACCCTGTAGCACTCGGCACTGCCAATGTTGCTAGTACCTGAGACCGGCCGTGACTTCATTATAAATTAACAAGAAGAAATGGGCATAGTACTCTAGGGAAATTCAGTGAAAGAGAATGGCACAAACAATTCTCAAAAGTTATATCCAGAGCCAACCCAACACATAGGCAAACTAAGTGGCTACTATGACCACTAGAGGGCCCTGAGAGTGCTTGAAATGTACCACGAGAGAGCTTGAATGTTTTTGAGGGCCACATGGCTACCAGAGGGCCTCCGAGAGCGCGTGAAATGTGTCACAAGATAACTTGAATGTTCATTGAGGGCCCCAAATCAAATTCAGCTTAGGGCCCCATAAAGGCTTGGGAAGGTCCTGTATATCCCTATTAAAGGAGCAACAGGAAATGTCCCGTTCCGGTAAATTTGATACCAACCCGAATTTCTTAAGATAAAAGATGTCTCTTTTGCGGATATAACAACATGGCTATTGTTGAAGTCCTCCATTTCTTCAGGCATTGATTCTCTCACTCTCCAACGCAGTTTTTGGCACTTGTATTACTTTATCCTAACTTTCTCTCGTTCCTTTCCGACTCTCTAACATATATTAGTCTTATGTTCTACTTATTAACTTTTTCACACACACACACACACACACACACACACACACACACACACACACACACACACATACACATAACAATATTCATATAGTTCTTCGACTCTTCCTCTTTGAGACGAATAATACAACCTCTGTTCGTTTCCTCTGGTATCAGGAGAATGACAGTCGCCCCTATCACAAAAAGAAAATGATTTTAAAATAGAGCATTTTTTTTCTGTGAAACTGTAATGTCTATATTGTTGTAATTTCCTGCTCTCTCTCTCTCTCTCTCTCTCTCTCTCTCTCTCTCTCTCTCTCTCTCTCTCTCTCTCTCTCTCTCTTTACGGTAAAATAGCGGTAAAACAGCTCCGAATTAACTAACAAAAAAGTAGAAAGATTCCTTTTATTATGAAAAAAAAATCGTCAATAAACTCTAAAAACTTAACAGTTAAAAAAGAGATAGCAATTAATTCATATGTAAAGCAGACATGATAACATTCTATCTACTTCTATCATAAACTCTCTAAAAGTGTTTGACTGGGGTCTAAGTTTAAAATACAGATATTGGCGATGTTTACATCGTAAATGTTGCTCTCTTATCCAAGGTTGGAATTCAAATTGTATAATATCATACTGAAATTTAGCGTATCCAATGCCTCCCTTGAGATTTCTAAAAGAGTTTATTTATATTATTGGCGGAAGCATTAATTTCACCGAGTTACTTCCACTGATTTGTAACTCAGGCAGAAAATAGATTCTTCTCAGTCCTGTCGCCTCCGGAATCTGTACCTTCTTGCTGTAACCCTTGGTGTGTTTTTCTGTCCAATGTGGGGTTGGAAAAGAGAGACGTTTACTTTCTGAGGAAAAGGGTGCCTTATATACAGTGAAATGAGGTACCTTTTTAGCAACTATGATTCCTCCCCGTGAAGCAGTTGTTAGCAAGCTTTACCACAGAGCATTACTTTTGAAGTAAGTTCGATTCTCACCGTACAGAGCTAAGCTTTGTAAATACTGATATTTTCAATATCTTCCAGACACGCTAATTTATTTACGCGGTTCTATTAAAAATTCAAGGAATTTGACCATGACAAAAAAAAAATTAAAGAAATAAACAAATACTAAACCTTACACCCAAGAAAGCAACCCCTTAGATCTCCCGCTTTTTGCACACTGGTTCAAAAAGGAGAAGAAGCATAGATCGTAGGTACAGGTATACCGTATACCAGTGGTTCCCATTCTCTTTATCACTGAGGATTCATTTTATTTGAAAGTAAAGTTTATTCAAATTTATTATAAAGTTTATTCAGACCCCCAGGTTGGGAAGTATTGTTGCTTAATTAGTTCTTGAAACCCATTTCCATCACTGGTCTTATATACCATCACATACGGTAACTTGAAAAGATATTAGATATTCCATGAAGATCATTTTCTTATGAGAGTTTTCAGAGGACTGAAGGGGACTCAAAATCAACCTAGCTGAGATAGTTAAAACTCTTCAAATACGTCTTAACATTCGTTTGTTGCGAAAAGCTGGCCAGTCAGTGCAATTATTTTCAGGGAGATTCGATTCAGATTTCATGATAATTCCACGAATTATTGAAGAGAGACGATAAAACTAATGTCAAATATGACCAAGAACAATTATGTGAATAAATTAAGTTTTCCGAAATAGACTTTTAGAAAAACTAGATTTTTCTCAGGAAATTGTTGTCTGAAAGTTTAGTTGCATAAATAGGCGGAAAAAAATAGGTGGAATAAACGAAACGTGAAAATCGCATTTTAACGAGCTTTATAATAATGCAAAGGACAGAGACGGTTTAACTTATGTTGCAAAAGTAGCATATACCACAGGCCCCGCAATTTCAAGGCCCTGCGCTAAATGCTTGCAAGCCATCAATTCCGATTTAGTGATTCTGCGCTTGTACAATGGTCTTCAAAGTTCAGCTACTCAGGAAACCCTTTTCAATAATTAGATATCCTAAAGAATCCTTTCAAAACAAAACTTTCCCTTATATATATCAACACTGCTGGGGTGTCATATTAATATAACTGTTTTGTTTTTAAAATCATCGAAACGGTCACCTAGTAAACAACTGATGATCTCAACAAGAGAAAATTTATACATTGTACCATAATAACAAAATATATGTGAAACGGGGAAAAAACTCTGAAGAAAATTACATAAATTTCATAGGCAGATATCAGGAAAGAAGTGACTGAAGTGACCTAAAATAAATCTGTAAAGCTTCATCTCTCTCTCTCTCTCTCTCTCTCTCTCTCTCTCTTTCTGTCTGTCTGTCTGTCTGTCTGTCTCTCTCTCTCTCTCTCTCTCTCTCTCTCTCTCTCTCTGCGTTATATTATATACAAAGTCTTATTCGAAACGATCCACTGTTATTACACGGTGGATGTATGACTTGGTTGCCGCAGGAATCGAACCTGTGACCCACAGGGTAGTGTTGCTCTTACCACTGAGCTAAACAGCCGCCGGTAATGCAAAGGCCCATTTTCTTTAATTGTTTATTCTATTTACGTTTTCCAGGCCAAGTGATACATTAACCGTGGAATGACGAGAGATCATATCGAATAAGAGTTTCTATATGTTATAACGTAATTTATAATCACGCATGCACACACACACACACACACATACATATATATATATATATGTACATGTGTGTGTGTGTGTGTGTGTGTGTGTGTGTGTGTGTGTGTGTGTGTAACTACTAAATGTTGGCCTTGTTAAGAGAATTTTATGTATACACCCAAATAGAAAATACACACTCGAATGGAAAAGTAAGAATAGAGGAGTAGTCATATGAACGACTTCTGACTGAACAGCGTTCGATTCATGTAAATATTCACGATGTTTTTGTATGAAAGTATTATTTGTGTTAAGAAAAAAAAGAAATGAAAATATGTAAAAGCCGTGAAGGAATCATTTACGTAATGAAGAATTATTATGTATATTATGAAAACGTAACTCGGTTGCGCCGAACGCAGTTAGAATACCGCTGCCATAGTACTGCGTTGCCTTCAGCTTTTATGAACGTCTGGCTGTTTTAGGTTAGCAAATTCAGTTAATTGTCACCTTTAATAGAGGTTATTATTTAAACACATTTAATAATAGGGGCTTGTATCTACGTTATACATATTCAATGCATAAATACGAATGTAAATGAAACTCAAGTAAAAAGCCAAAAAATATACTATTATTGAAATGTCAGAGATATTTTCGTATTATCTGACGGTATCGCAAGTGAAGAATGTGTATTTGAATAAATACATGTGTGTGTATTTTGGAAAAAAAAAACCTTTATAACATATGCTACAGGCTCCGCACCAACTTCATACGACCCTAGATGGGACCCACTAACAGATGCAGGGTCGATGTGATCTTAGTAAGCAATCTTATAACTTAAACCATCATCATCTATACAAGAAACCAACTATTGGTATCGGAAACGCTGGTTATCCAATAAAATGTTTTCACCACTAAATTGGCAATTATCCAAGAGGGAATCAGCGTGAACCACACTCAATGCTAGGATTGAAACCATCGTTTGAAGTTTCAACCATTAATCATTCTGTCAGCAGAGATTGAACTAAAGTCGCAACGGCTTTTAATCTGATATTTTAACCTTTTTATGAGTTAAGTTGAATAAGTCTCATTTACCAAGAAGAACTAAGGACTGAAGTTTGGAATCTTTCAACAGGATTGATCTGACACGGCATAGACAACATCATCATCATCAGCCTCCAAGCGTCCTTCATTGGATATGGACCTTCCTCATGATACACCTGACCTCTTTATGAAGTAGTATCTAGTGTAGTGATTTGAAAACGGGGGGCACTTGACTCCCTGGGGAGGAATCGGGGAGGAACCTCAGTGAGGGAAAAGAACGTTGGTTAAAAAAAAATATCAAATGATAATTCAAAACAGGGTGGGAGGAATTGAGGAAACCAGGGATCGCAAGGGGAGAGGTATGACTTGGGACCCTTAGATATCCTGGTCTAGTACTGGGGTTCTTAACCATTGCAATGTTCAACGCTTCTAGTAACCCATCTATGTTACTTGGTTTCATCATCATTATCATCAGCCTCTTAACATCCATCATTGACCTTCCCCAGGATTCACCACACTTCTCTATCGTGGGCGTCGCAGAGCCAGTACTTTCTGAATTTGTCTAGTTCGTCTCTCCATCTTATACTCTGCCGGCCTCAGTTGTGCATGTGATCTTGGGGGATCCATGTCGTGAGTCGAAATGTCCATCGGTTGTCTGCCATACTTGTGACATGGCCAGCCCATTGCCATTTGAGATGTTTAATGGATTATATGATGTCCTTAACTCCTGTCTTCTCCTGGATGTATTGTACTGTTTTGTTGTCTCTCCATGTGAGGTTGAGCATATTTTTTTCATGTGCACGTTGCATGGTTCTCAATTTGCGGGTCTGTCTTTGAGTTAGGTCTCATGTTTCAGTTCCATAAGTGACTATTAGGAGGATGCATTGGTTGTACACCCTTCTTTTTAGGATTAATGGGATCTTCTTGTTTTTGAACGTTGAGCTTGCTCTGCCAAAGGCTTGCCATCCTCGTATGATTCTTCACTTGATTTCTTCTTCTTTTGAGGGTCTCATGCAGATTCGTTGTCCTAGGTAGATGTTGTAGTCTATTTCCTCCAGTTCTGTGTCCTCGATTTTTATTTTTTTCGGTTGTTGCACATAATCTTCATCTTGCTGAAGTTCATGTGTAGGCCAACTTTCTTGCTCTCTTCATTTAGATCATCTAGCATTAGTTGGAGGTCGTTTAGGTTTTCTGCGAAAAGGGCAATATCGTCTGCAAACCTGAGGTTGCTTAGATATTTGCCATCTATTTTGATTCTTTTATTCTCCCAGTCTAGTCTTCGGTAAATCATCTCAAGGAAGGCTGTGAAGAGTTGGGGTTAGCTGGTACCACTTTGTCTTGCCTTTTTTTTGGAGCTGAAAGGGTTCAGAGTCTTTGTGTAGCCTGATAAAAGAGCTGCTGGGCAGCACTTTGACATATACTGGATCTACAGCTTGTAGAGTGATGGCCTCCGTGACCTCAGGGATTTCCACTGAGTTGAAGGCCTTTTTGAAGTCGATAAATGCTACAGCGAGTGGTAGCTTATATTCTGGTATTTTTTCTTCCAGAATGTAGGTGGTCCATGGTCGAGTAGCTTCTTCTAAAGCCAGCTTACTCTCGTGGTTGATTTTCATCTAGTGCTGTGTGATTCGGTCGGTGATGATTTTAGTGGAAATCTTGTACATGCAGTTGAGTAGGCTTATAGGTCTGTGGTTGTTGAGATCTTTTGGGTTTAATTTTTTATATAAAAGCTTTATGATTACTGTGTTCCAATCATCTGGGATTTAATTCTGTTTCAGACATAAGTTGAAAAGGACAGCCAGTTTCCAAGTGATGATTTTACCCACTTTTCTGGGTAGATCGATGGTGATGTTGTCTGATCTAGGGGACTTTCCTTTCTTCGTCTGTTTGATTGCTTTTTCCTCTCCCACGGGGTTACTTCTGGGAAATCCTCAAGTAGATTGCTCACATATCCTGTTCATTGTTTTGTAGTCCTTGTTTGAATGAATAGAGTTTTTGGTAAAATTGTTTGACACGTTCGACAATCCTGTCTCTGTCTGTGGTTTGGTCTGGTGATCGGACATGAAACAGTGCTTTCAGCATGATCATATTTCCTTTATTTCATATACTATAAAGACAATGGGATGCAGTACAGGCAGAGGAAACCCAAAGGCTGTATCAGCTCAAACATTATGTTAATAACAATAAAGATGAAGACAAAGTCCCAATAATGTATGAAATAGTCCAAAAAAGCCATTCTTGCTTCATGTTACTTTAAGCGTAGTAGTTTGCTGGTAATGATAATCTTTGGTATTACAGATGTAAAATATAGTAATTGAACTAAGCATACAAAGCCCCCTCCCTCTAAAAGTATGGCCATACTACGTATTGAAAGACATTAATTCGTTTAGGTACAATAGCGTGCTAAAATGTCGTCGTAATTTCTTTCTGGGGCGCCACCATAGATTCTCGACATTATGGGTTTCTGAAAAAGGACAAATGGGTGGCTTTTAACGTCATTAATGTGTCAATATCTGATCAATATGCTGCGTAGTTATACTTTTTGGAACCTTTATCTATCGTGTTCAACTACCATATTTTACATCCGGAGGACCACGGATTATCATAACCTCCAATTTACGACACTTGAAATAACATGAACCGAATAATTCAGTTCTGAGTTACTCGGTTATATTGAGGCATTTAAGAAAAAAGGGGTCAGTATTGAGATGCCATAAAATTCGCCTTCTGCTCTACTGGTTATTTCTTTCTTTCATTTAACCCATTGTCAATTATTTAAGGATTGGTTGTAAGGAATGTTAACAGTGATTCCCATAAATCATGTTTTATGAACACTGATGCCAGCAGAGGTTGTCGTTCGCCTTTGGTTGACTGGTCGTGGTTTATAACTTCTTAACAGTCGAATACCGACCGTCACCCGTCGCAGTCTGTTTATCTGTACATGAATCGATCTGGGTTAATCAATTTTATCTTGTTTACAAACGATGGTGGTCGAAAAGTATATTGGATGTCCACAGGTTTTGTAACATGCGCTGTGTATCTAGCGTCGTTTTGTCGAGTGTTTGTCTCAATACAAAGCAAATGTTTTACTTTTATAAGTTTGAAAAACTAAAAGAAACAACAATGACGATGATGATGATAATGATAATACTGCTGCTGTTGCTGCTGCTGAGCCGTTCGTTATTATGGACTGCTGTCTACAACACGTTAAGAAAAATCTTTACGGTAGTTCGCTCTCAAGTATGAGTTGTTCATAATTCGGGGACTCCTTGTATAGGTCGAAATATCTAGTCTTCTAACAATCGCAGTTGTGTTTCCGTGCATTCAGACCAAAGTATAGCAACAGTAAAAAGAAGGATTGAAAGAAATGAGAATCAAGTGAATCACTCACAGTGTGTCCAGTAGCGCTGACACAATTATATAGGAATCTAAGAAGACAACAGAGACATCATTTTTTAAAAGTAAGATTTAAAATTTGAAAGCGACCCCAGTAATCTTCATGGGACCTTTGGAAGTGTCCCGTCCCCGACCTTGAGAAGCCCTGGTTTACAATACTTCATCAAATAATATCTACAAATAAAAACAAATTGCTTCGAGCCATTTGTACTTATTTTTATTTCGGTCGTCAACGTTGCGCCACTCACCGTTGAAATAAAACAAAACAAAAACAAAACAAAAAAAAACAAAAACAGACTGGTGAGAAAGAGAAAGAAGTATCCACAGGAATAGAAAGAGAGTAAGACTGACAGTTTGTCCTTAAAAAGAGATCAGGGTGATTGAGGGTGGGTGTAATTCTGTTTGGGAGTTCTTTCGGTATGTATTTGTTTACATATATGACACAGAGAGAGGGGATGGGGAGATAAAGGGAGGAGGAAGATAGGTAAAATGTAGGAGAAAGAGAAAGAGGGGGCAATGGGAGGATGAGAGAGAGACACATTCAGACATAAAGATGGAGAGAGAGAGAGAGAGAGAGAGAGAGAGAGAGAGAGAGGGGGGGGGGAAGAGAGATTATTTAATTGGATTATCCTCGGGTTTTCGCATAAACTTTACCTACATGCCAAGATAGAGAGATCATCTTGAATGGACTCATATTATAGCTTAAGAAGTTTTGATCTCTCTCTCTCTCTCTCTCTCCCCCTCTCTCTGAAACACACATGCATTATATATATATATATATATATATATATATATATATATATATATATATATATATATATATCCGTAAGAAATGACGGTATTATTCATGTATGGATCGGTTCAAAGGAACTTAGAGTTATTTTATGGGGTAATTCATTTTCCAATAATTAAAACATCTTACTCAGAAGTTTCAACTCATCTAAAGCTGTTTCAATGTGTGATAATCAGACACGAAGTCTCAAGAGCATCTATGACGTCATTATTATGTCATAATAGGAATGTAAGTTAACCAATGCGCTTATCAGGTGAATTAAATAACGGTGCTTAGCGCCTTTATTGGACCCAAATTCAACTCATTTTAAAAAGTTACTTTTTTTGTTACACCGGTTGACGTCGTCTGTTTTAATTAGATTACAACTACTAGGTCTAAAAAAGGGGTCAGTGTACGAAAGGTGGTCCTAGTTGTAAATTGTAAAGTTCCACACACACGCTTACTCGTTGTTAAAAATGATCGATGCGCAATTTTTATCACCGAGTGGACGGATGATTGGAAAATCGATGAAAGTGAGAAGTTGATGTATGAATAATATTTTTGCAGCTTAAGGTAAATTAAATTGTTTATACCTGTAGAAAGAATTAGTTAGTAAGAAATTCGAAATCTTGTACAGCAGACAGCACGCGGAGATCTTTTGTAACAAGTCAAATTTGTGTCCAATAAAAGTAATAAGCGCCGAATAAAAAATTAATCACTAAAGTGATGCTCGAATTAATAACTCTATCAATTGTTTGCAGTTCAAGAGATTTTTTACCCCACCACACCATCAGAATATCTGTGGTAAACAGGTTCAATTTCGCCACATATCTCATCTTATCCATTTTCTTTCTCATATATCATGATGGCACCTGGTACAAGCTTGATAACAGGTGTGACAATTTTTATGGTCACATAAGTGCTCACTCGGCCACTTTGTTAACTATAGTGGCATGCCAGTGACATAACATTTTTATCAAGGCGCCGTATGACACTATGTGTTACCTACATTTTCTAGCTAAAAAATTCAGGTGCTTAATATCTACGGAAACATAATTGTTGTACATATTTGTATATAAAATTGTGACCAGTGTATTGATGAGGATTATCAATTTTATCAAAATTTTATCATTTATCCGACAATATTGGAGTGAAATACCTACAACAGACACTATATAACAGACAATTTCTTGAACCTCCTACACACTTTTTACTGAAGAAGCTGGGGTGAAATGGCAAAACATCTGATCAACTAAGAAATCTCATTTGTGCACAACAAGGTCTTCTGAATTGTCAATTCACTCTTGTTATACATAATTGTATATACGGAATAAAGCATTTTTCGTTCAAAATTGAAGCTCAGTCAGAGGGTGCGGTTTATCTATGGTAGCAGATTATACATGGTGAAGTGTGGTGTATAGCCGAAGGGCTGGGGAGAGAATTAATGTCTTTCACAAGAGCATTAGTACTAACTGAACACGAACAGTTTTAACCGAAATTCAAACGGTTTGTCGATTTACCTTCCGTGCTGATAATCCTGACACCATTGCGTGCACACACACACATACACACACACATACACACACACATATCACTGCACTCTAGTATCTAAAATAAGTTTCATAAGCGGTGCTAATCCAAATCTGATTTATTTGAACGGGTGAACAGAATTTAACCAGTACTTACGAACTAAGCTCAATGGTTGGAGTAGGGAGCTGTCACCTGAGAGGTTTAACGTCCCATCAAAAATGCCTCACTACCGAGGCTTATTAGCATGTCCAATTTTAGGTGGTCACTTGTAAGAGAGGTATTGTTGAGTTCTTTCTCAGTTGGTGAGATTAGTTACCACATATTCACCTAGGAAAGGAAAACCTCTCTCCCCCAACAATTAGTCTAAAACCTCAAAAACTGAGTATATCTACGGATATTTAATCTGTAATTATAATTCTAGAGGATGATATCATTAGTAGTCATCCAGCCAAGGAGACAAATCTTTGTGTATAACAGTCAGATATCTTGTCGTTTTGCTAGAGTGGGTGGTCTGGAATTCATAGGTTTAGAGGATTTTTTCATGATTATTTAAGAGAAAAGGGGGTCTGCCAGATTGTGGATATGGTTGAGGCAGTGAACAACAGAGTGAAGTCAAGAGAGATTGAAAAATTTGAAAAATACCAGGACTTATCTAAGGAAGTCAGAAAACTGTGAAACACGAAGGTTATAATCATTCCCACAATAGTAATCACATTTGGAACTTTGTCAAATGCATTACAATTCAGATTTGAATGAATTAGAAATTCGAAGAAGAGCTCGGATAGTTCACACCACAGCAGTGCTGGGGTCTGCAAGATCACTGTGAAAGGGCCTGGAGATTTTTAAAGACTTGCCGTCACTCAGTCTATATCGATAACCAATCATCAGGTATGTACAAACAAATGTATGGAATAATAATAATAATAATAATAATAATAATAATAATAATAATAATAATAATAATAATAATAGAGTTTTGTAACTGCTACCCCCCAATAAAATGATGTCACGTTTGTAAGGTACTTTTGATAAAAGGGATAAAAGAAAGATGTGCCAAACTGGCTGACCAGCAGATTTGCTAGGTACTTCAACAAAGAAGAGAGACGAAGAAACAAAGCTGCCAGCTGCTTGCAAAGCGAAGGCAAAGGAAAGGAGAAGGGAAAGTGTGGGATGAGAGTTGCCAAATTAACGATTTTTAGGTCAGATCTGGTCGATTTTACTCAGATTTAACCAATAAAAATATATGATGTGTAATAAGAAAAAGTGTAATAAAAGTAAATGTAAAATTGTAATCAATAAATTTGACTAATTAATAGTTTTAACTATGAATAACAAATATCATACTTGGCAACACTGGGTGGGATAGGAAGGAATTTAGAAACATAGTTTTAGGACAATAGATTTAAGTATTAATTCAACTTGATATTATTTCAAAGCACGAAATTTCCGTGGGTTATTTATTCATCAACAGATAATCACAATGATTGTCAATGATTGATACATGATTCAAAGTTCTGATTTGTTTTTCTATGACAGAACATAAGCACCTGGCATAGGGTTGGCCGAGTTGGATTAGAGAATTCAGTGCAAAAAACAACTGTATTCATTCAAGCATTTGAACACATTATTGTACAGATGTAAATCAAATGAAACAATTAAATCAGGAATTCATTTTCAATTACAGAATTACAGCTAAGGTGTTGATTTACCTTTGTTAACAAAGTTGGGAAGAGGAATATGTTTTTGGTCGTATCTGTTTGTTTGTTCGTTCGTCTATTCGTCCGTCCAACCCATATCTCCAAAAGGACTGTATAAATTTCAATGAAATTTTGTAGAAAGGTGGGCAAGATATTTTTCTCGCACCCTCCCAATTATATAATGTATACATTTATGACTGTCGACATGATATCTCTGAAAGTTATCTATAATTTTCAATGACATTTTGTGAAAGGTTGGACAATAGGCTACGGGAGAACGTATTACATTTTGGGGCGGATCCATGTTCAATTAGTTCTACTACACCATTCTTATATGTCCAAACAACCGCCAAATTTCCACACGATATCTCCAAAAGTTCCAATGATATTTCGTTAATAGGTTAACAATCCTCTGGTGAAGAACAGATTGAAATTTGGATAGGATCCATGCACAATTATTCCCCCTTACAATGGCGTTGGAAAAGGTATTTGTGCTCTAAGTGCTTTCTATTTTTTCTAAATGTTCAAAGCTATTATTTATTTCAATTTCGTGCAACTTACTTTCATGTGAGAAAAAAGCAGCAGTAAGTGTTTTTTTAAACTAGTTTTTTCATCTTAATCTAAGAATTCTGATCAACTTTCCAGAAATGTGAAAAAGAAAAAAAAAATCGAATCACATGAACCAATCAAAATGTTGACCTTATTTAGCTTTTTATTTCTACTTACGTATAATTTTACAAAATGATACTGGAATCAATTTCCTTAACCTTTATATTGAACTCTGATAAGAGTTTATTGACCTTTTTCATCAAATTTTATCAAAGTAGGGCTATTGTCCAAGTGTAAGAATGAATTGGAATAGTAAAGGTTCAAGAGCCAATGGCTCATAGATTCTAATAGTCAGCCGAGTGCATACACAAGTCCAAGTGGAGTAGTCTTGACGCCTGCAGAGATAACAACTTCTCGTGGACCAAACCTGACGTCAAAGCCTGCAGTTTGAATAAATCAACAATTTTTTCTACAAATAATCCAGATGCAAATACCTGAGTGTACATTGAGTCATTTTCACGATTGCAAATACTTGGTTTTTCCCCCTCAAATCTGGGTTTTTCCTTAATCATCTGGGTAAATTCATATCAATAAATAGAAACAATTAAGACGTATTAACAGCCCGGAAGGTAAATCGACAAAACGTTCGAATTTCGGCTAAACCTGTTTGCGTTCAGTTAGTACTAATCAATCTTTATTAGAAACTGTCAACTAACTGTCAACATAGGTTTCTCTCAGTTTTTTCAAGTTGGTATGTCTGGCTATCTATGCATCACGAGTACAGACCGATCCAATGAAGCAGGAGGGCTGAAAACGTGAACATTTACCCCCTATCATGTCTTTTATTTTTTGAAAATTCCCCAAAAGGTTTATAAGGAGTTTCAATTTACTATGTAAAAGATGCGCACAATACAGGTATGCAATTTTTGGAAAAGGGTAAAGGTTCCATGACAAAATAAGTTTGGGAACCACTGGTATAACCCCTTCATTTAAAAGAAGTATAAAATATAGGCAGGGAGACTAATAGACATATATAACGAGGGCTGAACTAAAATAATGCTGTATAAAGGGACTCTAAACTATGAAAATACACAAATATCAAATCACATACATTTGCAAAATGATTCTTTTTTTTAATTCGCTATACAGCCAGATAATACGACAAATATGGCTGACATTTCAGCAATAGTATTACTTTTGTTTTCATTTGCGTCTTTGTGCGGTGGCTATGACTTCAATTACGTTCGTATTTGTGTGTCATTAATATTGAAGTCCCATTAATTACTATGCTGAAATAATAACCCCAATTAAAGTGATAATTTCCTAAAATCTCTAATCACCTAGTCTTTCTTAAAAATTGAAGACTGTTTGGTACTATAGTAATAAGGAAAGTACTGAATCACTGAATCAGAATTGATAGCTTGCAAACATTCAGCGCCAGGCCCTTGGAATTGCGGGCACCGTAGCAAATGCTATTCTTGTAACTTATATAATCTGGCAATGAATATAATGTCCCCCCAGTAAGGAAAACTTGACACATGATCTGAAGCAATGGGCAATCCAGATGAAAGCTGATTATTACAGCTTAAATTAATAATACGAACTGATCCATTGTTAATTCCATGAGAAAAGCAAATGAATACAACAATGTAAATTTAGAAATCCAACAAGGGCAAGAATTAAATATTCTTTTTCTACAAAAAACAAACAAAACTTTAATCAAAATGGATTTTAAACTCAAGATTAAAAATCCGTACTTCGCATAAATGAACCTCAGTAGCCTGCACGTGTAACAGAACAACTATCGAAAAAATACCTAGAATTATTAAAAAAGAAATAAATCTTTTATCTGAAATTAGTAAAAAAAAGAGATATTTTATCTGAAGTCAGGTAGAAAATATGTATTTTATCTGATATTATCTTTAAAAATATCCCAACCTTTAGCATTGTTGGTTCGTTGGTCAAAATGACCATAGAGGCAGGAACAAGCAATATTTTTAAAAAAAAGTATTTCAAGTAGCAGTGGTGTATTCATGCAATTTTCCAAGATTGTAGCTCCCAAAATGTAACCTGCAGAGCTAGAAAATACTCACACACACGGACGGACGAGCAAAGAGAGAAAAATCTATAGCCCACTTAGCCGGACATTTGTGAGGCTACGGTGGTTTATTATGAAATGCAGTTCTTCCTTCTCCTGATGATGATGATGATGATGATGATGATGATGATGATGATGATGATTGTTGTTGTTGTTGTTGTTAAGAAAGAGAATTTTGCTCTGAGCATTGGTGTAGCCCATACACAGGCCTATTTCAACCACTAGTATAAATGATCAAAAAAACTAAAATTGTTCTCTGTACACATTTAGGGGAATGTGTGTTCAAATTTTTAGTTTCTACTATGGATGATTTGGGCTAAGAAGAGTAGATGAAGACGAAAATGAATTATAGAAAAGATAAAAAAGAAAGAAGTAATAAAATCGAATTAAAAAAATCGGGTAAGCAACACCAGATAATTCAGTCTAGCATTCATAGTTTCCCATTTTCTGTCTTTATTTCTCTCTATTTCCCTTTCTTTCTTCCGTTGATTGATGGCCTAAACATAGAATATGTCTCTCTTTTTTTATCATTTCAATTCTATAACCGTTTTGTCTTGACCAGAAGTCCGCACAGTGTCATTGGTGTTAGGATAGGAAAATAAAGTCAACTCCAACGATAGTAGGAGTTCGATGATAATGCCTACAAATCTATTCCATGGACCAATCATACTATTTCTACATAAGGCTTATAATCTCTGTTTCACCCATTCGAATCTTGTGTTATTAATGAGTTGATGAAAACTAGTCAAAAAAATAATCATAAAATTATAAAACAGATACGATAATCCCTAATAAGGAAAAGTCGGATGAAACTAGTCGAAAAACTCATCTTGAAAATACTTAATCCCAGAATTCTTCCATTTGGAACTATATATCACACTATCAAAATTTTAATCCTTTTCGACTTTTTATTTCTACTTCCGTACAATTTTACAAAATGAAACTTTAATCAACTTCCTTAATCTTCATATTGAACTTTGAACTTTGAAATTTGATGAAAAGCTTCGATAAACTCTTATCTAAGCAGACTATTGCCCAAGTACAAGTATGTATTGGAATGATTAAAGTCCAGGGTTCATGGCCTTGTGCCATACTAAACTAAGCTTTGTAAGATCTGTGCACGAAGTCTCCAACTATTTTGAAATAAAGGTACAAATAAAGTCCAACAATCAGTCATCCGTTCATTTTGATTGGTGGATGAAACGTCTTAGCAAAACCATGGAAATACAAATCATACAGAAAAGATCACTTCAATTAAAATCAGTCTTTATGATACGGGGTTAAATAATGACATCTAATGTTCATAAAATTGGTATATCTTATTAGATTATAAGGAAAAAATCATCGCTACCCATATCAGACCGGTTTAATCACAGTGGTTGAGAACAGGTTTTTCAAGTGTTCTGACATTTAGATGTATCTATCTATCTGGACTTCATCCAGCCTTAACCCTTCATTGTAGTAACTTGAAACTTGGAACACACGCGCATGCGTGCGCGCATACACTCACTCACACACACACTCTCTCTCTCTCTCGTCAATGAGTAGGGAAAATAGCTTTTTCAATTAATTCAAAATTGCTCAAATATTTTTTCTTTATTGAGGGATTCAATTTACGATGAAAGTTTATGCCAGATTGGTCTCATTGCTTGTGCCCAGTAATACATCCATGTTTTTTTAGTGATCACAGTCCAAAAATACATGAAAATTGACAATTACATTAATTACTACTTTTTCCAACTGATCACCCCATCAAGTGAGAAACCAGATCTATTTTTGTAAATCGTAAATTTATGATCCAACCGTACTGGTAGAATATTAATCAAGGTAACTCAATTTTACAACCACCACTTGTTTAATTTACGAGGTAGAAAGCAGTATAGATGGGTGGCAGCGATTAATAATTTCTTTTGGAATGCTACTTCCCTTTGTTTTGTGTCAATACAATTGGATTTCTGATAAATGGCATTGAAGACATCTGGAGCAGAGCCATGTGTTCAAAAACCCAACATTGAACTTGAAGTTTAATTGATCACTTTGAAGCGTTCATGAATAGTCAAGGGTTTCTGAACCTTTTTCAATTCCGATTGCCATGGAGTTGTATCAAATCGGGTAGAACTAAGCTCTTTTTTTGTACTCTATGTGTCGGACTATAAGACAAATGGTTAACAGGGTAGGGGAGTTGGACGACTACTATTCACTGAAACTCATCCAAGCCCCATAAACTATCTATATGGAACTTTTGTAAATGGTCCCTAGTCATAAAATTAGCACATTGCACGCAGTGCAATATTTGCATAGTTATGAAATGAATATCCTCGGATGAAATATACTTTATGCACCCCAGGATTGACTGCATTGTAAACGAGGACATTTCGCCTTGACCGAGCATGACGTCATTCAAACGTCAGTCGTTTTACAAAGGTAAATAAATCACACATGTTTTTTCGAAATTTACTAACCTTAGAAAAACAAGTGAATTCTTTTACAAAAAAAGAATAGTTTTGTGCTTTCAATCCCCAAAAAGTCGATTTCATATCTCCAAAATTACTTACCACCAGATAAACAAATATTTTTTGTGTGGAGGGGATTAAAAAACAATACGGACTAATACCAATACATTTTTTCAAAAGTTATTTACCCTAAGGAAAAAAAAAAGTATCACTCCAATTGCATGGAAAAGTCCAATATTAGATGAAAAATAGAAAGAAGATAGTTTTGAAAGTGGTTTACTGACAGAACAACAAAAAAAAAATATTTTTTTGCACTCTCAATCCGACTGTTAGAAGACCTTTAAAAACTAGTCTTTCTTAAAAGTGACAGATTTACGGAGGTAATGAAGGTATTTATGGATTGAAAGAGCCAAGAATGTTTTTTTTAAATTTTCTATGGAATATTCGATTTAATCAAATCATCGCCCGGGGGTAGTGAATAGTTTTAGAACGAGGTGTCAAAATCCCCCTTTTTAAAAAAAAAAAAATAATCCTGTCTTTGGGTCACTTGAATTTATTTCAATTTTAAGTAAGTTTTCATGGGTTTATTTTTCTAATATATTTACAGTACAAAACAATTGATTAAATATAACTTGAAATTTCGAATCATACTTACAAAACTAAGATGATAAAATCAAATCTAAAAAGTTTTCCTTCTAAACTCTACTGCATGTCACTTAAAACCAACGTTATCACTGTCTTTACAAAAATCAAATACGATGTTTCAATCAAATCAAGAGTTATTTGATCAAAACACGATAACCATTTTTTTACACTAAATTATGAAATCAAAAAACGTTCATTTAATCCAAACGATATTGTGGAGGGAAAGTCTCACAAAATTTGAAAAAAAAAAAAAAGCAAAAAAAAAAGCTATTAAGTTTGTGTCTTTTAGAACACAAATTCCTTGAAATAGAATTCGAAACGAGATCTCCTACACCCGATCATTGATTTTATAAAACGTTTTCGATGTATTTGATATTCTTCTACTTTTTATGCAATTGTATTGAAAGCACCAAAAATTATATTCTTTTGTGTAAGTAACTTTCTAAAATAATGTATTAGTTCAAAAGAGAACTACCTTCGATAGAAAATAGAAATGAACATCTTTCGTTTTTTCTTGTGGTAAGTAACTTTGGAAACTTAAAAAAACTACATTTCATTCTTATTCGATGTTTTTTTTGGATTGAAAGCACAAAACATCACCCTTTTCTTTTTAAAATCAAAAGATTACTTGTTTCTGTGAGGGTAGAGTAACTTTTGAAAATACGTGTTATTTGTTTACGTTTGTAAATGACATCTTATATTGTCAAGGAAAATGTGTTCCGATCGATATCGGGGTGCAAAAAGTATCATTGGTCCCCATCTTTATATACCAATATATATCGTACATTAAATCGACAATGCGTTTGAATTTCAGAAAAAAAAGAAGAAAAAAACTGTGTTCAGTTAATACAAATCAAGCTATTTGAAACTGTCAATATAGGTTTTGCTCAGTTTCAAGTTGGTCTGGCTGACTGGCTATGCATCACAGACACTGCATCAATAGAGCAAGAAGGCTAAAAATTTCAACATTTACTCATTATGTCTAAAAATAAATACACAATAACAAACGTATTTTAGTTTGAGGTTCAATTTACAATTTATGTTCATGCTGAACACACTTGAAGCTTGTGTCATGGTGAATTCTCAATATGTTGCCCAGGGTAGCTATATTTCAAAATTGCTGCCAGTGACTCCTGGTTTCAACTCCATTTTTCTGATCAATGATGAATATGATATTGGGGACATAATTAGTTGAATTTATTTACCATACAAATTCTTAGGGAATTGCCATTTGAATGATATATGCAAGTTATTGAAAATTCGATAGGGTGGCCATGACAATTCCCAACTAAAAATAAGTGATAACAATAACCTCAAATCTAAGGTATATTGAAGAGGAAAGTCTATTCAGCACTCCCGTTCACAGCAAAAGAGGACCATGTTTTTTTTTATACTTACATTACCCAACACGACCCTTCTTACATTCAGATTTAGACAGGCTGTGAATGGTAGATCTTGTTGAAAATATGTCATTTTAAAATCAATTGTAATTCTTTATCATTAAAACGAAGATGCATCCGAACACTTATTCGGCCACGGGAACATCATTAGTATTGCAAGCTTATCTTGCAAACCATTACCTTTAATTTTGCCGTTGAAAATTACATAGTATGGAAAATGATAGTAAGATTTTATAAATTCACTGTAAATGCTTGCAGTCAATGTATTTATCTGGTAATTAGCAATAAAATAAAAAAGTAGTAGCAGTAGTAAACTGAATACTTTACTTGAAGAAAAATGGCAGCCATATTGAAATTATATGATGGCTCAGAATTCAAATTTATTTGGAATGCCTTTACACATGAGTGTACCAAATTATATACTTTTATAAGAATAAGAATACACGATCGGCTCAAAAACTTCTGCTAAGCTGACCCACTAGATAGTTACATTTCATTGTGAATGAGAAATACAAATCTAATGAATTAAGCTTCTAAGATGAATTGTTCCAAGTAAAACTTCCGAAAAAAACAAGTTAATGATTGAAGTCACCAGCTTATGCAGAAACAATACGTCCATTCAATTGTCCAAATTTCAAAGTAACAATTTATCAAGATATAAAATAAATATATTCACACACATTCGTATTTTACACATTAAATTACATTATATATATATACTCTTGAATAAATTATATTGTTGGATGAATTATAGTAGATAAATTCACCTAGAATGTATTACAATACACTGAATTTCTTAGACTGAAGTCCTCATCTTGATTGTTCTCATTCTGCTAACTATAACAATCTATTCCATGGAATGGGTAAATGGATTCGATTTGAAATTCCCAGGTTTTCTACTGCAACAATCACCTAAAGAATGCAAGAAGGTACAAAGACTGAAATGTGACTAAAACAAATAAGATGAGGACACTAGTCCAAGCAAGTCAGTGTATAATGAAATCAATTCATTGCCCAAAATAAAAACTGAGTGAGGTTGTCATACTTGCATATAATGGCTGACGACCAAGTAAGTCCCAGTTTCCTATTGCATAGATCAGCATAGCGATCTTTGCAAGTTTCAAGTCTGGTTGAGACCAGAATTTCAGTCTTACAAGTTTTTATATCCACCTCACTTGGAATGATGTAAATCCATTGAAGGGATACCTCCACCCTAACCACACAGCTCAAGACTGTACTCTTCCAAGTGCACAAGGAAATTTATTCAAATGAAAAGTTTTCCACACTAAGGTTTCATTGGACTAGATGTATCAAAGTGAGGAAGGAAAAAAAAGAAAGAAAAAGTTTCAAGATGACTAAAAAATCTAAAATCTAAAAAAATAAAATTCATAATTTTGAAAAGAAAATCCAAATTTGAATAGTGAAAATATCACATTTATTCAGGGATAAATTGTTTGTTTTTTTTTCCTTTTATTACTTCATAAAGAAGAAAAAACACATAGAAATCTTAGATTTTCTTTTTTAATATTGTGTCAAAAATATACACTTTTTATTAGATTACACAAAGGAAACATTCTTTAATTTTTTTTCAAGGAAAACATTAATTTATTCATTTAAAAAAGAAAAAAAAAAGAAAACAAAACAACACATGAAAAAGGCACTTATTTTTTCTTCAAAGTTGGTCATAGTCAAATGACAGCAGTGGCTAATACAGTTGTACCAACTGTTAGGGACCAGGAGAGGGATTTTATGATAAGATTCAAACAACAAAAATCATAATCTAATGAAGGAAAATAATTTGAAGGATATTTGAAAGATATTGAAGACAAAAAAAATAAAAAATGAAAAATAAAAAGGCCTACAAATCATAATTGTGGCTTTAACAAGAAGTGATAGCAGTTTTGAACCTTTTTAAATAAAATTTTTTGCCCATATGCATATATAATTTAGAAAAACAAATCCATTCTTTAAGTCTTTATAGCCAGCTGAAAATTTACACATATACATAATTCATATAAGTTTATATTATTTCACATGATATTTCTTCAGTTTAATCTTGTTTCTTTGCCAAATATAATACTTTCAAAATATATAAGAACTTGCTTCAGAAAATTCCTTTCTGGACCAAATCTCATGTACGACTAGATCAAAATAGATTCTGGAAAGGAGGGGGGGAGGGGATTATTAGAATATTTGATGTATTTTTTTTTGTCTTTTTCAACCAAAATATTCTGATACATTTTTAAAAACTCACAATTTGATAATCTCTCCAACTAATGATTACCAACACAAAAAAGAGATAATTTGTGATGGAGAATGAATGCAAGACATCATTTAATAATGATAATGATCATCAAAACTATCTATCAACTCTTAAATTCATATTCAAAAAATAATAGTGAAAACTAGGGGGATAACTTCTGGTCAAATTTATTTCATGCACTTTAAGGTAAATTAAATTTTTTTTTCAATAATCAATTCACAATAGAGTTCCATTTAAAAGAAAGAAAGGAAAAAAAACCCAACTTTCTTTTCTTTCTATTTATTGAATAGTACCACTCAGTTTAAAGGTGGTTTCAAGCGGTTCATGAATTTGAGAGTTAATCAATAGATTGTGGTATCTTTGTTTTTCAAGTTGAGGGTCATCACATAAGATTATATTCTTTTGTTAACTTGCTCATCTGAACACATCTTGATGAATTTACAGAGAATGTTTATTTTTTTTTTGATCAAGAAATAATGTGGTCAAATACTTAGATCTATATGTACACACACACACACACGCATTATATAAAAAGGATGTATTATGTAGGCACCGTGAGTATCCATGACACCCATCCATAGCTCATATACACACTTACAAGGCAACGCACACACATGATTACATACATGCTCCTTTAGAAAGAGATTATTAAGAGCAAAAATATTTCAAAACATGTATTTTCAGAATATAAGGCAAATTTTAAAAAAATATGACCCAAGCCAAGATTGTGTTCATCAAAAAAACAAAAACACATGGAATGATAAAGAGTGGAATGGATAGATGTCTGTCTGTAGGTTGGGAGGTGAGGGTAGAAGGAGAGAAGTTTTGCATTTTAGATATTTTGAAAATTTTTTTTTTACATTATTTTTTGAAAAACATTTTTCATTGAGAAAAAAAAAATTAAATTGGAATGGTAGAATGTAAAGAGGGTTTGTTTTTTTTGAAAAATCTATGTTGAGACATGAAAGCAAAGTACAAGACTGGAAGGATAGGGGGTAAAAAAGGTGAGGGCAAGGCGCCGAAAAAAATAATAGCAATAGCTCAAAACTGCATCAATATCCTATTTTTAAGCCTTTTTAGATTTTTTTTTTTCTTCAAAGTGTGGGCATATAAACAGCGTTGCCAATTTAGCACTTTCTGCATGTTTCTTGTTTTGGCAGTGTGAAAAAGTGCAGATGAGCTTATACATTTTGGCAATTTTTGACTATTTTTAGCATCTTTATGGTGCATTTTGGCCTTTTTAGGAACGCTTTTTTGGAGTAAAACTAGCACTAAAATATCATTTGAGTTGGCAACACTGGCTACAAACAACTTGATTTTGCAGAGAATCTGAAAGATCTTTGGAAGAAGAGATTGAAAAAAAAAAAAAGCTCAGATGAGAAAAAGATTAAGAGAGAGAAAGCTCAAGAAAGAGAAAAAAAAAAAAGATTTCTTTTTGCAATTAAATGATTGGAGAAACGAGTTGATATCAAACATAAATGATGGAAGCAAGAAAGCAATCACCAGGAAAATGAATATAAATATGAATTTCTGGTATTTGGAAACTTAAAATGGGGAAAATCATGCAGCACAATATATTGGTACATGTCTACTCATGTTACCAAATATTGAATGACTTGTGAATAAGATTGTCCTTTTATCACCTCTTGGGAACTTGCAGAAAAAGCATGATGTATTTGTGTCTGGGGATTTACCAGTCTCTTGAATAGCCTACAAATAAACCACCTAAAGACAGGGGCATGAGATTTGGGGGACCTGCAAGCTATGCCCCTGCCTAAAAAATACAAAGTTGGCAAGCCATGCTAAAAAAATTGAACATACAAACAGATTAGCAAGCTCGTAGCACAGACCAATTCACTAGCCTATCAAATATGATTCTCAATGAATGCACGGCTCCGGTGAACTTTTGCCAAACTAGAAGAACTAAATTTAGAATGATGAGGACAAAATTTGTTGATACTGATGTCAGAAATGTGTCTTTATTCGATGGAAAAAAGATAAATAAAAAACTCTTCTTGACAACCTCTAAGTGTAATTTGCACCATAAATGTAGTCACAGCCATTTTTTTTTCTATTGGTTTTCCCTTTTTTTTTTTTTCAGAAGCTATCTCGATAATAAGTGAATAAAGAGAAAACATCTTTGCCAGATTGAACCAAGTTGTGGCAGTTTTTAAAAATTTTGCTTAAAGATGGGTGTTAACTGCAAAAACTCAGTGTTGCTAACTCAAGAAATATTTTCAAACTAGTCTGATTGGCACAAAGAGCTAAAAAAAAAAAAGAAAAAAAACAACAACAACACACACACACGCCAAAAAGGTGCTCATATTGTTCAAGCATTTCAGTGATTTTCACACTGCCAAATTTTTCTTTGTCAAAGACAGAATTCCATCAGAAGACGGAGATCTAACATCCATGCTTAAGGTGATTTTGCTTTTCTTTGACTTCTGAAGAATTTAGATGAGTACAAATGAAAATTTTGTTTTTGAAGAATTACAATTCTATCAATATGAATAATTATAAGTAATTATCTCCATTTGATTAACCAAACCAACAATAGCAAGGGACCAAAAGAGAAATCTTGGAAACTTGCCTAAGACAGCTAACACTAAAGCATTTATCAACCATATATACACCAATTCATAAAGAGACCACTTCACCATTTTTAAGTACAGATGACTTCCATTTGATGCCACCTTTTTTTTTTTTTAATAAAAAAACCACCCCCTTGAAAAAAAACCAAAAAAAAACCCCTAGTCTCCTGTACCTCCCACCACTTGACTTCTGACAACTTAGCCTAATATATCATCATCAACATTTTTTGCATTAGGGAATGATAAAAATTTTTCTTGTAAATTAATGGTAATTTCTTTTACTAGCTTCACACCATTTCAGCTTACAAAAATGTTTTTGCTCTATTCTTTCAGATAGTGGGACAAACCAGTATACATCGGGAAAGTCTTTGATTTATTGTACCACTAGTCCAGTGCAGTACTAACCATGAGGCATATGCCCCGAGGGCATACTTTGCCCCCTCCCCCAGTAAGCAATGGCATTAAAAAAAAAAAAAAAGTACATAAATAGACTGACTGCAGTGGGTGTGAGGTGTTTGCACAAAATAGGCTTTTTTTTTTTCACCAGTGAACTTTATTCTCACACCAACATTACCAATAAAACCAAATATGTCACTTTCCGTGCTTCAACTTGGATACTGCATATTTTACAAGTACATAAATATTCTGACTGCAGAAAACATTTGACCAGTCTTGAACTCCAATCTACCAAAGCTGTTCATACAAGTCATTAGCTGCTAAATTTATAAAATTGATCTGTGTTGCCAACTTTATTCCCTAGTTTATATTTAAAATTGAGTCAAAATCATGGAGAAACATCAAGTCTCAAGATGTGTATCTAAAATCTAGGAAATATATTACATATTAATAGATCAAATGATACATTTATTTATTTAAATACTACTTAAATCTATTGAAAATATCATTTCATAATGAATTTAATTATAATATTACCAAGTTTATTGAGAAAAATCATCTGAATAGTAATTTCTGATATCTAGATTTAGATAAAGAAAAATGTCTGAATTGGCAACACTGCCTTGATTTGTACAATGTAAACACAGATTAGGGATACACCTTCCTTAATATAAATAATCTAAGAGGAAAAAGTAAATCAAGATTTGTATTTGAAGCAATAAGAGCGGTAACTAAAAACGTGTTAAACCAAGATGTATACAAGACAACAGACACAAGCACCTTGATATCAATGAAAAAAAAAAAAAGAAAAGGCTTCAATGCCTAGTGGTGCCGTTATGACAGTTTTATAATAAAATAGACCCATACAAAAATTCATGACTCAAACCATTATTTATAGGAGGGGAAAAAAAACCCCAAAACAAAGTTAGATACTATGCCATAATGTACCTCTTTTTTTTCAAGATCACAAAAACAGAAGTTGCAATAATTTATAGGAACTAGACTGATCACTGATCACAAAACAACTTTTGTTCTGGTTCAAAAAAGCATTCATCAAAAAGATCAACTTCAATACGAGAAGTGTATCTCAACTCCTTCATGACTCCTGGGGCATATATGTCCCCAAATCATATGACTGCTGAGATAGATACTTCCCAAAGATCTGTTTTAAAAGTCTAGGGAGACATTTTTTCATCACGGCATTAAGCACCTTAGTGGGGGTAGTTTTGAAATTAAAGAAATAACTCAATTATCAGAAACAAGTCCATAAAATCACTTCAGGTACACATTTATCTGAGAATTATTCATTATAAGAACAAGCCAAGAAAGGTGCTTGACAACTTATTTCTAGTATATCAGTCAGTTCTATGATAGGGACTAATTCTCGACTGAATTTCATTAGACGGGGATGTGTAAATCAATATGTATGATATGGTCAGACTATTTCCCCAGTGTTAGTTCATAACATTGAGGATCCACCAGTCTTTGTCAAATATCCCCGTTACAAGAATGTTGGAACTCAATCCCGACATATAAGAACCTACATACAAAAATGTAGGTGATGTGTCCAGCCTGATCGAACAAGCATTCGAGAAAGTGATTCTACCTTCTAGAATCACAACAAAGATCGAAAGGTATTCAGCTGAAATGTTGTAAACAAATGAATATATAATCCAACCATATCATATACAATGATTAATAATGGGGAATACTTATAAGCATTTTGGGGGAAACGATGGAAACTTTCCAGCCTACAATATCTCCTTCTAAGCTGTGTGCACGTGTACATTTTGGCAATTTCCTTTCAAATCTATACTGTATGAATTAGTGGAGAAAAATATAGAAATATTTCATTCCACTTTCTGCAAGGCACTTAGAAAGTTCATTAATATTCAGAAGTAGGTAAAATGGTAATTACTACAGTTTAGTATAGAGCAGGAAGGGGAGAAAATAGTGATGAAAATGGAAGTTTTTTTCGGCATATGGGTTAAGCTTGATTGATTTGGTACGATTAGGCCAAAGCTTTTGGTACATTTGCTAAAATCTCTGAGGCAGCCCTGATCAGTCCATAGACCTCACATTATGATGGGAAAACAAGTCATCCATGCTTTTGCAGCTTGAACATTTTCAAGTTTCATTTGAACTATTGTAATTTATTCTTGTATATCTAAGAATTTCCAAATTGTTGAACTCTTTTATACATTTTTATGATAGGGGAATGAGTGACTTTTCAACTATTTACAAATGCTTCTTGACCTTTTTGGCAATTTATTAATTTTTGTTTTTTTTCTCCGCAAGATTTTAACTCTCAAATTCATTAAAAAAAATGAGAAAAATCAAATCTTGAATCGAGGGGAATAACTTCTGATCAAAGGTACACTTCCCTTGCACTTTAAGTGAATTTAAAACAAGATTTAAAAAAAAAATTTTTTTTTTTATTCAATTAACAAGAGTTACATCTTTTACAAAAAAATTTATTCATTGAAGAGTTCCACAGGGTTTAAGGAGTGGTTTCAAGCAGTTCATGAATTTAAGAGTTAAATTATTTGAATTAGAAAAAGAAATTTTGTATTGGAAGTGGCTTGTTCCTCTAAAAAAAAACAAAAGGTGCCATGCTGCTTGTATTTGCAGAAGACCAATTGTGCGGGTGGTTATTGCCTATGTGAGGGTGTATGGGTATGTTTGTGTGTAGTGGAGGGGAGGGAAAGAAAGAAAAAAAAAAAAGTAGCAATATTTCCAGAGCTGAGCACACACACAAGAAAGAAAAAGAAAAAAAAATTATGAAGGGTTAAACATTTTTCCTCCAAAGCAAAGCACAAGGTTTAAAAAAAAGAAAATTAAATAAAAAAAAGTGTCTTATTAAGCATCACATCATTTCTGCGGCACAGCAATCCTCGTTTAAACTTTAATTTTTTCAATTCTTTTTTTAAAATCAAAACAAAACAGTAATGCATTCTCTATATGGAAAATATCTTCATCATCGCTGTACACTTCTAGACATTTTGTGGTGCAACATTACCACGTACAGTTGATAATGTTACAGTGGGAAATAATTACTTGATATCTTATATCACGCAAAAGAACAGGCTAGGGGAATGAAATGCATAAAAAACAGTTCAATATTCAAATATTGTTGGGAAAAAAAAAAAAAAAAAAAAAAAAAAAGTAGTCCTTCAAAGAAGAGAAAAAAAAAATTCTCATACTAAGAGCACCCACTCATGGTATAATATGAAGTTTTAATCTTGAAAGCCATGGACAATGAATTTTTTCACTCAGTGCATCATAAATATAGCCCTATGCCAGACATGGCTTAGTTCAAAGTAAATCAAAATATTATTTCAATTTTTCTGCAATTGCTTAAAATCATTTTCACAGAATAAAATTATAATAAAACAGACACTGAAAACTAAACTTGATTTTTTGTTAAACTGTTACCAAAGGAAGGACACTGCTGGCTTTTGGCAGACTGACTCATAAGAGGAAGGAACATAACAGGTCAAATGAAAGTAAACCTAATGACCGCCTTAAATGGTTATGGTTCCCCAACCCCACCAATAGCATAGCAACTGTAAAGCCATAGTTAAAGCTTATGGAAATGTAGTTGACCAGGTAAATGATCACAACCCAAGGGGAAATTGTCCATGGGGCAATTTTGAGGAGTCATTTATCTGGAGAGGTGGGGTTGGAGTCATCCTGATACCACCTTAAAAATAATTGGGAAAATTCTGGACTTCATTTGAGTGAAGGAGAAGTTTTGATTAAAAAAAAAAAAATCCAAGAATTTCATACATATAAGTATATTCATACAACTACTGCTGAGGTGTCCCAAACAAAGCCCTCATCAGATGATGACCCTGGGGGCAGGCATGATTTGGGAAGGAAGGTGTCAAAGCATCATTACCACTAACCCAAGGCCCTCAAGTAGTACCTCACAATACCACTAGGCCTTGTTATATTTTTCTTTTTGATTCATTAACAGTTCAGTTCTGAATATTCACGAGCAAACACAAAAATGAGGCCCATCAAAATGCTTCATTGATTTGTATAATTTTATGAATAAACAGATCTAACAAAATATACAACCTTTATCTATCTTTCTATCTAATGGAAGAAATAAAAAAAAGAAAAAATTTCTTGTATCTCAGGTGTCCCCCAAAATGACGCGGCTGTTTGGATCCAATCTAACTATTTTAGAGTTAGATCATTATTTGGAGTTGAACCATCCAACTGCGTTTATAATGCAAACCATGCTATAATGGAGGAGGCCTGTATATGAAAGAAGGCCATGATTAAGAAAAGAAAAGAGATTTTTTAAAAAAAGAAAAAAATCAAAAACAACCAAAACAAACCAAGGTGTTCTGCCAATGATTTAGCAGTTCTTGAACATGTTTCTAACACCATTTTGGATCAAAATGTAATTTGCTGAAGCCTAGCAAATAGAATATAATACAAAAGTTTTATATACTGCAATACACAGAACCCAATTATATTTCTACATGCTAAGATAGATACCAGAAAAAGTGAGTCATGAGAATCTCTTCCAGCACAGTTTTGTGAAAGGAAGAAAAAAAAAAAATGTATATATGTACGAGGGGGACTACTAATGTTGCATAATATTCTATATTCCAATAGTCTAAAATTATCTGAGCTGCGGGGTATCTCTTCCCTGCACACAGCAAAGAAAATCTGACTAAACGGTTGGTATTTATCAACAAAATAAAAGAGAGAGGGAGAGAGAGAGAGAGAGAGGGATAGATGCCAACAGTGTCACTGGAAGGTTTTAATTCCCCGAGTGAATATGGTAATGGTCAATATATCAATAAAAAAAAACAAAAAAAAACATAGGACATCATCTATATACTGGAATAACCATTTTCTTGGATTAGGATTGGGAGGGGAAGGGAGAAGTTATGGACTTTAAAGGACCTCTGTTATCCCAATTAAGTTCATTTATTCTTGAAAAAAAAGAAAAAAAAAAAAAAAAATTTTTTTTTTTTCTTCATCAGAGGTCATTTTGTGTATGGCTCTTCATGTGTCTATTCAAGTCTTTTGGCCAAGAAAAATATAAACCACACTGTTTGCATTTAAAAGGGCGTATGTCCGAGTGACGAGTAGTGCGATGGTATTTAAGGTCATCACCACGGAAAAAGGACTGGCTACACAAGTCGCACTTGTAGGGTCTTTCACCAGTGTGATATCTAACGTGACGCTCACGGTTTGGCTTCGACGTAAAGATCTTGCCACAGTACTCACACACATACCGGCGATGAACAATGGTACTATGTGATTCAAAGCTATCAAAATCCTGGTACACTTCACCACATTCTTTGCATGTGAAAGGAACACTTTTTCGAAATGGTATCTCTGGAGTGACCACCCGCTCGAAGCAGGCTGGTTTTGTGCCTGTGCCTTTCCTGGTCATCTTAGTTTCCGACAATGGAGAAGATGGACTGAGGTCCTTAGCACTCGAGTTTCTCACGGACTCATTCATTGCAAGGACGTCAGAAGTAACGCTGCTGCCTGTGCTGTCTTCGAAGTCATCCGGATATTCCTGTTTGATATTTATGTCTCCATTTGATATTGGAGGAGTAAATGTCTTTTTTGGGCTCACGCGAATGTCTCTCTCTTCTCCTTCATTAATAATCAGTGTAGAATCATCTTCATTCTCAAGGCCCGCGACTCCATCATCATATTCATGATTTTCATTCATGTCCAGGTCATTCTCTTCATGAGGTGCTATTTTATCCGAAGATTGGAGCCTTTCTTGCTCAGTGAGACCACCTGAATAGGGGTCATCATCAGATGAATCGATGTCATCCATGTGCGAATCACTGAATTCTGCCTTGGTATCAGAGTTATCCTTTTTCATGTTGACTTCGTGAACCTCAAAGATATGGCAACGAAGGAAATCCTCAGAACCAAACCCTTGGTTACATTCAGTGCACCAGTACTGCTTAGAAGCATCCGTTTCAACGTTGGTCTCATGCACCATCATGTGTTCACGGAGATTGGAAGGATAACGAAATTGCTTGTGACAGAGACGGCAAGCATGCGTCTTGCTCTGAGCATGCGAATGCTCGTGACGGATAAACTGCTTATATGTTGGTAGCTTGTTCTCACAAAAACAACACACGTAGGAACAAAATGATGATTCGATCCGATGGCGTTTCAAGTGGATCGTATAGGTAAATGGATCATCAAACTGCGAATTGCACGGCTCGCATGTATAGGTTTTTTTGTGTCCATGGGTCAGCATGTGCTTCTGGTACATCAAAGAGTTAATCCCGGTGAAATTGCACAGGGTACACTGGAACTCCTTCAGTTCGGGATGCGTTTTCTTGTGTTCCATAAACACATGAGTATTGTTAAAACCTTCTCCGCACTGGGGGCACACATGCATCAGCTTGCAGTTATGCTCATTACGCATATGGTTGGACAAACAGGATCTGTCCATGTAACCCTTATTGCACTGGTTGCAGCGGTAAGGTTTATCATAGTTGTGCTTCAGCAGATGGAACTTGAGGTCGTCCTTCCTGGTGAAGCTGTTCGAGCAGATGTGACAGGTGTAAGGTTTGTAACCCGTGTGTAGGCGGATGTGTCGCTTCAGGTTATTACGGGCAGTGAAAGTCCGGTAACAGATATTGCAGGTGAAAACCGAATGCTCGGTCAGGTTATGCTTCTCGAAGGCACTGGCATCAGGGAAGACAATTTCACAGCGTTTGCATTGGATAGCAGTATAGGGCTTTACTGCGGACAGAGCTGAGGAAGGTGCTAACAGGTTGCTTGAGAAATCAGAGTTTGAAGGCAGGACAACTTTGGAAGACAGAGAATTTGGTGTAGTATCCAAAGACCTGTTGAAACTGTGTTCGTCAAGGGTCTCATAGGAAGAATTAAGGATACTTGTACCATGTTTGGAACCATCAGAAATTGGTAAGGAAAGATTTGGACGCATAGAACAATTTTCTGGCTCTTGAGTCAGATCATCTGACTCTGGAAGATTCACATGGCCGTTTATACCTCCCATTTGGGGGTCAGATCGATTTGAGCGGCTACCATTACCATTGGTATTATCGCCAATGTTCTTAGAGAATTTGGAAGACTGGGTGAGGGACAGTGGCAAAGACTGTGGTGGTGGAGGCAAGGACATCGAAGGTGATCCATCAAAGCACATCTTACCACCAGTAAAAGATTTGGAAGAATTTTCATATTTCACAACGGTAGTTTCATAACCATCATTTTTTCTTTGAATTTGCTCGTGAACTTTGATCACAATCTGCTGGGGTTCATTTTCAGCTGTTATGCAGACGATTCCGTCAACTTCTAAACAATGTTTGTAGGAAATGGTTTCCCGGCAGAGAGTCAGGATCGACTCACGGAGAAGACGCTCAACTAAATCCCTTTGGTTTGTAGCCATGCTAAATGTTTTGCATCTGGAAAAAGAGAAAAAGAAGAAATGGTTATCATGAGAAATAAAGAAATAAAAAAAATATCCAAGAAAATTCACAAAAAAAAAAAAAAAATAACTACAAAAATTACACCAAACCTCTTGAAACATTTAAGAAATTACCTTTCTGAAAAACAAACACCCCCACAACCCTTCTTGGGATATTATATCTCTGTTATGTACATGTGTTCCCCTTATCAATATCAAGGTAAATATCCATACCTTGCATGAATGAATTGCCTGGTTCTTGTACATATAAAGGCTAAAAATCTTGAATACCCCCCCCCCAAAAAAAAACAGCACAAGATGTTTAGCAAACCTTATTAAATCCTAACCTGGTCCCTAAATTGTTCTCTTCTAGGAGGGATTTCTAAAGGCTATGTTCTTGAATTCATTGGCATGTATTCTGTTTGACAACCAAGTTGACGGTTTAAATTTTGGCCTATGTCATTGTTCAAATATGAATTAAGTAGCATTAAAAATCAGGTACTAGAAATTGAACTTCATATAACCAAGCAATCAATATTTGCTTAATGTTACTACAAGCATCGTATACTGGAAGTAATGGTAATCCTTGTTCATACGGTAGTTAAACATAGCATACAAAGATTCCAAAAAGTATAACAACACAACTTGATTATTGCATAATATTTGATCAACAAGTCAAAATCCATTAAAAAAAAATCCCAGGATGCGCCTCAAAAAGAAATTATCATAGTTTGGCATGTTGGATACCCTGTTCCACACGAACCTAAATTCATGGTGTGCAATATTCTGACGAAGAAAATTTTTGGCTTTCAACTTTATTACTTCGTTGGTATTAGAAAAATTAAAAAAAAACTTCTTGGAACCTTTGTATAACCTAATGGAGCTTCTGTAGGCTGTGTTCAACTACCATATTTTACATCCATAAGACCAAGGAATACCATTACACCCAATTTACGACGCTCGTGAAGTAAGTAACATGAAAAAAAGTATTTTTCCGAAACTGTATACAGTCAAGGTCAACACTTATTTCCGCAGGAATGGGAAGAAGAGTGTTTAAGGCCCATGACAGAGGCAGAGGTAGACACAACACTAAAAGGTAAGGGCAGATGAAGAAATAGCTTGTATCTTGTTAGCATAATAACATTCATTCATAACAAAATGGCTACAGATCATAACATCACACCACCAAATACGAAGTCAGGTGAATAGTGCCGCCACAGGTCTGTGCCGTTTCCTCTCTATGGATGGCATCGTACGCAGCTGTCCCTTCATAGTGTCAGGTTGTCATCAAATCGGATCAATTTTTGTGAAATAACAACTATATCGGTCAAATTACAGAAAGCTCCGGTCAAAACTGGATATAAACTACCTATTTTATTGGGTCTTGGGGGCAAAGTTGTGTACTCGATTTGTACATAGAGAAAAATAAAACTAACTTAAAGCCTCGCATTTGACGTTTGTTTTAGGTTGTGACACCTCTTTAGCGAAGAGGAGATTTAATGTTAGATAACTTTTATTCATATGTACACACACACACGCACACAAACAGGTGAAAAAAAGCGAACTTACAATATCCTTAAACGAGGTTTGATTTACAATGTATTAAAGACATTTGGCGGGATTTTTTTTCATTATCAAGGACATGATGGAACGGCAAGTATGTCTCAAAGTCAGCCATTCGAAATTTAGCCTTTAGTCATCATTTCAATGAGAATGAAATTAAAATGCACAATTCAGTCGATCTTGGATGCACAACATTTCGTTTTTCAAGCCTCTAATCAAAGAAGTGTACTGCAAATACGCTGTTCAGAATCTGTGATATTGTTTAGACATTTTTGACGGCATTTCTGCATCATTTGTTTCAGTCATAAAAACTGCTAAAAAACATGAACGTAAAGCTTTTTAGGTACTTACAATATTAGATATGCTAAAACAAATCTTTGCTTCTTATAATTACGTCACATTTTGTTTAATTTTAAAGATTGCTAAAAAAAAGGAAGAAAAGAATGAATATAACTCATTCTGACGTAAAAAAAAAAAAAAAAAAAAAAAAAAAAAAAAAGGAAAAAACGTCTCCTTTCTACGCCGAACCTTCCAACATTTTTCAGTTTAGTCTGAGAGAAAGTGATTTGGGCATTGATAGTACCTGTCAGTGTTTTCGCCAGAGGTAAACAAAATAGCTCCAGGAGTTCAACTGTGAAAACTACCGCAGTTTTAAAAATTGTACCACCAAAACCAAACTATCGAAGTACATACAAAATCACAGAAGCCGAAATATCGGATTGGGTGGAATAGAGACAAAATCTATAGTGGCTAAAAGCTAGTGTGCTTTACAATAGATTCATTGACAAGTTCATCAGGCTATATCAAACATCTACCAGAGACACTCATTGGTTTCAATCAATTTAGGTACTCCAGAAAGCATTGGGCAAATTAAAGAGCTATGCCGGGTTTCCTACCAAGTAGCAAATGTAGAATATGCTACCGGCCCAGCGCTATATACATGCAAGCCATCAATTCAAATTCAATGATTCTGCTCTACTACCGTCTCCAACTTTTATGAACGGCAGTGTTTGAGGTGAGCGATTTCAGACAACTACCTTTAATTGAGGTTATTATCCTAACACAGTAATTACCGGATACAAATAAAAATACGACAGTATTTGAAACTGAAGTCAAAGCCCCTACACAAAGATAAAATAATAAAAACAACAATTGAGTAATACTATCATTGAAATGTCAAACATATTTGTTGTATAAACTGGTAAAGCAAATGAACAAAAAAGATTACTTTACTATGCGAGTAAAAAATTACATGTTTTCATAATTCATGGGTATTTCTTTTAAGATTTAGGGGCCCCTCTATGACATATGCTATAAGGACCGTAATAGAGCTTATTCCAGCCCTGGTAACGAAGAGAGCCGAAATCGATTATTTGAAATCTTTTTCAGCGAGAGAGGGAAATATAGATAGGAATTACCAGACTAGGTTAAATATGTAACAAAAATTAACATTTGTTTTAGATTTAATGCATTTTCTCCATTGAAAAAAGGGGGCGTACGTCAAAAGACATCACCAATCCCAGTGTGTGCGTGCAAAGCAAAAAAAGGATTAAAAGCGGACACGCATATACATTTGCACACGTTATGCATGACAACATGAGAGTTAATAAAAATAAAATCTATATAAGTAAATAGACGTATGAAATAAATAAAACTGCTGTTCACTGCCTACTCAGATTAGGGGGAAAAGAGAGAGAAAGAAAAAGACCTAGGTGAAAAGGCCTTATTCTAAAATGCACAAGTGAACAGACAGAGCAAGCACAAATTTGAACACACGTGGGATGGTTTGCCTTGTCTATTGGTGACTGGGGGTAGATGAAAGGTTGGGTTCGGGTCGAGGAGGGATGGAGGTGAGCATAATAAGTAGTCAACCCGTCAGTCAGTCAGTCGGTGAGCACCTAAAAACTAGGTTCTAACAGTTTTGAGTAGGTGTAGACATTTTGTCTAGCAGGATTCGAAGCATTTCGCACTGTCTTTCTGTCTTTTTTTTTGTATCTGGGTGTTTTGGCAGTGAATGCATAGCACACATACATACACACACACACACACACACAGAGGGAAAAGCAACAAGACACTCGGATGCTTTTTTACCTGAAGGCTGCAAAACAAAGCTGAATTCAGTACCATTTGCATTTTATTTGCTTCATGTTACTTTAAGCGTTGTAAATTGGAGGTAATGGTAATATTCAGCCTTACGGGTGTAAAATATGGTATCTGAACACAACATACAAAGGCTCCAAAAAGCATGACTAAACAACGTATTAATTAAATATAAATGAAATATTGACACTAAAAGCAATTGATTTGTCCTTGTCGGAATGTTATGCACCATGAATCCATTTTGGAACGACGAAAACTGCTTTTGATGTGCCAAAAAGACGATTTCTTTTTGAGGTGCATCCAGAAATTTTGACAGTCGAGGCATATGTGTAGCCCAGCTCAGCTTACTGTGTGTACGCACACACACACAAATAAATATATATATATATATATATATATATATATATATATATATATATATATATATGTGATGGAATCTCTTATCGCGAATGACAAATGAAGATTCAGCAAATGAATATATAGTTTCAAAAACTTCACATCAATATTGAAGACGCTAAAATGCCAAGAAAAGCCTTTTGATACATATGTGGGATCAGTAAATGTGCTTCATCATCCATTTTCTATCAATTTTGATAACTCTTTTAACCTTCATTTTTCGTGGAACTTATACAACCAAAGAGAAGTCCAGTTTACACCTGACTGGCTGCAATGGCCACTCATGTTTAATTAGGAATTGTCCATGGCAAAGTGATCACACTAATTCCAATTGTGCTATTTTGGGGGGATCAGTGAAACAAACGGCCCTAACTGATTATATATGCATACATGTATAACATTTTGTCAAAATACTTCATACAATAAAAATTATACTTAAATACTGCCATTACACACACACACATTCCTTAGGCACAAGTATGGAGAAAATTGTCAGTAAGGTGTGTTAAATAACAGCCACAAGACTATTGGGTAAATTAGTTTGGAAAATAAGTATCTAAAACAATATTATCATGTACCATGTGTATAATGGTTGTGGTATACCAAACTATTTTCCCCTCGTTGAGGACACACCATATAAGATGGTGAAGACGAATCAGTGCCAGAGGGGCCTGATATGAAAATGCCAAAAGGCTTTTGAGACTGACATGGTATCTAAAGATTCAAAGACAAAGAGGAGGGGAGAGAGAGAGAGAGAGACAGACAGACGGAATAGAATCAGGAATCTAATGAGGACCTTGTGGTACTAGACAAGCAGCTTGAGGGGGGGGGGATAGAAATTTGATCAGGGAAGTAAGTACCTAGCAGTTAAGTTATTTAGTAATAATACAGAATACAGCTAGAAAAAAAAAGAAGAAAAAAGAGCTTGAACAATGCTCATAAAGATAGGAATTAATGCTATTAGTGTATTCACTTGATGCTTTATGTAAGATCTCTAGTGATGGCTAAAGAAGATTTTTAAAATCCAAGAGAGAGAAAACATAACTAACTACTAAAGGTTTACACAATCTTGAGAGTCAGACCACAGATGCACGTTTTCTTTTTCTTATGTGAAGATCTAGAGAGGGCAGTGTTGCCAACTTCCAGTCCAAATTTACACCTAAAATTGAGTAAAAAAAAAAAACAAACTTGTTTCTCCAGGTATTTAAAAAAAAATCTAGGAAATACATTATATATCGATAAATTAAAAGTGTCTTCAATATTTCTTCAACTAAAATATAACTTGATTTATTGAAAACATTTTCTCACTTTAAATTAAGTGAAGACATTGCTTATTTTATTAAAAATGGCTAAATAGCAATTTCTGTCCTCTACATGCAACCAAAAACCAAGAATGTAACACATTTCGCTATGTCAGTCAGTGACGGCAATCACAGCTATATATGTAAGCATGTCTAAACAAAAAAAACTTAGTCCCATAAAGAAATAACTCAATTCCTCATACGTGTACATAGGGATCTGGACAAAAATTTAGTGTATTGTAAATTTGAATGAATAAAGGTCATAATATGATTTTATTTATTTCATACCATGTCACCGGGAGAGTAAAATCATTAATAATTGAATTTTTTTTTACAGAAATAAATAAAATAAGCCAAAATGATTGCAGGCTTTCTTTCATACTTAGATTTCAAGAGAGATTTGAAATTAACAGAAAAAAAAAAAAAAACACAAAAAACGATTTTACTCCTAAACTGGACTTTTTGAACACCTGGTGAAACATTATCCGCATGGTTTTCATTAACATTTTAGGACAAACATATTATCCGTTTTTGAAGTATGGCCATAATGACGAGATTTGTTGGGTTTTTTTGGCCTGTGGATTCTCATAATGGATCCCCACCCCCGTGTACATGTGGGTAGTGTCAAGAATTGTTCAGTTCCTTTGACTTTGTCTTTTAACATGCTACAAGTATCAGGGAATAATCCTGACCCTACCCTCCCCATTTAGTGTTATGAGGAGGTGCACTGTAAGGTAGAAGGTCCCTTGGAACAAGACATACTTTTTGGTGTAACAGGAAAGTCCTGTGCCAGGTTAAGAAAACAATGAAAGTCATTTGGTTATCTTGAGTAAATTATGTGCATGAATAAAGCTGACAATGTCCTATTGTAATGACCTTCATCTATATGTCATTGTTACCTGGAGACACGTATCCAGGAGCAGCAAAAGGCATAGCTATAAAAATGCTAAACCACTGAAAATTTAATGGAAGCAAATAAGCATTATTATGAATTGAACTTTGGCTTGTTTTTGGCACTTAAACCCTCAAAAATAGACCTTGAAATTTCGATATGTTGTAGACAGAAAACTTTCCTTGAAGGTACAGCATGCCATATCAGGTTATGATCAAGGTATACATGAATAATTGAATGAAATTAAACTATAGTTCAGTATACATTCAACATTTAGTTCATCTGAAGCTATGTCTAAGATTCAACATACTAGAATTTCAGATCTCCAAGTTCATTTTTAAGGGGTTTAGAGCAGAAAAAGAGAACCAAATCAAAGTTAAATATGTAATAAAAATTGGCGGTATCCTTGCTTCCACAAAATAGTGGTTTGTCAGTTAAGCATTTTTGTTTGCTGCTGTCCAACGTTTCAGAGTGGGTATAGATGTAGAAATTCAAGTACTTCACACCTTGAGTTGTAGAAAAAAAAAACTAACAGAAAAACAAAAAAAAGTCTTCATGCATTACACAAAAAACTTTGCACCAAAAATGAGCAAAAATAGGAGGGGTGTACTATACTCAATGTATGCAGGAATTTTTTTTCAAAAACATTTTAAAAATTAAGTCAAGTTACGCATCTCCTTACCTACCCTCACTATGAAATAATGTGGCTAACCAACTGTAATAATGAAATGAATTAGATAAAAATGTTCCAGTAGACAATGAATGAAACATTTCTAAATTAATTTGAGCCTTCCAGGTGCCGGGGCTTGGGGTTGAAATTATTGACCATAATTTTCGAGTATCACAGTAATTATTTCCTTCCTATGAAACACAAGTACCCAAGAAATAACAAAAATAAATTAAGATAATAACTGAATTAAAAATAATGGCTTCAAATTGAGTGCGCAAGCAGTACAAAAGCTAGGCACCCCCCCTCTTCACAAAATTTTTTTTCGATAAAATAACAACAATCACAATTGTAACAGTATATAACATAAATAGAGGGCACTTGTATAATTCTGGTAATGCAGTACACACAATTGGAACATCAATGCAGAAAAACACACAGGGGTTACCAATCTGTAGAGCCAAATCAAGTATCTGTTATACAAGAGGCTAAAATTTTATACCCCTCTTTCACCTCTAAACCCTGTACTTGTGTTGTACGTGTAGAAATACAGTATCTAAAGAAATATTACCTGCTGATAATCAAGCTGTGTATCCTATAGTACGGTCTTACACGCTAGCAAATATGCAAAGTTGAACAAAGCCATTAGCAAAAAAGTTATGGCTCTAAATATTTCAAGCATATTTTGATTACCAAATTGATCTGGGATATAATTTGACATTTAGTAAAATATCTAACACTAAATTATAACATTTGAGCAACTTAAAATTGAAACCACATTCGCATAAATTAAATAGAAATCACAAGCATGAATTCAGTGTTAGGTCATCTTAACTTAGTGGCAAGTGTCCTCATGGGGAGAGCCACAAATTTAAAACGAAGTACATTCATTTGGGTGGTCCAAAAATGAACAGTTATATAAAGAGTTTGTGTATTGACTGGGAACTGAAAAGAGTACAATTGAATCATGTCAAACAAGAGTTATTTACAATCTATTAATTATTCATTTGCTTAAACTCCCACCATATGCTGAATAAGAGAACCTCGGAAAATTACTTCACTTGGTAACTCATGCTAACTTTCCTCATCCAGTGAGATGTAGAAGAAACCAACCTCTAGCACTTTGAACACTCAGGGCCGACCAGACGTATATGACAATCTAACTTTCAAATTTTTTTTCATCATTGACCTACTAACTTATTGACAAACCTATATAAGTTAATATATAACAGCATGTTCACTGTCTCAAGTACCCACTTTTAGTATATACATATAATTTTTATTTAGACATTTCTTTTTTAGTAGCTTTTCATTTAATTAAAAAAAAAAAAAAAAATATTTGATAGATTTTTCCCCTCAAGAGGTATTCTATTTCCAACCTGTTTAAAGTACTTGTTGATTGTGTGCGGCATTTGTGGTTAGTTTAACTCATGATTGATGATAGGAAGAGTACCAAAAATTTTTCCTTTTCATAAATACAGGTAGACCTTGATTAATGAGATTGATTATGCCCCAAAATTTACCTAGATCTTATAATTAAACTTGTCTTCTCTTTCCAGCTGATACTTGGTTACATCAATTTTTACAGCAATATCTCAACTGTTCTATATTAAAACCCCATCTATTCCTGCTATCATTGTATTGCGTGGATGTAACTGAGGGATTTTTTTTTTCAGGACAGCTGGAGACCAGGATGCTCTGCATATCACCCTGTGCTCTTTGTGTTGTGCCAATAGGGGGCCCACCACTCTCTGGTTTGAAATATGAGTTGTACATCCCCTAGACAGTTGGTCAACCATTGCTAGAGAAATCAGTTTGTGCTCCTATTTATCCATAGGTGGGAGGGTGGGGAGAAGAGATTCATGTCTCCCTCAAGGGCATCAATGCAGAGCGAACACAAACCAACTAAGCTGGAATTTCAACTTGGCTTGCCAATCCAATCTTATTTTTTTTCGGCCTTGGGTCACTGGCACCTTTTTTCTTTTTAATATTCACTTATAGATATACAAAACATTATTACTCCAGATATCAACAGTGAGACTAGATTATGTCATTTTTTATTTGATTGACAGTTTTATACAAATCATGAATTACTTGTGACAGGGAAAATGAAAGAATTTGAGATGAATTACTTTAAGGGCGTCTTTTTACATTATTTGATCAAAGCGAAGGAGATGTAATTCTACTCAGCATGAATTCCTAAGAAGGAGAAAAAAAAATCTCAAATGTAATTTAGCAAAAACCTTCCAAAAAAATCTACAAAATTTCATAAAATTACCTACAGTCATGCAGATTCCATTTACTATCATTTAGATTTAGTATCTAGGAGCTCATTTTCAGATGGATAGACGGATACAGAGATATATGGTGAATTAAATCATCTGTTTATTCATTTCATCACTTGATAAGTCATTATCAAAGTATTAGGGGTCCAAAATTTCAATCAGAACAAATCCCATAGGTCCAATTTTTCACTTCATGAATTTTCATCCAACAAATGTGTAGAACAGATTGCCCTCATTGAGAGGGTTACCACAGTATTTAATAGAAGTTTACTTAAATTTTTATTTTATTTCATTTTTTTTTTTTTTGAAAGAGAGAGTAAATAAGAATACATTCCTGTCAGAATTTTGGCATACAAGGTGTATTCAAAAATCATTGTAGATGAGTCTCTGTATCTCTGTTGTTCTGATCTATCACAACGATTTGACTGCGTACTCTTGGATCCGGCCGTCAGTCAAATTTTTGAGGTCAAATCATGCTCTCCAGCAAACAGACACGTGAGGAAGGCCAGAAAGTAGACAGCCGAAATGTCATGATGAAACAACAGTTGAGGAAATTCGTCTTGCCAAGTAAAAGAGGAAAACCACATTCACTAAATTAAACTGACTTTCTAAAGACCTGGAGGGTTCAGCTGATGTACAGTAATGAATAGCTGAAATTGTTTGGTCTTATTACCTTTTCTGATTACTATCTCTCTTTACCTGTGAGGTTGTCCAGAACATCATCAGAAATGAATAGTGACCTTTAACTTTTTTTTTTTTTGGCAGGAGGGGGGAGGAGTAGGAGGAGATGAAAGGCCAGGTAGTCAATCAGTTTTTTTTTGTATGTGAGAATATCACAAATTTTCTTTGAAATAAGCAAAGTAAAGTTGCAGGCAAGAAAAAAAATTGCCCCCCCCCACTTCTCAATGGTTTGAATAATTTAGAAGCTAGTACCCACTGATTTTCCATAACTTCAACATAACATGCCTGAAGTACACAAGGATTTTATCAGAAGCTTACTAAATAGTGTTGTAATCACTCAAGGTTTAAGGTCAAAATTTCAAGTTTAAATCAAGATTAACCTCAACCAATTTGGATTCATGGCAGGAAGGGTATCATGGGCATGGACAGGGGGAGCTGTTTGAGTCACCGATAAGGGGTGGATTAGACAAAGAGCTTTAACAATAGAACCTCAACTACTACATTTCTACTGACATTATACAATAACACATAATTGAACATGCATAAATAATCCAACTTATCCAGTTGTTATTCACCAAATAATTGATAGTGCATGTCTGTCTATTGCAAATTACTTTTTTTCTCTAAATTTCACTAAATGTTGCAGAGGGGGGCACTCAAGGAGCCACCCCCATGAATCTCTATATATATCCCTGGAGGGTATCCAGGTGTTCAAAAATAGAAGAGGTGAAGGGAAAGAAAACAATCCTTTTAAAATATCCATAAGTCAGTAGCCCCAGGGGACCAATTGGAGTAGAGGAAAATTTCACCTCCACTAACAATCTCTCATATCTCTACTTATCAATGTACACAGTCTATATCAGTTGGGGACTGGTGACTAGGTACTACTTGAAATGACTAACCGGAAGTGACCATCAACAAGGGATGAAGAGTGAGGACATCCTGTGGTCAGATGACATATTTTTTTCCTCAAGTTATTCCTTCCTCAACCTTATTACATGTATTTTCAGCCACAGCTATTTTTTTTCTTCTACCTTCTCGTACTTGTTTAGTTTCAGCCTGTTTCTTATAACCTCAGCCAATGAAGTTGCAGAGTTATATGGATTGAGTAGAGTCAGTCTGTTTCAAAGAATTTCAATGACATTTTCTAGAGGAGTGGACAGTGGGGGTAAGGAAATCGTTGATTAAATTATGCAATGGAACAAGAAATTCTTTTTGGGAGACTTTTTCTCTTTCTCCCCGCCTATATTTATGTATACACTCATGACTGTCCACACAATATCTCCAAAAATTCTCAATGAACTTTAATGAACATTTGGAGAAGGATGGAGACTGGCTATGGAAAAAAGTGATTGAATTTTAGAATGAGTCCATGTACAATTACTTCCCCAGACAAAGGTGTTGGCAGAGGTATGTACTAAGTATTTTCTAGTCCAAAACTGGATTTGAGAGCTGGCTTTAAAAAGGAATATATAATCCAATTATCATTGTTAATTGGTTAAATTTTCTTCCATTTGAGTACATTAGCGTTTGTTTTAGAAAATAGAATCCCCAACAGATGATATTAATTGCAAAGAAGATTTGCCTGAATATAAAGCTCAAGATCATTAAACTTAGTGAAAGGTTATATTGCCGAAAAAATCTGAAATATTGCAGTTAGTAAGATGGATAATTATTTATGAAATTTCATAAAATTATCCAGAATCATCTAGATCTCATTCACAATTATCTACAATTATATCTAGCATCTATACGCTTATTTTTAGAGAGACATTTGGTAAATTATAATGAGATTATTCATTCATTTATCACATGTTTATTCATTCTTATAAATTATTTAAAAAGTAATAAGTACATTATTAAATATTTACAAGGTTTCTAAGGGTCTGACATTTTTCATTTCCAACAGATTACTGAAATCCTATTGGTTCACTTGTTCACTCAACAAATTTTCATTTAATGGGATGTTTTGTTGAATTGATTGTCCTCATTGAGACATGGTATTGCTCTGGGTTTTTAATCTTCAATACAAATTGATTGAGTCTTTTTAATCATTAAAGGATACATTATGTTGTAGAAAAACATTTGGTAGCAGTCATAGACAGTGGTTCTATGTTAATATCATTACACGAATATGGAAGGATTTCTTTTTTTAGTTGGAGCAGTTAAGACACATTCTCACACTCATGGATTGTTTAATAGATGTAAGATTTAATTGCCTGAACGAATGACTTTTCTCCAAGGTAAAACATCTCCTTAGGTCCAAGATTGATTGCTCTTTCAACTCTTGAGGGATTTTTTTCTCCTGAAGTGGGGCTCCTTTCTACACTTCTTTCAAACACAGTGGAGAAACCTTTCTACATCATAATTGAGGCATAAAAAGGGGAGAAGGGTAACTGATGGTCTGTTAGTATGGATTTTTACTTATTTATTTTACATACTGGGTGTGTATGTGTGTGTTCTACATCAAGTTTTAGGATGACTGACAGAAAGACAGGATTTCAGAGAAAGAGCCCTTCAAAAGTGACAAGGTTAAACATGTTTTCAAGTTAGGGTTTGATAAGATCCTACTAACAACGATGTAACACAGAACTTATCTGTAAAGTTCTTAAGAGTTTTTTTTCTTTTTTCAAATGATCACGGTTATTTTATTGCCTATTTAGCTGCACTGTGTGTGCATTTGTGTTTCTTTCCTTTTGCCATTTTTTCTTTTTTCTGATTGTTAATCTAAGGTCCTCAGTGGAATAGCAAAAGCATTTAAGAGTGTGAAAAACTACAAATAAGAAGTTTGCTGAGGATATATAATACTTTCTCAGTACAAAACAAATTAAACTAGTAAGTTGACCTGAGATGCTGAAATAGTACTTACTGATTGTGTTAAAGGGGGGAAAAAAAAAAGAAAGAAAAGTTGCCTTGCTTTTTTCTAAACTTTTGGCATCATCTAGTTTTTTTTTTCTTGAAAATAAATTTGTATTAGGTTTGTTTGTCAATGTAACACTCAAAATTTTACGAAAATAAAATTAATTGGAATCCAAAAACCTAAAATGAATAAGCCCCTTTAACTTTGAGAGGAAGTCCATCTTGGCCATTGGGCTAGCACCCAGGCCCTGTAAAAACTCATAATTGCTATAAATAATGATAATGTTGTCATAGGTTTATTGAGAAACGGAGACAAAATCATTGCTGCATTGTCACACAACATGAGAGCAATGGAGGCGAGAGCTAACATGAGTAAAAAAGTTGTTCAATACACATGTAGATATCAGGTCCTTGAACTTAACCACCATTCCCTTGTTCTGGAAAGATAACCTAGAACTTGTTTCTTTGAATTTTGTTATTTGAAATGTTTTGATAAGTATTTTTCTCCTCTTCAAGATTTGTTTTACATGGATGGCTAAAACTGCTGGGGAAGGCAAAATTGGAACTAAAAATATTTTGTTTGACGCTAACGCCACCTCCCTCCCTCCCAAAAGTATTCTGCAATTTTTTTTTCATGCACTTTAATTTTATATTTATTTATTCACTGTATATTCTGGTTTATAAGACAACCTTCTGATAAGCCAAGACCCGCTATTTCAGTCAAAATTTCATGGTTTTAGCTCACTATTTGGTCACGGATTTAGTATCTAGCCTATAGGACGACCCCATTTTTTGAGAGGGGGGGGGATACTTTACAAGTCATCGTATTCACTGAGATATGTACTTGCTCATTGTCTCTCCATTTTAGTTCATAGATAGGAAAGAATAGAGTTTTTTAATCTTGTAAAAACATCAACAGATATTTATTAGGTTGACAATAAGGAAAAATGGACGCATTTAGATTAAATTCATTCCACCAACACGTTTCAGTCTCGGCTTCAAAGTGTCAATCTCATTGACACCTATGTGATTATGAAGTAACAAAATTTCCAAGTTTCACTAATAAAAGCAATATTCAAGCAACGTTGAAATCCCAGGAGTTTGGCTGCAACGTAAAAATCAAATTTTGTCTCATTTTTCACGGTCAGACTAGAGGCTACAAAAGACGAGGCTCAGTGGCGTATCTTTACAAAAGACGCAGTCAAGCAGAACAGGTTAATTGTTGACAGGAGGCCATTATGCACAATGGTTGCCTTTATTCTCACTGGTATAAGTGGTATGACTGCAAGAAGAGTGGGATGGCACACCCATCTGTCTGTCTGTCTGGATGAAGGGAGATTTTAATCTAGCCTTCAGTTTCAGGCTCGTTTTGTTTTTAAATCATGTCTGGTTAGTCACTCAATGAAAACCAACATGGGTGCCTTGTTGTGTATGATCAATTGAAATGGAGAAAAAAAAAAAAATCGGGAAGAGGGATGATCAATGAATAACTTATTTCTCTCTCTTTATCGATTAAGTGTAAGCACTAGACACAAACTAAAAGACCAATTTAGCATGAATTTCCATTATAAATAGAACCCCTGCATGCCACTAAAAATCTATCTTTCAAAAGAAAAAAAAAGAAAGAAAAAAAAAAGAAGCCTTTTCTAGACATAAGGAGTACACGTGATACGTAGATAGACAGACCCACTTAGAAATCAAAGGTTTCTTATTATAGCAACTAACCTGCTTTCAACAGCACAGTCATCTCTGCAGTAGCCAGAAAAGTATGAGCACTTGCATGTGTTTGGCCAGAAACTATCTGGCAAGCAAGTGATATAGATCCAATATCTATCTCATTGTGATATCCAGATAAATTTTCTACATGAATTTCTGAAATGAGGAATTACCAATATCATACATTGATCAATTCTAATAAGAGTCCTCATCTTGGTTATTAGTCATAACACATCAAACATTGTCTGAGATAGTGTTGTGATGGATAAAAGCATTGGTTAAGTGTAACTAGTCTGAGTTCAATCCCTGGGGCAAGCAGTCAGTCATTTGCTCTGACAGGTGAAAAAGCTATACAACAAAGAGGGAATTGAGAGGCAACACTCAACTTGTGTTAGATAAACAATAAAAACTAAGAAATAATAAGAGTTATATTTGTTGATTCCATGTTCATGTAGCAACATGTCCCTCATTTGTAAACTTACAGCAAACCTTTAGGGAATGCAGATTCTGCCATAATTATAAGATTGTATCAGGGTTTTTCATTCTATGACGATGAGGCTAAAATAATGATGTCTTCTGAATATACAAGTTGAAAGATTGGTACCAATCTATCATGTATGTATCTGGCATATAGGCCACACCAGTGGAGCTAGAGGGCAGAAAATTAAACATTCACTCATTATCATTTATCCCAATGAAACATTTTTTTGTATCCTCAAAATCTCCCCCATGGTTTTTAGAGGGGCGAAGGATCGTTCATGTTCCCAGTATAAAATTTGAACTTTTCAGTGATCTGACAGAAGGCAAGAAAAGTCGCTTATTCATTGATCACCCCCTTTTCCCAATTTTTTTCAACTGATCACCCCAACTCAACACGTGTGGAGTCAAAAGTTCTGCCAGACATTGGTACATTCATACATCTGTGGTTATATGAATTCAATAATATTGAAATTCAAAGTTAAATGAACTACCATCTCGACAAAAATTCACCAAATTCTACTGAAATTTTCCACCACTTTTTTGTTTTTTTCCTATTGTAGTACTGGTTGAGCACCCCTTATCCAAAACTTAAAAAGCCAACATGACATCACAAGTAGATAATTCCACACTGATCTCACTGTAGCATGATTCAAAGATGAGAGACAAGGCCGATTTCCAACATATTTAACTCATTTTCATTACAGTAAAAGCTTGTTTATCTTTGTTTAATCCTTTAGAAACTATATTTACATTGCAAATGGTGAGAGACAAAACAAGTCCCAATCAAAACAAATTATCATCACCTTTGGATCCACATGCATTAATCACCGTATTTTTGTCTTTTCTCTCATCTGTACAAAGATATTGTTGAAAATGTCAAAAAAGGCAGCAGGTATCCATATGAGTAACAGTGATAAGAAAAAGAGAAAGCATTCACGATTATCTACAACAAAGAAAGCCAAGCTATCGGAGAAATTGAACAGAGCAGTAATTGTGATCTCATTCTGTGAATATTCCCCGAACCGAAAATTCTTCTAGTGCCGGGCATTTCAGATGAAGGGGTACTCAACCTGTAGTAGTAAGCTGCATAATCTATCTTCACTTACATTAGAGTTAAGAGTTCTTCACTAAACATGAATGGTAAGCTGGTTGACTGGCAGTTTATTTTCTAAATACAAAAGCTAGTTTTCAACTCATTTTTCTCAAGATCTGATGCAATTTGTATACAAATTAAGCTTTGTTAGACACAGTGACCTGGTTTTCTTAAAATCAGCTCAGTACATAGTTGTGGTACCATAATCTACACAAATTTTGAGAAAAATAAAAAGGGTTCTTTGATTACAATGAATATTTCAGCTAAGGTATTGTGGTGTGTAGTTAATATTGAATAATTTGAAGCTAGTTTAATATTTTAGAGTCAACGATCCACCAGCATAATAATGGGCATTAATATTTTTTCAGTTTGGGAACTGGGATTTCAAATATATTTAACAACTGATGGATACATTTAGCCTAATAAAGAATTTAGCTTATGTAATGTCACCATAATGCATAACAGCTAACACAGGAAAGGAAAAATATCCAACAGATCAGGAGATGTATGATAGAAAACCACCAGATCCAAAATGTTTGGACAACTTTCACATTCATAAGAGACGGACATCAGTCTTCTGTATGTAAACAACTAAATATCTTAAGAAAAAAGAAATTCCTTGTCTATTGCCTGTTATCGAACTTGTATTAATGAAAAACTGCCAAAATACATTATATGAAATCACATTAGTTCAACCAACCAGCCAAGTGGGTAACAGATCCTTCTCTTTTAGCACATTTGCGGTCATTCCTGGTCACATTTCGTGGGCTTTAATCTTTCAAATCTGCACTTGAAAAAACGATTTTTCTTAAAATTTGAATTTAGGTCTTTTCAGAAAAGCTCTTTTTTCGGTTTCTATGATCATTTTGGACCAACAATGTCTATATCTTCTGCTGGTATCTTCTATACAATTTTTATGGATAATTAGTTCTTGTACATGAGTGGGCTATGGTAATACATTTGCACAAGGTACAGATATTTTCTCCCTTTCTATTTGTCTCAGGCTTGCAGAAAAGAGCTGTTTTTCAAAGTTTCGAAAGATTTTCTACAGATCATCTCAACGGGAAGGGGAGGGGGTGAAAATTTTTTCCCCAAATATTTATCAAGTCAAAGCAAATAAAAATGAAGCAATGATCATACAAGCCGTTTTGAGAAAAAATAATTTTAATGTTTCTGTCTTATTCATTAAAAGAATATATACTTACAAAACCCCCATGTAAGTAATATCAACCAATATTAACAGAAGGAATATGTAGTGCTAAAACATTTATACCTTTAAAACATTCATTTGTTAGAAGCCATTACAAAAAATGAGAACTTTTTTCTTCCAATACTGAATTTTAATGTTGGCTAACCACAGATGGATAAAAGAAAACAAAGCATGTTTGTATGGCGGGTCACACATTCAATGAAGTTGGGGAGGGGGGAGGGGGGGAATGAAATGAGCCACTGGTTGGATCTGGTTTGTGAGCCATAGTTAGCCAACCCCCACTCGAGAGCAAGGTAATCCATTTGCTAGTGCAGTTCATGAAAACATAATCAGTCTTGGTGATCATCATAAATGCTATCCGTGGCCTTGTGTCAGACTAAGAGAAATAGGGGTTCATGAAAAGCCATAAAATTCAGTTGTTATCAAAGAATAAGATATGAACATAGAAAAATTTGAGGAGATAAGAGAAAAACCTGTAATAAATTCAAAATATCTGGAAATGATATGATAGCCATAAAAACCCAAAGGCTGTTCCCAAACTGACTTCATGGTTTTTTTAACTGAAAAAATTTTTTTTTAATTATCCGGCTCAGCTCAGAAAAAGATGCACATTTGACTGGTTAGTTATCATTTATATATATATATATATATATATATATATATATATATATATATATATATATATATATATATATATATACACACACACACACACACACAATGTAGTTTTTAATTTCAGCTATATACACAATTTACGTATTTCATCATCATTTGAAATAAATTTATTACTGCTTCTTAATTGTTCGATCAATTGATTCAGAAAATCAAGATTACGCTAGGGTTTCTATAGCGGAGAAAGTTAACTGGGTCCTGCTGCTTCTATATTCCTATACTTCCATGTTTAAAACAGATAGAAATCCATCTTGAGCCTTGATCAAATAAATGAACTGGACTACCCAATTCTCTCTGCTGATAGATATCAAGTCTAGAAATGACTGAAGATATCATAATTTAAAAATTCACAAGGATTTCATAACGACCCTGTATCCTCAAGGGAGTGAAAATTTCAACTATGAGAGTGAAAGCATAGACACAGCCCACAGGAATATACCTACCAGCCTTGCATCTACTGCTGGTGGGGGGTACATGCAGAAGCTACTAGATTTGTGCAGTCACATTGAGAAAACTCAATGTGACTGACAAAAAATTGAGGGCAGGGAAAAAGTAACAGGAGCTAAAGCTTGACATGGAGGGGAAAAAAAAAAAAAAAAGAAATAAAAAGGAAAGTTGCGGAGGGGGGAGGACTTCACTTTTTGTTTGGGTAAATTCCAAGTCAAGAAGTGAAATTTGAAAGCAGATGGATGTACTATTATACAGCTATACCGTGAATAGAGCCTTTCTAAGAAATACAGTCTAGTTACTGCACTACAAATTAATGTAACAAAGTATAAGCTGAAAAAAAACATTAAATTGTACTAAGACCTAGAAAAGTGCAGTTTTGAATCGTATGGAAAATTTAACCACAATAATCAAGGTAACCCTGTACTACTTTTGTTCAGAGAGCAAAATAAATACTGTGAGAGTGGTGGAGGGGGTTCGTACAAACAGAGTTGTTAATCTATTTATGATTCATTTTTCCGAGGTGTCACTCTCACAAAATGACCCACACAATATCCTTTCAAAAAGTGTTTCTCCTTGTAACTGCTAATCAGTTAACACACACACACATACACATATATATATATATATATATATATATATATATATATATATATATATATGTGTGTATGTGCATGCACATACAAAAGTAGACCTTGATCAATGCAGATAATTCACTCCAAAATTTCCCACACTGTCCTTACTACAATGTTTTTTTTTTCCTTACTTACATAGACAGAAACGTAACAGTACTAAATCAAAACAACACAATTCAAGGTATATATATATATATATATATATATATATATATATATATATATATATATATATATATAAGCATATATGTATACATTCCGATATTCTTATGACGGCTGGGATATGACCTGTAAATCTTTATTAAAAGTCTACTGGGACATTTCAATTCAGGCATTAAGCACCTAAATATGTCTTGAAAGGGCTAAACTGTTTTGTTGTCTGGAATTTTAGAAGCTTTCAACTGTTCTTGTGGGTGTTCAGGTAAATAGGGGCTTGGATAAGTATAGCATACAGCTAAATAGAAACAGGATGATTGTGTCATGCCGATCTTTCAAGTGTGGAGGGTTTGCTTGTTTAGAAAATCAGCATTCTATATCCTGGATTTGAGCAGCATCTCTGGCATTGATGGGATATATCTATTTCAGATAGAGAAAATAAAAAACAATCCCAAGAGAAATTATGAATCCCCACTAACCACCCAGTCTACCAATGGACATTTCCAATAGAATCTTATGTTGGTCATTTAAATAATTCAAAAAACAGGTCTGGTTAGTCACTCAATAGAAGAAAAAAAATGGATAAAATAATGATCAATGAATAAGTTATTCATTTTGCTTCCTGTTGAATCATAAAGAAGTCTGAATTTTGCAAAAATAAGCGTGAAAACTGCTGGATGCAAAACTGAGGGACTAATTTAGCATAAAATCACCTAGTAAAACAAAACCACCCATCACTGAAAATGCCAGGGGGGGGGGGTCACAAACCAACAAAAATGTTTTCCCCACTAATTGAGGAGAGTGTGTGCACAAAACTTCAAGTTTATACTATGGAGTATTAGAGCAGGGTAAGGTCTAACTTGAAACTCAGCAACAGTGTTTAAACGAGTCTTCAGTTGGTAGGGAGTAATTATTTCTGGTTTCGTATAAACACTCAAAAAAATCAGTCCCCACCCCAGCCAGCAACAACTCAATCCAAACCTGCAACTTTATTGCAAGAAGAGCCGCAGGTTGTTGTGGTTAGACGATGGTAAATATTATTCTTGTGCAACATGTGCTCAATTTAGTTCTTTTGAACTAATGGAGAAGTGAGTGAAGTGATTTTAATACTAACGCATTACCAAGAATCTGATTATAAAAATAGATAGTTCAATTAATTTTTGCCTAATTTTCCTTTGTTATACATAAATCAGCCCTACTCTGTCAGTAACACCTGCATTCCAGTGGATATCTCTCAGTTACAATGTGACCGTTTTAAATACTGGTGCCAATTATTTCGGTAACCTCTAATTGAAATAGTCATATCAGTGTAATTAGTGGATTGAGACCTAAACACAAACTTAGACACTTGAAATCTATTTTGTATATCTTTTCTCTCTCTTTCCTGATCACAAAAAAAGAATCAGCTTGATTTTTCAATTTCTTTTCTGGAGGTCAGTCTACACAAGCCTTATCCAGTTCCCCACCAAAATTATGGCAGTATTTAAATAATCTTGCAATTTCATTGTACTTATAAAATATCAAAAATATTATGCTGGTCCGCATTTTCTTTAGATTCAACCACAATCTACGTAGATTCTTAACGCAGTAGCAAAGAAAGAATATATATATATATATATACATATATATAACATAAACTGTATTATAGTTATCTCCCTTCATTTTTACAGAAAAAAAATATAGACAAACAGGGCAAATCATATAAGTAGGTACTATCAAGAAGGAAACCTTAGGCCTACTGACCTGAACTTGAATGTGGTAAGTTTTATTGGGACAGAAATTGCTTGATTATGTGTACCAACATGTTTAAAGTTAAGTCGTACCAAATGAAATAAATTGGTGAGAAGAGAATAATTCGAGAGGAAAAGAGCAGTTTCTAGGAAAGAAATGGAGTTGGCTGCTTAGGAAAAGAGCAGCATAACATGGAGAATTGGACAATAGTTCTCAAGGAGCCTAAATCCTTAATCTTGTTTTCAAATGAAAATTCGATTCATGTTAAACAGTAGTTAAAACTAACCTTGCATCTCAAACTTTGATAACCTTCTCAAATTTTTATGCTAAAAGTTTCAAAAAAAATGTGGAAAAATTCAATTTTGCTTGTATCTCTAGAAGATGTCAAAATGTAAAACTAAGGTATCATAAAATTTCTCTAACTCAATAATAAAAAAACATAACAGTAATGTTAGTTGAAAAAAAAGAAAAAAAAAGAAAAGATGTTTCAATTGTTTATAGCTTGGAAAAATAGAATGAGTAAGACTTGAATTAGCTGCTATGAATTTGTAATAACTGCCAGTATGCAAAAAAAAAAAAAAAAAAAAAAAAGTGACAAAAAATTCACCAATCCAAAAATCATTCAACATTTTTTAAGCTCTTCTCAAAAATTCACTTCTTTACGAGTTTGGAATTTGTTTTGCAAAATCGGTCTTTTATTTTGGGGGTAAGCAAAGAATTTATCCAAATATTGTCAAGGTTGGAAATTTAAAATCTGAGACTAGTTTAGTAGTTTTGACCGACAACTGATGAGTCTGGAAGAGAAATACAGAAAAAAAAAATTTACTTCAGTTTCTTGTTAATAGGTTTATTGTAAAATTTGGATTTTCACATGTTAAGTCAATTAATTTTGTTTTGATTGTAGTTTTTTTCTGTTTCAGTTCAGCTAAAGAAATAAGAATAAGAAACATGAGATTTCAATTCAAGAATCGTTTTTGTTATCCTAACAACTCTTGGAATAACAACGGCTTCTCTCAAAATTGAATAATATAACATCGAGAGAGAGAAAGGGACCCCTTAATCCATCCCCCTCAAGTGTGTGTTCTGAGTGGTAGGAATGTTATCTATCTATATTAGTTGCGGGTGTTCATTATAATCTGCCAAGATGTATCAAAATTTTTACGATGTTATTAACTTAAATTGATTAATAATTTTATTTTAAATTATTGCTCTTCAAAATAATTGAAATCATTGCCTTTTGAATTTTTATTGATCACAACGTTTTAAGGCACAAATTTGGTTCATGAATTTGCATAGACAACTGATTAATAAAAGGATACAATTATGGGTGCCCCTCCCCGCAATTATAAGGCATGTGTGGGGGGTCCAAGAAAGTGAGCCTTGATAAAAATTCAATTATTTTGGAGTCAGATTAATATTTTGGGGTCCACCATCCACCTGTGTTCATATGTAAATTGCAATATAACAGAGGAGGGAGGCCTGTATATTTTGCGTAGGTATTTGCTCAGCTTAGTCTGACGCAAAGTCACGAGTGTGGGGTACTCATTGGGGATCAAATTTGGTACGGCAGTAATGAATAGTCTAATCTTAGTGAACTAACTACTACTCACAGCAAGGAACCTTCATGTATGTATACATAAAATACACTGCAACTTTTTAATCGTTTTTTTCTTTCTTTTAGTTCCTGGGTAATAAGTGTTATTTTCTGATTGTTCAGGTCCAAAAAGCATAAAAAATTCCAATCATGACCCTCTAACTTCGTTTTTGAGAACAGGACTGTAATAATTTGAAATTTATTTTTGACGGAAACATTTAGACATTTCTAATCACATAAACTAAGAAAAACTATTTCATATAAAAATCGCTATCTTGGCCACAAGAGCTAAGTTAGTAGGGAATAATAGCCATTATTGGCATTTTCTTTTCTTTTTTTTTTTACATATTAACAATCAGAAAATAACCAGGAATGAGAATCGTGTAGCACAATGTTACTCCTTCACTTGACTTTTCAAAGTCAATAGGACTTATGTTGAATAAAATGATTTTTATAAACTTGGACAGAATTATTTCAGTGCATTCCTTGGCTGAGTGGTGTTTTGAATATAGATTTTTTTCTTTTGTTGATGAATAAACTTCCTCAGTCCTCCAGTCATGAGATGAACCTTAGTTCTTATGACCTTTTAATCTCTCTCCGAACTTTACCTACAAGTACAATCTGGCTTGGTGAAACACTATATCTCCATAGTATCTTACTTCTTATAGGTTAAATTCTATCTGGAAATATTAGTGGGTCAAAGGTCAAGTTACCTTAGATTGTAAATTATCAAATTATTTATTCATAATTCTAGGTTATCAAAGAATTTTTTTTTGTTTCAAGTTAACCGGTTCAGATTTTCAAACACACACACATTTTTTTTCCAGACAGCACTTCAACCTGTAATACCATAGGATTTATTAAACCATTACATCAGAACTTTCATTTGCTTCATTTATTACATATTTAGTGACAAATCCAAGCCTGGTGGTAGGGTAAAAAACGCTCCAACTGCATTAGAATCAAGGAAGGTAAATAGGCAATGCTTCAATTTTTCTTATTTCGGTCCACTGACTTGACTACTACTTTATCATTCTACAGCAAATGAAATTATTTCTGATATTTGAAGGAAAAGATTGATGATTAAACATTGCATTTTGAAATTTTTCGAACATGATATTTGAGCAAGTTTCAGCCAACTGTTGTGCAATGAACATAACTCACATTAGGGTATGTCAGTCAGCGACTGCTACAGATGCTAGCGCATCCACAAAAACTGGGTAACTGCGACGAAAGTCGGTTTTTAGAAAAGGGGAAAAGATTCACATTAAGACTAATTTTCAAATCGGTTAACAGCGTTGGTATGGAATGAAGTGACCCGAAGAGAAAATGGTAAAAAGGAGACAGCATTCTTTATTCAATTGATTCATAGCGTTGGTTAAGTTTGAAAGATTATATGAAGAGGAAGAAAAGAAAAGGGAATATTTTTCTTTTTTCACACAACGTCATATTATTCCTTTTTTAAAATCCATTCTAGAGATAAAAGTGTACAAAAAAAAAAGCAGAGTGTTCATAACTAATGCATACACCTTAATATATATATATAAATATATATGAACTTTCATTTGGCAACGAATATTGCATTTTTCAAACGCTGTCAAAATAATATAAAACTGTTTCTGAACATTTTTTCTATTATGAATTCGTTTTTTTTCTCAAAAATCAAATACGTGCTGTTATAATATCCTTCTTCTTGAAGTGATAAAAAAGAATATCAGTTTCGTCACTATCTACCAAAAGTAAATAAGTAAGAATTCATGTACTTAACTCCTTTTTCAATAACAGGTCGACTGCACAATGGAAACGAGCAGCAAAAAAATGTCTCGGTACAGTGCATAATACAAAAAACAAAAAACAAGCTACTATATAAAAAATTGTTGTGGAATAAGTACAGCTAGTAAGCAGAAAAGAAAGTCGGGTAGGGTCAGGAATCGGTTGGGGTGAGGTGGTGGAAAGGTAGGAGGCACTAAAGGAGTGATGGTCTACGTCTCTCTCTCTCTCTCACCTCTTACCCTCACATACACTTTCTTTTACTAACTGTTGACATATCGTCTGTCTCAAGTGTAACTTATCTGAGGGTGGTGGGGTGATAGTTTTTTTTTCTATTTTTTCACCCCTTTAGGAATAGACTAAGCAAAATATAAATGATAGGCAGACGAACGACTACACATGGTTGCCATTTTGAGGCCACATTTAATAAACTGGCCTTTTTGAAAAACATTTGGCCATATTGACTTCGTTGCTGTAATATTTTTTTTTTATTGAATCCTTATTTTTTTTATGTGTATTCCACTAGAGCAATGCTTTATTTAAACAATCATTATACTTCGATTTACCTTCGGTTTAATTTATAGCAACTTTACTCGGATGTGAAGATGCCATAAAAAGCAACTAAAAAATTAAGATGAAGGTAAGTAGAATATAAAAAAAAATAACGAATTACAGTAGACCATCTAATAAAAATAAATAAGTGTTATATGAACATTGAACCATCTGGACATTTAGTCAGCAACGTCTTTATCTGTCAACCCAGAGTGAGGACACCTCTATTAAATAGATAACAAGATCTTGTCTATCCGGATTTTTTCGAGAATGGGGCGGACCGATTCATCTGGTAAAAAGACATTTCCTCACAGTAATGTTCCCCGAGTACATAATATTGGAATTTTTTTATCTTTTCGTATTTTGAAATCATTAAAACAAATAACAACACCCATAATAATTAAACCAAGGGGGAAATCACATATCAGGTTCGAATCAGGAGAAAGAAAGCTTCATAAAATCCCACTTCAAGTTTAAAAGGAAAAAACTTTCTTAGATTTTCTGTCCCAAATCCATGATTTTGTTACAACATTTTATACCAATAGCTACTTAATAAGTAAATAAGTTTACCAAAAGGTTCAAAACTAATCTTTAACCCTATGTTCATAAGGGGTTTCGGCTATTTTTTCTCGAGAACATGGTGGAAGGGATGTCCAAGAACCTTTTTTTTTCTCTTAACTCAGCGTAAAACTTGACTTATGTTGATAGTAAGCTTCAAGTAATTTGATAATCATTAACCCATCTCTTTTGTTGGAATTTATTTAGATTATTTCCATCGTATAGTGCCAATTTCACCGCGTGTGGACAAATGTAAAGAAAAGGATCAGACCGTTTATTACAACCACAAAGCCTAGATTACCGGCATCTCAAGTAGAGGAGTGACCCACCCCAGAGGGAAAGGACTAGTCCGAGGAGCTGGGGTAAAATCTAATCTAATCATCTAAGGTCAGTATTCGCCTCGTGAGACTTTAGCCTAACATTAATTCAATCAAGATAGCACACATAAGAGAAACTAAAAAGACAGATCAAATAATGCTTCCACACTTAATAAACATCAACCCCAGTATTTGCTGGTGAATATGGTAATCTATAAAATGTTAATTCAAGGTGTAATTTGATTAAATCTATTCAAGTTAAACAGTTTTTGTCTAAAGTTTATTCTCTTTATCTTGTTTAAATTTGACTAGATTTTACCTTCACCTTAATTTTAATTGTCTTAATCCAGGCCATTGTTTCTATGCCAACAAACAACAAAAATTAATAAAGGTAAAAACAAATCCAATTTGACACAAAAATGGGTTACAATGAAAAAAAATGAAAGAAAAATATCGTGTTACAATTTCTTTTTCCGAATAAAGATCTTATTTAATAAAAAACGCTTTACCCTTTGTTCAAGCGGAATAATAAATACATATGTGGTATGTCGAATGAAATTGGAGTAAGATCATATATTTCAAATTCTTAGTGAGGTAAACCAAGTGATATTTAATCCATTTTGCAACGGGTCCGTCTGCAACAAGAAACGTCTGTTTATGAATAACTTAGTTTCCGTAATAGTCATGTTAGATAATGATGATCATATACCTTGACTTTCATTCGAGGTTATTCAAATTTAATTGCCACGTTGACAATGACAAGCATATGGTACAAGGGCCACCATAATGATATTTGAGACCCCCGAAGCAATGAACTGAGGCCTCCAGCCCCAATATATTAAAATCAAGTTTTTATTTTTCAAATTAAATTCCAGGGCCTTTTAAATCGCAGGGCCACGCTGCACATGCGATAACATGGTATAGTATCGTAATAAAACTGATATGTTCATTAAATCTTCGATCGCACCTGTCTCCTCAAATGGTCGAATTGAGGAAAGGAAAAAAATCAATTTTCCCGCAATCTGTGATTTAATGTGATCAAATTGCAGAACCTAATAAAACAGAGAGAAACGAATGATTTCTTGCATAAGATTTTTCCCCCAAAAGCCAGATAAGTTTTTTTCAAAGAATATGTATTACACGTCTAATATAATGCTGACAACATTGTGTTTTCATATATAAATTCAAGGTCTTTTTGAGTGCTTACATTTGAAATAATTTACAACTATGCATTATTAATTTTACCTTATCAATGATTGCTTTCAAATTAAAAAATAAAGAAATTTTTGCTGTTTTTATTAGGTTGTACGCCGTTAAGATCACTTTTCTCCCGAGGACGAAATTGTTTCAAAACAAACTATAATAACTGTAAATTATATTTTAATGAAGGTCAAGACACAATCAGAATATTTTATTTTCAACCTTATCAAGGCTGAGGTGTTAGTCTTATTGCTGTAAAGACTAACAGCAAACTATAGGCCTATATCCGAGGAGGTAATTTAAAAAAGAATTTTTGCAGTAGCAGCTTAGTTTAGTTTGTAAAATAAAAATCAATGTTTTAAAAATCTGAAGCCATTGCTGTAATGAATTATCCGTTTACCATTTGAACATCATAATGAGCAAAGGCGATTATCAACTTTTCTGGCACAGAAGATCCTGTGCCTCGAACAAAGTCTGATTCCAGAGGACTCAGTCCTCATGGTTGCACATCCTCCTCAGGTTATTGTTGCCTTTCACAAGGGTAAGAAGGCCGAGGAAGCTGGGCGATTTTCGTCCTTACCCACATGTAGGCACGCGAGTTCCCACATTTAAAAAAGGGTCCATGTGCCGCATTCTGCTTTCGAGGGGAGGTGAATAAATATTCCCAGACCAAACGGAGATCATTGCAACCATTTCACATGATACCACCAGTTACATTTCGATGCATAAATAATGTGAATTGTATAATGTTAGCAAGTTACTTGTAGGTACAAAATATCTTCCGTGTCGAGTAACAGAACAAAAAGAAAAAAAAATGAACCATGGTATAAAAAATACTAAAATTCGATCCACTTATTCAAAATTAGTAATCAAACTACGATTTCTTTCACAACTGGTGGATTTTAATGATTTTGTGATTATCTGTTTTTCTCATATATACCACTGGTGTTTTGAATTCTCACATTTTTTCAATGTCCCGCCACTTGAAATCATCTTAGTCATTCATAGACAGCTGGTAACTCAGTAAAATAACAGCATTGAAATTTGTTACTGATAAATTCTTACTAAAAAGCAAGATAATGTCATTGATTAGGAGTATTATCGAAATTTGTAGACCGTCTTAAATGTTGGAAAATTATTTGACCGTTGATATTCATTTCAAAGTTTATTCTAGTTCTGTGGTTCAGATAAATCATTGAAAGTCTGTTTAAATCTTACAAAAAAAACTTCTGTAGCCATTTTTCGTGGTCGTGAAACTCTAAAAAAGTTAATTGCTTTTTCCCCCCAAGAAAAAAGATTCGAAGTCATTGAGAAGGCAATAAATCTCATCTTGAGAAAATAACTGTAAATACTGCTGGTATTTAATTTTAATATCTGACTGTTGTCTCCGTGGTTTTATTTTTTGAATTTTTTTTTCTTGGCTAAATTGAATAATGAAAATTGTTTCGTTTATAACGTTTTAAAATTAATGCACATTCTAGAAGTAAGGCCTATAGAAAAAGAAATATTTCATGAATATATTGAAAAATTAAAACCAGAAAATGGTTTATCTCGTATTATGGATGGATAATTAAACTGGATTGAACTGAGACAGCATGCTTTAGTTGTGGTCAGATTTTCTTTTTAGGGAAATAATTTTCTGACTTACATAGGTGACTATTACCTATAATGAAGTTACATAAAAATTTCAAAGCCCAAGTTCAAGAAGGTCATCTGTACGTACTTTACCCACGCTTTAAATAAAAAGGTGTTGAGTTATTTGGTCATAACACGCCATAAATCGTGTGTCTGTCTAGGACTATTGGGTGGGGGCGGGTCATGATGGCCTTTCTTGTAAAGATAATCTAAGACTGAGAAAGAAAGAAGTCTATTTTATCATTTCCCTCTATCGAAACTTGAAAAGTGAGGAGATTTTCTCAACTTTTCAGTTAGTACCTTACCTGCCTTCCAAATAGAAATTCATAAAATAAATGATTAAATAAACACTGAATAAAGTTTTGACCAGGTCACTAGCAAAAAAAAAAAAAACAAAACATAATATTTTTTCTCTGCAATTATTTCCATACGGTAAACAATCATGCTTCAATGTTGAATTATTATACCATTTAACAAGTGTCTTGTGTATATTATTGTACAGTGTTTGGACTAATTATTTAAAGCATTATTTTGAAGCCAGGAAACATGAGTTTGAAAAAATGTGTAAAAATTAGGAATTTTTTCAAGTTTACCATAAATACATATTTCAGGTTGGGTCGTAAGTATTTATTCGTTTAAAAATATTTATTCAACTTGCAATGAAATGTTTTTATACCATAAAAAGATTTTTATGGGAGAAGAAATCAATAGACAGCAAATATTCCATTAGAAGAAGCATTATTTTTGTTAGTTGAGAAGTCGACGCCTGTAGAGATTTTTTTATCTTTTTAAAAGCACATTACACTTTTAAAAACGTGTTCAAATGTATTTCGTTTTAAACTAAATCTCAAAATACTAAACTTTTTCACGAAGTTGATATTTTCAAAACATATGGAGCAGTAAATTAAGATCTCAGCGCTCTGAGGGGAAAATGATACCTTTTTTTTTTTTTTTCTAAATATCGAAACACGAAAAGATTCAAATGCAAATTTTAAAAAAATATCCAAATGACTGATTTTATCTAAGTGGGCCACCCACTTAAATCAGTTATTTAGATTTTGAATTTCAGTTCCAAAGGTTGTACATAAGAATTGAATATTTAATCTAAATAAATGTATCTCGGAAATCATTCCTGGGAGAAAGGAAAAAAGTGATAATGAAAGTAAGAATTTTTTCTTATTCAGAAAATTGCGAAGTGAAGATTGATTTGTTTTTGTCTACCTTCAAGATTAAGTACATGTAAAATTTTAAAAAAGAAAAGGGCTCGACTACTTGAAGCAGATATTAGATATATAGACAGACAAAAAATAAATTGATTTTCATGAAGTCTTCAAGAAATGAGGAAGAAGCGTACCGACTAATACTGCAACTCACTTCATTACACTAAATATAATCGGGGTCAGCAGTTGGTCTGATACACTACTAGTAAGTACTACTTTACATTTTTGTATTAGTAGTTTAGTAACTGACTGAACCAGAAACTCAGGCAAATCGTGAGTAAATACTTAGGACATAAAAGTTAAGTACTAAAGTACATGTGTAACGAAGCCAGCGGTTATTTTTAACTTATCGTCAATAGAACTCGAATGAATGAAAAAATGCATGGATTAATTTAACGATTAGTAAACAAGGGTTTAATGAGAGAAGAGACAGGTGTAGGGGGTTACAGGAAAGATTAACACAAGGTAGCCAGATTAGCCACTTTTAGGCTAGATCTGTCCGTTTTTTTGTTTTTTCTTCAATTTAGCTGATAAATCTGGTGAGTTCAATTTTTTAATAATTTGTTCTGGGATAGAGTGGGCTCTAAACGAGTGTACGTATACATACACAAATATTCAACATTTAAGATATAAAACTCCGTCAGTATTAGCCACTTCTGGCTATAAATGACAGACTTGCTTGGCAACACTGGATTTACGACAAGTACGCTCTAGTACACACGACACACCATCCTATTTATTTAGGAATATCTCCAGTTTCTACGCCGATTTCGCGAATCCAGGAGACCGTTTAGAACATTAATTGCCCAGACTTCAAACTACGACTTGAAATCAATTTCAACCTAACATAAAAGAGAAAAAAAATCTTTGACTTCAATAACTGTCTTCAAATTATTTTTCCGTGAGTATGTACGTACCAAATAGAAATTTCACGAGTGTTCAACTAAACACAAGAGACACTTTGCCCTGGTTGGGAATAAGTTCAAATCTTTCAATTGTCAACCCAGACAAATAAGATTCGGAAAATCCCCAATACACTCTTGATACAGCAGCACCAATAAATACTAACCAGAAGCAGGTGAGCCCCATACTTCTGACGAACTAGTAACATGGTTAGAATAAAGTGTTGCCGAGGAAGAAAAGTAAAACCTCTGGTGTAATCCAATTATGAAAAACGGTCAGTGCAGCACGATTGCGAAATAGTGTTACCCCCAAAACAATACCCCATTGGCTCAAAGAAAATTCTATCTCGTATTTTAGTCAGTAAAGACTCGTGTCATACGACGTCCCCCAAACAGGAGGAATAATTATTAAGAATGTAATTTGGGGAGGAGGTCACGTGGCCACACGTGGTATGTATATCTTGAGAAAAGAAAAATGCACCCCGACCAGAAAACCTTTCCGGTCAGGTTAACAGTATGATTTATTCTGAATGCGTGTGTGACCCCCCCCCCCCGTCGGCGAAAGACTGAAATATCGTTAGATCAGGGCAATTGCCATCAAATAAGACATAAAAAAAGTCTGGACAGTGGACAAGAGACTTGAAAAGAGAAAATACACCCTGTTCAACACCACATCTGACTAGTAGCTTTGTTCGTCCAAATTAAGAACTCCACAAATCCACAGGACAGTAAGTCTCAGTCATTAGTGAGCGTACTAGTGTGAAATAGTAAATTACTTTCATATTAGGTCTTTGTTTCACATTACATTCAAAACTAGAGAGGTCTGACTTTATTAAGGAACGGTTTGATGTCCGCGAGGTCAGAAGTTCATACAAGTCTAGTGCTGGTTGGATGATCTCAATCAGACTTCCAAACCATGGAGCAGGTGTGTGTGTTAAAACAAGTTATCACCGCCCCAGTTCGGACCTATCCCAGGTCTACCAATTTGCGCAAACTATTTAAATTTCCCACATTTCGGCGAATCAGGTCGGGTGGAAAAAAAGAGGTTATATAATAAATTTCACATTATTTGTTTTCTTAAGCAGTCACCATACATTTGTATATACACACAATCAGGGACTGAGGAAAACGGTGGGGGTACGGCCTATAACTTCTCAATTTCTAGTTTATTTTTTCTCTTTGAATGTTAAATGTCTACTAATGAAGACATTACCGTATGCTTAGTTCGAAAAAGCCATTTCAATCATTGACTATACATAATGTTATAGTAAGCATAACCTTGTTAAAAGAAACTATTACGTATGTACACGAGCCTCCCTCTGTTCCAAGCCTACCCCGTTCTTACCAATGTAGGGCATGTAACAACGATGCACACATTGGAAGAATAAACCGCTGTGGCACGAGTAGTAGTTGTTGGAATAGTACCAAGAATTTCCGATATCTAAAAGTTACAAGAACATATAAAACAACCTTTACTGTGAAAAAACAAACAAAATGTGTCGTTTTTGTAAACACTGAAAAACTAGCACGGAAAAAAACTCAAGCATGAAATTCTTACAAATTTGACTCCCGGAATGAATGAATAGTCCGATGGGAAAGAGAAAAAGGAACACTTTACAAGTAATCATTCCTTTAACGAGTTTATAATCAGGGACTGGGGGCTTGGCTCCTTGAGGGGCCTCCAGCAGTTTCTGAAATTAGTTATAATGCAGTGGTGAACTACCATTCCTAAAACTTAAGGGGACATTCTCCATTTAGAACGATGCCCAGCCCAAAGCTACGCCCTTTTTGTTCAAATGAGAACTTTATTAGACAAAAAGTCTTAGAAATAAAGAAAAGGTGCGTGTGTGGGGGTTAACATTTTATATATTTCATAAGATTGAAGTTAGTCATGGGACTAACCAAACCCTCCTTGTTCAAGATAAAATTTTTCAATTCTGGGAAAATACTGGAAAACTGTATTCAGTGGAGATTAGTGGGCACGTTGCTTATCTTTTCCACACGTTTTCGGAACACTCGGAAAGGGGAGAGGAAATTGAGGTTTCAATAAAAGGCATATAAGACGTGCTAAACATTCAAAGTTAAAATAATATAAGGAAAAAAAACATTTCTCACAGTTGATAAACTTTACTTCGGATATAGGACAAGTGAGTGGGTGACCATACGAAAAATTTCCAAGCAAACTACACAAGTAATTACAATATGGACCAACTGACGGCGATTTGTCCACTTCGTTAACAAGAGAGGAAAATTTAGCTACGTAAAATTAAAACGAACCAGTACTAAACAATGGGGAAAAAAATGACGTTTAAGCCCTTGTAGGATCCATTTAGAATGTTTTAGTTGAGATTTTTTTCCTAATAGCAACAACTTGACCACCCTGTTCGTTGGTTGGAATCACGTCCACATAGAGGCCCGATTTTTTTGTTCTTGTCATAGTGGTGAGAAATGGAAACTTTTCAAGTTAAACGTTCCGGAATATAGAGAGTGTAAACCTGTAAATTCCCGGAACTGTCCTCAAATAACTAGTAAATATGGATTTTCTAGATGTTACTCAAAACAGTGGAGTCCACGTGAGAAAGTGCGTGTGTGCTGTGTGTGTGTGTCAAAGGGAAAGAACAGTGAACTTACTTCACTCCACCAGGACGATCGGTGATTGGAACTTGAAACTCCATGTGTGTGTGTGTACTCGCGTGTGTTAAGTAATTATAAGAATTAATCCAAGTTAATTTAAGGCCGAAGAGAAAATCCTCGAATAATAAATTTATCCCCGAAATTCAAAAGGTTTCCAATAGTTTTCAAACAACGGATAATAGTGAAGATAGCAAAATCTATAAGAAAATGTACCAGATGGAAAAGAGGGGTGGGGGTGCCGGGAAAGACCGTCACTTGTGTGTGTGAGTTCCACTTGGTACGACTACAAAAATCCTATTTTACTATGTATACCAAATCCAAGTAAGTAGTAGTAATAGTAGTAACAATAGTAAAGGTCGCTTTCTAGTACCTTACCTTGCTCTCAGTATATCCCAAATATTCTGGTTTTCTAAGTTGAACGGGGAAAAGTTCGTAAGAATAAAGTTTCATGCCGAAAAATCAATTACAGCTGTGCTTTAAGAATAAAAATCACTCAATAAATAAAAAATAAAAAAAAGAAAGAAAATAATCTATCCTAATTGTATCTACGTGGACAGTTGATAATTCCAACACAAGGTTTGGAAAAAAAAGTTTTTCCCTACAAAAAAAAAAAAAAAAAATCAAGGAATATATAAGGAAAAAAAAAATAAAACTCACTGCAGTTAAAAAATTAAATGTTGGTTCGAGGTTTCAAAAATCACTTTTCCAAATTGTAGTTCATTATCATTAGCTTCATTAGAATAATAATCCGACTTGCGTGTTGTACGTGTCAGCTCCAAGTGAGTGAAAGCTAAGAGAGTGAAAATGTGTATGGACACCACCGTGCGTGGGGGTGGAGGGGAAACCAACGTGCTCGTCTCTCTGTCGGGTTGAGTAGTGCGTTGAGTCCGCTTCTCACTCCCCGGGGTTGGCTGGGAGGGAGGGGAACGTTCAAAGTTTATCAGAACTAGGGGTTCTTTTCAAGTTCTTCTATTACTATTATTATTAGTGTCTCCGAGAAAAGTCAAATGCCTTTTCACATTACTTAGAGTAACAGAATTCGCAAACTTTTACAACTTTCAAGCCGAAAGCTCACTCTGGAAAACTTGCAATAAACAAACAACTCAATAATGAGATTGTGGTGAAGTGTTAGAGTTCGGAATTGCGTATGTGCTAGTAGTAAGTAAATATTAGGACTCGGGTAATTTCAAGCCATGTGGGAAGAAATTTTACCTTCACAGAAAACATGGTGCGACGATTCTAAGAATATTTCTATACCAAGAAAGGGCTACAGGGAAAATTGAAAAAAATTACGATTTTACAGACTTGGCAAATTATTGAAAAAAAAAAAGTGGGTTTTTTTTTTCGGCTCTCCTAAACTGAAAAAGTCGGTAGCTTTCCAATATTGTGTTTAGCGGTAAAAATTAAAAACTAAAAGCAATAAGGATAACATAAGATGGTAAACGAAATGTTTCGGACTTTTGAAAAACAAACAAAAAGCTATTAAGAAGAAAAGTGATCAATGACGGAAAGGAAAATCAATAGGTAAAAAAATGTTTTTCTACGGAGAAAATCCTAAAATCCTGTAAAAGAAATCTTAATTGTTATCCATTCCCTGATTATCTCGTATTCTAACGATTAACGTAGTTGAGCTAATTAACAATATGAATTAAAAATGATGACAGAAAACTCCTTTTTAAAGAAATACCTCTAAAAGGATAAAACGTAACTCAAACAGAAAAATAAAGTTTCGTTGTGGCATCAAAAACTTAAAACATGAATGAAAACTTGGAACTTACGAAATTTAATTAAAAAAAACTTAAATAGAGAAAAAAGTGTACTAAAAAGTAAAAGATAGAAGAAAGAGGTGAAAAATTGTCGAGTTTTTACTTACCGTACGGTGACTGTAGTAAGCTGTTAGTCGGAGCAAGCGTTAAAGCCAAATATCCGGGATGGAATGTGAGTTAATACCCAGCGGAAACCAAACCGGATGAGCAGGTAGTGATCCACCATCATTTCCATGCAGGCAGCGGCGAAAGCCCGGATGGAGGCCGGGCTATACACACACACATACACACACATACATACATGCATACACACACGTGTGAGTGAAAAAAAGAAGAGTTAGACACACATATACACAAAGTGATACACACACAAAGAAACAAGGATAATATTACGTACGCTCACCATGACTACATACATACATGCATACAGACACACGCGCCTGTGGTAAGTCAAGACTTAGACACACACATATACATAAATTGATAGACACACAGAGATAGAGGGATAATATTACGTACACTCACCATGACCACACTTACTTAGAGCAAAGAATTAATTGTACACACGCATACACAAAACAGATCGTGAATGAATAACACACACATACAATATGTATACGACTACATGTGCAACAAACAAACACTCCAAGCGTATACTTCACATAGAGTTGTAGAGTTTTACATCTGGAGAAAGAGATTGGGTTTTTACGCATAAGTATACAATTACATGAACACAGATACATTTACATACACATTGTGCGTGTAAATTTATATTCTCTCTCTCACACACACACACACACACACTCACACAAGGGATCATATACACACACTATCCGAATAGAGTACAAAACAGCTTTTATTGGAATGGATTACAATAACATTCACTTATAATAGTATACTGAGATGTATACACATGCAACTAACAGAAATGTTGTATATACACGTTATCACTCAGAACACATTGATATACACAGTTCCACGGACATGAGGAGACCACCAAAACACATTTACAGATCGATTTTACGGACATATACACACACACTCGTCTTTAACACACATAGACTCACTTTTTTCTTCCTATTTTTCATTTAATTCTATCTAATTATTTTTTGTTCGGAAAATTAATACATGCTTAATTATTTTACTGAAGTCGCAATCACGATATATTTCCTTATCTCGTTACCTACCTAGGGCGCAGATCCGGGGGATAGGGGCCCGGACTCCGCCCCCAGTTCGGACAGAGCCAAATTAAATTTTTAAAAAAATATCCAGATAAGGAAATTTTATGAAAAAAACAACAAACAATCCTAAGTAAATCTAAATTGAAGTTAAAAACAAAGATTTGTTATCCATTAATTAGACAGATGGAGAGATAACAAAATTAATTTGACCCTTCCCTCTGCTCAAAATCCTGGATCCGCCCCTGCTGCTATCCATTCCAAACAAATCCCTATAATTCTGTCATAATTCTGTCTTCTTTTTTTTCTTTTTAAATATCAATTTTCTTCTTTCTTCGCTTCTTTCTCTCCCCCCCCCTCACACTTTTTCACTCACACGCCCATTGCTTAACTTTCTTTTTTTTTTTTGGTAACCTCCCCCTTTCTCATTCCCTAGATCATCACTATACCCCCACCCTTCTTCTATCCAACCTGTCTATCTTCCTTCTCCCCTCCTCCATCTATCTCCCTTATACACTCTCTTTCTGTAATGTCGTCTGGTTTGTCTTATTAGCCACTAAGAAAACAGCGAAAGTTTTGTCGAGACCTTCAGGGTGATGTTACAAAAAAGAAAGAAAAAAATGAGAAAAAGCATTAAAAAAATGGACAACGTCGGAAGACTTTTTTTTTAATGAATTCATTTTATCATTTCGGCCTTCCATAATTCCTCATCCCCAACTTTCTTTTTAATTAAGAGAAAAAAAAAGAAACTTTTTTTTACCGATATTTTTATTTTAGATTTAAACTTTCAATTGCCCACGCTGTTTCTTTTACAACTTTTTCCAGCTCACCCAAGAAGCGAACAAGTGCATATATACGAGAAAGAAAAGTAAGTTCTGTAGCTGTTTTCTTCTTCTTCTCCTTCCCCATTCCCTCCCCTCTCTCTATGTCTGTCTGTCTGTCTCTCTCTCTCTCTTTCTCTCTCCCTTTGAGTTAAAAAGATGTTTTCAGTCATGAGAGTAGGCGGAGCAAAGTTTCGAAAATCGTCTTTACGGCAATTATTTTTACATTTTAATATTTCAACTTCAGTAATTTTATGTTTTTTTAGTATTTAAATATATGTAAATAGTTGTCTGAAAATTAATGACATGCAACGATTGTCTTTATTTACGTAGAATAAGCGGCAATTAAAATTATCAGGGTTCTGGAAATCTACGTTAAAAATGATACCTGATTGTGCAATGTAGTTCCAACTAATTAATTGAGAGAAAGAGAGGAGGGGGTCGACAACCCTGGGGGAGGGAAAGAAAGAGAAGAAACTTATCGACTATTCAAAAGAAGAAAAAAATCCCTCGAATATAAACAAGCAAAACCAAAACTATCCCCTCGAGAAAGATAATCAGAGTAATATAAAAAAAATCACCTCCTGTCTTTACGGGCTAAAAACAGCAAAAGTTTCGTGATATATCGTCGTAACGTGAATAGATAAATAAACTTCTTCATTAAGTGTTATTAGGGCAGTGTTTTTCATCTAAATCTAGATGTTTTTGGTTATTTCTAGATGTCAGAAATTGCTATTTAGATGATTTTTTATAAAATAGATGCCACACTTTCCATTTCATTCATAGAAATAAAATAAATCATATTTTTAATAAACCGAGGAATATTTTGATAGAATGAATGTTGACACTTTATGTCACATTTCCTAGATTTTAGATATGTATATCTGAAGAATCTAGGTGTTTGAAGATGTGTTTTTGACTCAATTTTAGATGTAAATAAGAAAATAAAGCTGGCAACATCGTTTCAAGGTTCCTTAATGTAACATGTGTTTTTCGCCGAAAGGTTTTTTCTGATTTGTCGTTTTTTTGCTGGTGAATCTATAGATGTTTTTAACACGTGTAGCAACAAGCCTACACACGTGTGAAAACTGCTCGATTCTTCTCAAAGCCGATATGGATACAAGATGTGAATTGACGAAAGAAAATAAAATATCCACGGGGTGGATCCAGGATTTTGTGCAGGGGAGGAGGGCATTTTTTTAAATTCATTTCCACGGTCTCATTAGACAATGGATATAATTTTTTTACAATTAATTTATGGTAACTTTGAAATACTTGGGTGTCTTTCATTCATAAAATTTCTTTATCTAGGTATTTATTTAGAAAATGTTAATTGGGCTGGGTCCGAGCAAAGGAGGGTCCGGACCGGATATCCTGGAACTCCCACCACTCTGGATCCGCATCTGGTCCAAAAAGGTAATTAGTTATAAAAATGACTAGATTCTTTAAAATTCTTAATTTTTCCGTAAAATTTCAGTTATCCCCCTCATGGCGGAGACACTCGATAGTTATCTCGGTTGAATCTCAGTTGAATTTTTGTAAAAGTAAACACCAAAAAGCATTGAATTAAATTCTATTTTAAAACATTAATATTACAAACCTTTTTAAAGAAACCCAACTTTTCCTTAAAGATTTGAAATTGATGATACTGAGTTTGAAAAGTAAAAATCATCTTGATTGATAAATTAATGAGTTAAAACCTTTTGTTATTTTGAAAATTTTTTTCCCTATATTTATGATTTATTTTAGATAAAATCGTACCAGATTGATAAGAAGCAATTATCTGTTCGATTGGACGTGCGAATTGCATGTATTTTCACAATGTTTTTAATATTTTATACTTATCTGGAGTTAAGTGTTTATTTCTCCATGAAGAAAGTTTGTATATATGTACAGATCTCTGTCTTGGGGCAAAAAAATAAAACCCACACGGACGAAACCCCCAAGCATGAAGTGCCAAGCCGGACAAAACCTCTCAAGTGGTTAGATTAAAACATGCCAAAAATTTCAGATAATGGCGAATATATATATATATATATATATATATATATATATATATATATATATATATATATATATATATATATTATATCATATTTAGCCTAACTAAGGGTATTTTGTCCTCCTTAGCACTTGGAGTTAGGAGGTTTTGCCTTTTTTCTCAGGGTATATATAC